>LPNX010355714.1:285157-441583 GCA_001517045.1 Pseudotsuga menziesii | reverse complement strand
CCTCTCCCTCTCCTCTCTCCTCTTCTCCTCCTCCCTCCCCTGCCTTCCTCCTCCCTCTCTCCAATCCCTTTCCTCCTCATCCTCCCCAACCCCTTTCCTCCTTTCTCTCCTCCATTTTCCTTATCACTCTCCTCCTCCTCTAGCCTCACACCCCACCCACTTAAGTCCTCCCCACCTCATTCCTTCCTCATTCTCCATATCCTCATCCTTCCTCTTCCGTGCCCCGCCCCCCTCCCGCCCGCCCGCCTTCTCTTCTTCTTCACATACACGATATAATATGACAAAAAGACCATCATATATTTTAACAAGATCCAAAATAATAATCATTAATCTTTTGTTATATTTATAAATTTGAGTTGTATAAAAACCTACAATTTTTTTTTTATTATGATACACTAATAAAATATTAATACTTTATTGCAATGAATATAAGTTAAAAAAATTAACATAAAACTTCAAAATATTAAATAATAATAAAACTTATACATTTTCTTTTGAAAGAATAAAAAATATATATTTACAAATATCTGTCTCTAATGTTTTTATATTTAAACATTATTAATAAGACATATAAATATATTGTCAATATATAAAATAAAATAAAAAATTGGAATGACAGATTAAAAGTTGTATTTCCATCCCTTTATATTTATAGGATTATAAATTCAAATTATTATCTTCTTTAAAATAAATAATACTAAAAAATAATTAAAAGATTATAAACTCAAATTATTTTCTTCTTTAAAATAACTAATACTAAAAAATAATTAAAACTTTTGACATTTTATAAACCAATTACCTGCTAACCTCGTAGTGAGTGTCAAGTGTTATCGGCACTACTTTTTTAGGCAGTTCCGCCCGGTATATTAGTATAGAGAGCGAGGCTGATCTTCAACATATAGGCATAAAACACTCTCCGCTGGGGTAACTCATCCATAATAGTAACGAACAAACTGTGGCTGGACACCTTGATCAGACCTCAGAGAGACTCAGGGCTGCTGCACGCACAAGCTGTATGCCCTTTTCGCTCGCAACTCCCATGTATGAAACAACGCCTTGGGTTCCAGCAGAAACAGGGTGTATGGAGCAGCAGCAGCAAGGTAGGAACACAGTAAGCACGGGTAGCAGAGAAAAAAGGTTTTTAAGCGTACTTTAAAAAAATAAAAATATATATACACTCTTTGCTGTTTGCATACACTCTTTTTGACATATTTTACAAACAATATATAAAAAACTTTTAACATACTGAAAATATTAAAGAAAATATACCAACTATGTTAATGTAAAAGTAGTGACATATTTTACCAACAATATATACAAAGACATATTTTACAAACAATATATTAAAAAAAATATACAAACTATGTTAATATAAAAGTACTTTGTTAATAGACAAAAATATACTATGCCCTATGTTTTTGGGAAAAAATCATTAATGTATGTATCTATACCTACTAACAAAACATCATGTCATATTCTCCAGGTGACTTCTATCTCCATTAATGCGAGCACTACTTATCTCTGGCATTTCGTTATATAAAAATTCCATTAGGTTTAATTGAAACAAACATTCATAACACTGAATTAATTTACAAAAACAAGAAGAAATCTTTTAAAACCTAAAAGATCGCATTCTATGGCATTCTTTATATTAAATTCTATATCAATATTGATGAAATTGACATTTTACTAAAAACAAACAATGAATCTCAAATATAAATTTGTTTGTGACTGTGGTTGTGTCCGTGGCAGTGCTAGTGCTAGGTAGGTAGATAGAATGACCTAGGTAGGTAGATAGAATGACCAGAGCAGAGCTAGTTACGGTCGTGCTATGGCTATGTCCGTGGCAGTGCTAGGTAGTAGATAGAACGACCAGAGCAGAGCTAGTTATGGTCGTGCTATGGTTGTATGAGTGAAACTAATAGTGGCTGTGGCTGTGGCCATGCTACATATGTAGGTAGGTAGAATGCCCAGACCAGTTGGCTGGCTGCATGTGGCCCTTTGGAAACATTAAATAGAAAAACAGTATTGTTGAAAGGAAAGGTGAGGTTGATAAGCTATAAATGAATTTAGACATGTCATAGCATATCAGGCTTCTAAAATCACTAGATAGATTAGCATATTTGTAAATGTCGGAGCTTAGCAATTCAATTCAAATGTCTTTATGAAAAGATATAAAGTCTAGGTAAATAGATTGTGGATGGCCGTTTTGGTTTTCTTTGATCAAAAGAGGGGAGATCAAGTTTTTTTTAATTAATTCAAATTTAAACTAATTTTTTTCAACTACTTCAAACTTAAACTATGAAAATGTGTAGACTGGCATTCAAATTTCAAGAATGCAAAGTTTCTTCCTATCAAAGCTGCAAAGTTCCAAAAATATTTGAATGATTCTGTGCTCATTACTGTTTGAATAGTTCCAAATATATTTGAATTATTATGTGCTCATTACTGTTAGAACATTTTGTAAAAGGCAACCTAAATTTGCACATTGCAATCAATTTACTGGACATAATTAAAATCATGGAAATATAAATGTCAACTTTGCATTTTTTTGAAAGACAGAACTGGCATTATATTATGATTCAGTCGACCATGTTAATTAATGATGGATTTTAAAATCTAAAAGTGACCAAAACCTTAAACATGTCATGTAGAAAAAATATCAGAGGCCAGCAAAAGGTACTAGAAGACATCAATTCCAAAGCTTCCATCCATCCATTAGAAATGTTTGCAATTGAAGGTACTAAAAAGTACGGAAGGAAATCTGGTACTCTGCCCTTGCTTCCCGCCCTTGCTTCCCACTTACAAGATTAAGTCCATATTTCCCCTAAATTTGTGAGTAGTCCTTTGGGCAGGTTAAAGTGCATATAAATAGTTAACAAAGAACCACAAAAAGAAGTCAAGACAGAAAGCCAAAAAAGCAGGAAGGGGTTGTGTAAACTGTGCTAATAAATAAAAAAATTGAACTTACTTAGAACCCGTAACCCAGACAAAAGGTACCATTTAATGCGAAGAGGACATATCAGATGGAAAATCAAATCTGAAGAAGACCTCTCAGAAGTTGAAAAGCACAATAGAAATATATATTCTTAATATATTTTGTACATGTGGGAGAAGAAATAAACATCAGTAAAATCCTGGTAAAAAGTATGGAAATAGTACTCCGTAATATGTAATTTAGACTTTAAAGTAATCTTAACTGTTGGTGTGCCTAGATACCCTTACCCTTGGCGCTACCCTTGGCGCGCATTTTACAAATAAATCCAGTACAGTGCTTGGCATGTTTACCTGGACAGTTTTGATAATGATTGATGAGCTGGACATCCAAAACGAGTATATAGCTTTGGACATTGCTGCAGCCTGTCTGTATAATCCTTATATGCCCAATAATTATGTGTGGTAACTGATCAATGTAAACCTACCTACACATTTCAAGAATTTAGAACATCAATATCTATAATAATAATAAAAACCATTCTATAGTAATAATAAAAAAACCATTCTAATTATTAACTGATGTTTCCGTCCTACCATAGAAATTGAAGGCAACCTCAAGTGAATTGAATTTAAAACAGCATTTACATCTCCTCTCCTCTCATATCGCAAAGTAGAGCAATATAATCTCCTCTCATATGGCAGAGCAGAGCAATCAAATCTCCTCTCATATGGCAGGGTAGATCAGACAGTGCTGCTGCTGCTTCTATCTCTCATGGGAATATGGGGCATCAAACGAAACAATAAAACCATTACATGGATCCGATCCATATAGAAAGCACGAAACGAAAGCACCCATATAGAGAGCACCGAAGCAAAGCATGTTGCGAATACAATGGAGAAGTTGCAAGATGCCAGAGATACAGAAAGCGCCCAAGCAGAGCAGGCTGCGAATGGTCGTTTTAAAATAAGATTGTGATTGCCCGCCTGCCATCGCTGGTTCTCTCGAGTCCAAAATGGAGAGAAAATTCCAGATTGAGTAGAGAACATGATTGATGATGGAACTGACCTCCAAAACGAGTACTAAAGAATCCTTTTATGCCCATGCAATGATTGTAACTGATCAATGTAAACCCACCTGCACATTTTAATAATTTAGACCATCAATATCTATTAAAAAAAAAAAATCCGTTCTAATTTTTAACTGATATTTTCCTACCGTAGAAATCGAAGGCAATCTTTTGTGAATTGAATTGAAAACAGCATTTACATCTCATCTCCTCTCATATGGCAGAGCAGAGCAGTGAATTGAAAACACTGCTGCTGCCGCTAAATGAATGCATAGGTCTCTATCCGATCCATACACATTGATCCGATCCATCTAAAAAGCACGAAAATACAGGCAATCAAAATTTCCATGGCCATGTAAATTGGAGAGAAAATTGCAGAACCGGAAGTGCCATTAAAAACACAACAATACAATACAATAGAGAAGTTGCATATGCATATAGAGAGCGCCCATTAGAAGTTGTTTCTAATGGTGATTGCCCCTGCCATCGCTGGTTCTGTCGAGTCCCAATTCAATCCAAAGTGTACAAAAGCTTAAAAAGAAACAGCATCAATAGCTTAAAAAGGAAACATCATCAAGCTACGGCTACGAAAGAAAGAAAAATGGAAACAAACTACGTGTCAAAATAAGTGGTAATTGTGCTTTTTCCAAGGTGCATAAGAAACATTGTGAAATCTATGCTTTTTCCAAGGCCAAATATCAATATATTTAAATCTCTATTTATTGAAATATATATAATTTATTTAAATTTAGATTATATGTTTTTAAAAAAAAATACAAATTGTGCTTTTTAGGTGAAAAAAAGAAACATTGTGAAATACCTATAAAAGCAATTACTATGTTTATGAAAACCATGGCCATGAAAAATGTGTTGTATTATTTCTATAAACTATGCTAAATATAAATGGTTAAGAGTGTAATTTTGTTCATTTTTGTTTAATTTTGTCATGGTGTAATTATCATTATACATCATTTCTATTATTGTTAGCTACATTACTATTACCTACATTTACCAATCATTGGCTATTTATTGGCATCCTCTATGTGTGAATATCATTACCCTAGCCTAGCTTTACCATTAATTCCATGCCAAATGGCCATGTGCATGACTTTGCCATTAAGTACATCCACACCACATCCCTATGAGCATTAATTCATCATAGCATAGTAATGTTCTTAAGGATGCATGATATTTTGCGAAAAATTAGATTGACCTCTGAAAATAGCTTAATACCCAAAAGATCTATTGTTTATAAAGTAAGATCCTTGAATTATGTTTATATATAAGATAGTAGTATAAGTTCATTCACATTGTTGGTGCTCTAGAATTAGTTGGATTGGGACCAACTAGTATATAAGATAACTTAGTATAAGTTCATTCACATTGTTGGTGCTCTAGAATTAGTTGGATGGGGACCAACTAGTATGTAGGTGATTAGGTCAAATATACTTGTATTGGTTTGGAGCCCTTTTTTCAATTCATGAAGTTCATATATGCAAATGCAGGTTTTCATGTATCCCCTTTCTTACTACTATAAAATTTCTTGTTAATCAACAAAGATTGGTCTAGTTCTTAATCGCTCAAACTAGATAAGACTACTAGGTTATTCGCAATAGTGATTGCATAGTTACAATAAATTATTAATATTTTGGAAAACCCATGAAGTATACAATTTTGAACATTTATGAGCATTAACACGACATTGTACCAAAAACTCACATGAGATATATGTAGTACCTTTGCTACCTCCCATAGACACAAAACACATAGCACTCCAAAATTTCAATAGCCATTTATCCAACATAATCATAAAAATTTTAAGTTTCAAAGATAAACTTGATTGTCATGTCCCCTCCCCTCTGAGAGGACGCGACTACTACTTGCTGCTATCATTTAAGCAGAGATCTAATTCCCATGAACATGAATAATAAAAATGCACTGAAAATAAAACATACACAAAATCATAATGCATGCAATTTACAACGGAAACAAATACATTCAACATGTTCATCATAATTCATTAAAAAATTATAGTTGCAGAGATTAAACATAGGAGATACTTATCTTGAGAAGAAGCTTGTCCTGCAACCAGCTATGTCGCTGCAACGTTCCACCCAACCATAGACCAGTGTGCTCATCAATCTCTCAGCAACACTGCCACCCTTGAGTTGGGCATGATTCACACAAGGAATAAGGGAACAACAACAGGCTCACACATAGCCAAAGACATGTCAAAATCCATCAAAGCCAAAACTACATTTGGGTTTATCAGGCTGCTAAGGAGGTGGAAACGTTGAATTGCTAAGCTAGTGAGCTCAACCGCAAAGCTATGGACACCTACACAAGATATGGCTTGGATTTCCCAACACCTACACACCCAAAACAAGGAAGCATCCCCTTCTCTACTACATAGTCCCTCAGGCTATGCCTTCCCTTCAAGTGATCTTCAGGGTGTGCAAGAAAGAATAACTAGCCCCTCTTAATCTCTTTGTGAGGTTCCTTCCTACACTAGGTTTATCAAGGTAATTCTTCCCTCTTCCACTCCAAACTAGTTCTGAACAAAACAAAGGATGCACACACACAAAATACAAGTTCTGGGTTTGAGGGAAAATGTCTTGGGAGCCAAAAACGAAAATGGTAGATGGGTAAAACAACCCTCTGATAGAAATTCGATTTCTAGAAATGTTTATGGGCTTCACGTGGGAAAAATAGCCTCAACAAACACCCAAAAAAATCGTGGGTCTCTTCTACCATTCGTTGTGCAACCAAAAACGGGTTTTCCCCAGCCCGGTAATGAGGAAACAACAACAAAAACGTGAAGGAAAGAGCCCAACCATTGAGCATTGCCAAATCAACCTCCCAACCATGGGGAAAATTGAAGAAACTACCAAAACGTGGATGGGAAATGCACAGGAGATCCAAAAAACATGAGGAAGAGGAGGACGTGAATGCATAATGGAATGGGCATGTATTTGTGGGGTTTTACTTGCCCAAGGAGTCAAAAACATGTTTTCCAAAATATGATGGCTTCTCCAATTCGAATTTTGACTGCCACACTCTTCCCATCCCTGTGCTTTAACTAACTCAATCAATTTCTGGAAGAAATAAATGATTGGGCATAAAAGACAAAATTGGTAGTTGACAGTTTCGTCGGTTTTCTCTTTGACATTTGGATTTACCCTATTGGCTCAAGGGTTTGAATTATTTCCATCCCTATTCCTTAGGAAGCAATTCCCCCATCTCTTTAATGTTGTATTGACATAGCTGGTTGTGGGTATTTTAATTAAATTGCATATTTACATGATGTCCAAAATATAATGTGCCATCGACTAGCACGATAACCATCTGCATCAATTTTAATTGTCGAAACATTAAACACTAAATTGATGGTGTGGCCTTTTCCTTTAGCTCCACACCATGATTAAATACAACATTTACATCATATACATTTTAATGAAAATAGGGTCAAAACCGCGGTGTTACATTGATTTCTTAACTGCAAACAATTGATCATCGAGAATACTATCATCAAGACTATTAGTATATTCTCCACTTTATAACCTCGATATATGATCAAGTCCTAAATTCAGTTGACCTGTCTTGACAATAATCTCAAAATAAAAATTTTGGAATAGGTGAAGCCATTGACGGATATTCCCCCCCAAAACTAATTTATTGACCAATTATTTTAAGGAAGATTGGTATGTAGATTTCTTGAAATGGCCTACCAACAAGTAATGTCGAAAATTCTGGAGAGTATATACCATAGCAAGTCCCTCCTCTTAGTAGTGGTATATTTCATTTCTATTTTCGATGGTTTTATACTAGAAAATGCAATGGAATGATCAAGAGATCCCTCATATGGTTGTGCAAGTACAACACCAAGCGCGATAGACAATACATCAATATGTACATGAAATTCTCTTTTCCATTCTGGGAATACCAATATAGTATCTAAGACCATATTGTTTTTTAGAACACCCATAATCTCTTAACACTGGTTATTTCATTGGAATTTAACATCTTTCTCCAACAATTTCTCCATTAGAGTTGTGACCTCGAATAACCCCTGATAAAAATTTTATAATATCCTATATGCCCAAAGGTAGTTCTCAATTGTTTAACTATCGTGGGTGGGGGTAGTTTGAAAATAATGGCAATATTGGTAGGTTCCATCAATATTCTGTCTTGACAGGCCACATGACCCAACAAGATACCGGAAGGAGCACAAAAAATACATTTCTTCAAATTAAGAGAAATCAGGAACTATCTACACTGGTTGAGCATCATTATAAGATTCTCAATATGATTTTTAACTAGCCCATAGACTGTCCAATCATAAAAGTATACTTCCATAAATTTATGGATAAAATCTTTAAAAGTAGTGACTATTATTCTAGAAAAAATAACAGGGGCATTCTTGAGACTAAAAGGCATTATCGTGTACTGGAAACATCCCCACTTTGTCGCAAAAGTTTTCTTGTACCGATCATTGTTATAGATGATTTTACCACTCCAGGTGAATCACACTTGTATGGCCTTCCCCTATCCCTCTGCAAACTCCTTAGACCCCTTAGACCATTTTTTGTCCTTTGATGTTTCCTTGAGCATCCCTAAAAACATGTGAAAATTAATACACGTGACTTTTAAACCTATAATCACGTATATACGTGGGTTTGACCCCTAAAACCATGTACATCAGGATGTGTGCATAATCCAAATACTTTTGGAGTTTTCCTTGACATGGATCCAACTCACTTAACTCTTAGCCTTCCATATGCCTTGAGATCGCTCGGATTCGACTTTCATTACCCCTTTGAAAAGCTATATAAGGAACTCTTTGGTACATTGAAGGCATAAGAGAGAATTGAGAGCAAAGAAACTATAGTCCATTGTTGGTGGAACTTGTGCTTGAGTCTGCATCCCTTTGTCCCTTGGAGCACTTTTGTGTTCTTCCCAAGCTTGCCTTTTGCTTGTGAGCTTGCTATCGAGATATGGAGGATTGAGGTGGTGGAGGCCCAAGTGGGGGATTCAGTTTCTCTGATTCGCAGACATGCCGACAGAGGTTGTATCTATTGTAATCTCTGATTTTATATTAATAGAAATATCTGTTCCTGTCCAATAATGTATGTTTGAATGAATATTTTATCCATGGATGATTTCAAATGCTTATACATTGTTGATTATATATTCTAGGATAGATCTAACACCAATATATAGTATGCTTGTCTTGTTTACTTGTTGTTGAGGAAGTGATTTATCAATTCAAGGTGAAATTGGAAAGCTCAATGGACATCTACTTCAACCGTCCGGAATAAGGTATGAGGTTTGATCCTTTAGTGTTAGATATTTAATTTCTATTGCATATTGGAAAGGATTGATTTTTGGAGTCAAGCTATCTATTGTGGTACCCCAAGCCATAGGAATTTCTCTCCGTAACAGAATTGGCGACTCCACTGGGGAGTTCCTAGTAGTTGTCCTTTGGGGGTTTTCTATCGACATTCAATGGCTTTGAATTGCTCTTTTTCTCTTGTTTCTGTGTCGGGTTTGGGGGCATGTTTGCCTGGTAGTATCTGATTGGTGTGAAGTTTGTCTCAGCTTGTCTGTTTTCCTATATTTTTATACACCTTTCTTCCTATACGCGATTTTTTAACTCATAGTCGCGTATATATGTGGGTTTCACTGCTATTTCTGCGTACACACGCGGGTTTACTGTGAACAGTCGCGTATGCCCATAGTTTTGCCTTCTAGAGGAAGATGGATGGTTGATGGGTGAAGTTTGATGATTGTTGAGTCTCCTTTGATACTGCTAGAGTCTGTATACACCTCTATTTCTGACCAGAGATGGTTTTTTTAGGGTAAATTCCTTTTTTTTGAAGAATGTTCTTGTCATTGCATTTTCAATTTTTTGTTTTGGGATTAGTGCATTAGATTTATTTTACCTTAGTACTTTGCTTGAGTGTTGTTTGAGTGTTGTTGCAGAGTCTGGGGGTTGTAGAGCCATTATTTTGATTTTATATATCATTTTTATTTCAAAAAATCCAAAAATATTTGCTTATCATCATGCATTTCATTTTGCATTTTGCATAGTACTTGCACTAGATTTGCTTTGGAGTATTAGTCAGGATTTCATATAGGAAAGCTTGCATTTATCATTTGAAGAAAATTGTGCATTTCACATAGTAGCATACCTTGTTTTTCATGGACACAATGCATTTGCATTGATTGTTAGGTGTGCATTTTGCTTCATGTTGTGTCATAACACCATTAGTTGCATGGCCATATACCTCTTTTGAGTAATAAAGCCAATTAAAATCAACGCTTAAATTAAAATGAACTACACTATTTTATTTGATAGGGTTCACCAACAAGATTAGGTTTTAGGGTCTTGGAATAGTTCATTGTGAGTAAATTCTCCAAGACCACTAAACAACAACATGTATGTGTCTGTCCAGGTGAGTGTGTGAAATTCCTTGGTATAACCAGTGTTTCTTAGGATCCTCCTCTCAAAAGGGAGTTAAGCACGAGGCAGTGTTAGTGGTTATTTATTGGGATGACCCCTAGTCATAACTGAGTAGCACCGGAGATATTTCCAGGATTGTATCCGTATCTGGGGGCTCTTTCGAGAGTTTCAGGCTTTGCTACCCTACCCATACGGTCAATCCCGCCTGTGACTATCTGCCTAAGCATTGATTATATTGAGGTGACCTTAGTTTCCTTACCTAGGATATCGAGGGGGTACTTTGTAGGGGTTATTCTGCGGGTGTCCCGACCAGGTTGGGGTCGGACAGCACAGTTGCTTTATGCGTTGAAGCTGAGGGCCACAATAATTGGTTAAGTACTTCCACTTTTAGTGTATGGGAGTCTCAAGCCTCTCCTAGGAGAGACATACCTGCTTCATTTGGGAGCTCACTTATCCTACCCTTGATTGCTTGTGTTTGGCTTTAGATTTTCTTGATGATTGCTCTATGCACGTTATCTTGCCTAGGGTTTGCGTAGATAAAGAGTCTTTGATTTTTTTTGATTCATTGTGGATTCGGGTGCGACTCCTCGCCGTTCTCATCATTTAGCAGGACTTCCTCCTTCTACATCTCCTCCTCCTTTGGGAGAGAGAAATAGACAGTACAGGCGAATTACTTCGCACATTGATTCACACACCATGGGAGACCATATAGAAGGTATTCCTGAACCACCTTCTCCCATTCATGTGGAAGATGGGGAGTTTACTCCTAACTATGATCCTTCACCCGATTTGACTGAGTTAGGTCCTGTGATTTCTGAGATAGGAACCTTTCATGATAGACCTACTTAATCTAGGGTTGATTCCCCATTGACGCATCGTCGGTATGGAATTTCGGAGGATGATGAGACTCATTTTCAACCCACCAGCACTAGTTATGGTAGTTATGGTATGTCTGGTTTTCCCACACATGATTTGGCATTCCATGTCGAATCTGAGTTTGAGCCTAACACTATGCATGGGGGCACTCTCATTCCTTACCATGAGGAGAGGTTTGGGAGCACAAGTCACATTGCACCTTCCATCCCGATGGTGGAAGCTACATCACATATTCCTCCTAGGTCTAGAGTTAGTGATCCTATTAGGATACCAGATTCGAGATGAGTGACTATAGGGAATAGCACATACATAATTACACAGGTCCCTTCATCCTCTGTCCCTAGTTCTTCAAATGTTCACCCTCCACCTCATTCACGTGGTCCTTCGAGCCGAAACGTTGCTACGAGTCATGTCCGTACTGTGGTTACTAGACCAATTGTGTCTCAGGTTGATGCACTGCCTATTGTTTCAGGAGGTCATGTTCATACTTCTAGAGGTCATATTCCTACTTTCGGAATGTATATTCCTACTTCTGGAGTGTATATTCCTACTTACGGAGTGTCTCATGGGACATCTCATGCGATGACTTATGGACCCTATTATGGGACGCAGTATGGACAGGGTTCTTCACCTTATGGGTGTGGGTATCAACAACCCACTTAATCTCCAAATTATGGCTTTGTAGCTCCAAATAGTCAAGGTACACCACACTATGGTGCTTTCATGCCACCCTATACAAGTTAAACGGGAGGAGGGCACTATGCCCAAGGCCATGGTGGTTATGGTAATTAGACCTATTTGAATCAGAACTATCAGGGAGTGGTCCATCGACCTAATAATCCTAGGCTCCCTTTCCTCGCAACGTTGAATCTTCCTGACTTGTCGAGATTGATGAATGATCCTGTAGCTCATGACCGGGCTTGTCTGGCTGTCCCTACTAAGCTTCCCTCAGACATACCCAAATTCGAGGGAAAACCGAGAGAGGATCCAAGTGAACGTGTTACTACCTTTCACCTATGGTGCTCTTCAAATTCCTTACATCAGGACTCAATCCGTTTAAGGCTGTTTCAATGCACCCTTACAAGGCCTGCCGCAAAATGGTATATAGAGCTACCTAGGGGGGCATTCGCTTTGTTCGATGACCTAGCGATGACTTTTCTTAACCACTTCCAGCTACCAGTGCATTATGACGTTGGTACTGAACTCTTTCCGACATTTCGGTAGGATAAAGCCACACATATATTGGATCATATCCAAGAGTGGCGTAGACGGAAGAGGTTGATTAAAGCCTTTATACCGCCGGAATTCCTCCTCGAATGGTTCCTTAAGTCGTTATTGCCGTATATAGTGAAGGATGTCTCTACATCCAGAGTGAAAAATGAGGAACAATCCATTTTTAAGGCGCAGGAACTGGATTTGATTTATGCTCAATCCAATTTGTTATATGAGATTATTCCCAATGCTCCACATTCTAGTTTCGACCCCAAAGTTAAACCTAGACCACATGCTAATGGCATTGTTGGTTGTGCAAGTGCTAAACCTGTGGATTTGGTTGCAAAACAAGTCAGTCAATTGTCAATCAACTAATCTACTTCGGGACAAGCCACGGCTTCATCTCAACCTGCCCAAATGATGAGTGTACTTTCAGTGCAATCGTCAAACCAGAAGGGTAACCAGCAGCTTGGACAGAATAAAAAGAAGGCTAAGAATAATTGTAAGGTTGGGAATAGGAATGAGAATGCTAATAATAATGACAAGAACACCCATAATGCTGGGGGGGACAAGCAAGCTAAACGTAAGGTTAAATTTCCTTACAAGTTGTGTAAGGACGATCACCTCACTTACTTGTGCCCTCGTATCGATGAAGCCTCAAGATTCTTGGCACAGGGCCCAGCTGTGCTGACTAACCCTTTACCTCACAATAAAAATATGAACTCGAGGACCCATGATCAGTCTGGTGGTGATCAAGATCCGCCGAAGGGTAGTGGTCGTGGTTGCATTAACATGGTAAGTGCTGCGAAAGTTGTGACCCATGCGAAAGACTATGGCTCATCACAACCCAGCCCAAGAAAGGAACCTGATCCACCAGGGACTCCTTTGCATATTGAAAAACCTGTGGGTAAACCTAAAGCTGTACCTCGCATTCCTAAGGAAGTTCTTAAGCGTTCAGGGCACAATCCTAATTCCCGAGCCGCCCAGAACTATTCAATTGTCGAGCATTTGGGCCACACTCCTTGTGCGATGTCTGCATTGGAAGTGCTTCAGAGTTGTCCTTCACAAAGGAAGGCTTTGCTTTCTATCCTTGGTGTGAATGATGATAATTCTTCCTCTGTGATTAAATTTGAAACCGCAAGACTTCATCCTCACTTTCCTTAATATGTGTCTCTTTTGATTCACATAGAATGTCTTAACATGACCGTCAAGCGCACTATGATTGACGAAGGCGCTGCTACTTCTGTGATGTCTTTATCATGTTGCAAGGGTTTAGGTTCCCCTGAGTTGTCTAAATCAGCGACCATGTTAATTGCATTTGATGGGAGATCGTTTAGGCTGCATGGGATCCTTCCTTCCCTTAAGGTCCATTTGGGAGGGAAGACCGTTGCGATAAAGGTCGAGGTGGTTGATGCACCCCTTGACTACAATCTCTTGCTGGGTGGGAATTGGATGTACAATATGCAAGCTATAGCTTCTTCCCTATTTCACGTTGTATGCTTCCCATTTAATAGTAAGATAGTCATGATTGATCAAACGTCGTTCAAGACTCCATCGGTTATCGCATCTTCGGGAGCTTCGATCCCGATCGTAGAGCGCTCTCAGCCAGCAACTGGGAGTGTGGGTGTGGGCATGTATCCATCCCTCATGGGATTTTTTAGTTGTCCTTCACTGATCCTTATGATAGGGTCTAGTTTCAGTGAGGCTTCGATGTCTATGATATTGATGTCTTTTCGCACAAGTCATATGGAAGATCCTTGGATTCTTCCTACACCGAGTACTCCGAGTGAGCCCATTGTGATGGACGTGCCATTGCCTACAACTATGGTATCTTATCAAGCTAATCTTGAGTGTGTTGTAGAGTCCAGTCCTTCCTCTTTGTAAATGGAGGAGGAGGACCCTTATGTGCTGTCGCATGGGCAGTACAGTATTCTCATGTGCACGACTGCCATGATAGTGTTTTCCCTTCAGATGAAGCGATTATTGAGGCCATGTCGGGAGTTGAGCCACCATGGGAAGAACTCCATCATAGATCTTACTTTCTTCCCGAGCTTGACCACTTGGAGCATGAGGACCTTAGGGAGGTTCTTAGTGAGAGAATTGGTAGTCCTATGGTTCCATTAAGCTCTCCTGGTTCGATGGCTGATGGAAACATGGCAAATATATCTCCAACGATTCCTATCAATATCTCTCGCAATCCTGGCTGGATAGAGAATGTCTATATTGGGGCAGAATGTTCCCATGCTGAGATTCAAGAATACAAAGATCTGTTTAAATAATTCTATGATATCTTTGCTTGGTCTTACGATGAAATGCCAGGTATTGACCCTCGTATTGTCGAACATGAGATTAAGACTTATCCCAATGCTAATCCTGTTCGGCAACGCTTGCGTGTAGTGAATCCTAGGAAAGCACCTGTGATTAAGGCAAAGATAGAGAAACTGTCGAAATTCAGTTTTATCTGTCCCGTTCCCTTGATGGAGTGGGTTTCAAACCCCGTTCCGGTGGATAAGAAACAGGGAGCGATCCGCATATGTACTGATTTTCGTGATTTGAATCGTGCTTGTCCTAAGGACAATTTCCCCACACCATTTATTGATCATATTTTGGATGAGTGTGCAGTTAGCGAGGATTTTTCCTTCATGGATGGCTTTTCCGAATATAATCATATACAAATTAAACCTGAGGACCAACATAAGACTACATTTATTTTTCCTTGGGGAACTTTTGCATATCGAAAAATGCCTTTTGGCCTTAAGAACATCGGAGCTACTTTTTAGTGGGCCATGACCTTGATCTTCCACGATCTCAAATTGATTATCGAAGTATTTTTGGATGACCTTGCTACTCATTCTCGTATGAGAATGCATCATTCCAATCATTTGAGATTGGTGTTCGAAAGATGTCGCCATTATTTGGTCAGGTTAAATCCTCACAAGTGCATCTTTTGTGTGAAGTTAGCTCGCTTGTTAGGATTCTTCATTTCTAAAGAGGGTATAAGAGTCAACCCTTTGAAGGTAGAGGCAATACTTCAGTTGTCTCCCCTGAAAAATATTCGTCATCTTCAATGTTTGCAAGGCATGGAAAACTTCTTATGGAGATTCGTTGTCAATTTTGCCAATTTGACTAGAGGCTTCATGTGTCTTTTGAAGAAGGACACCACATTTTGTTGGGATGAGCGAGCCCAGGAGTCCTTTGATGTGCTCAAGCGATCCCTAGCATCGTCCCCAGTGATTATTCCCCCATACTTTAGCCGTGATTTTCTACTTTATGTGGTCGCGTCCATGGAGACGATTGGTATGGTTTTGGTTCAAGAGGATGAGGAGCTCCAAGAGCATGTCATATACTATCTGAGCTAGAATCTTATTGACGCAGAGATCTATTATTCTGATGTTGAGAAACTTGCTTTAGCTACCGTACATGCGGTTCAACGGTTGAGACATCATATTCTCCTTTGCCAGACCTTGGTTGTAGCCCATGTCAATCCGTTTCAATTCATCCTCACTCAAAGGATGATTGGGGGAAAATATAATAAATGGATTGTCATCCTGCAAGAATTCGATCTCGAGTTTGTTTCAGCAAAATCGAAGAAATCGTTAATTTTTGCAGAGCTTATATCGGATTTCCCAAGCAAGGCCGAGGAGTTGGTTTGTGAAGATACATTTATCGATGAAAACATCTTCTTAATCTCAACTTTAGACCCATGGTATGGGGATATCATTATATATTTACAAACATTGAAGGTCCCTACTCACCTCTCATGGCATGAACAATGACGATTACATCACGCGTCTAAGAATTACCTCATAGTGGATAACACTTTGTACCACCATGGGGTAGATTCCATTTTACGATGTTGTTTAACCCATGAGGAGGCTAAGGTAGTGTTGAATGATTGCCATGGAGGGGCATGTGGTGGTCATTTATCTGTGATTTCTACAGCCCAAAAAATCTTAAGAGCGGTTTATTTCTGGCCATCGATCTTTAAGGATTGTGTAGATGCGGTCAAGAGGTGCCACCTTTGCTAGGTGTTTGCACATAATATGCACTCGAAACCTGCCCATTACATCCCATCATCATCACCGGTCCCTTCACTAAGTGGGGGTTAGATTTTATGGATTGCAACCCAGCTTCAGCTGGGGGGCATCATCATATCATAGTGGCTGTTGATTACTTCACGAAATGGGCTGAGGCTATGCCTACAGTTAAATCCTACGGTGAGACAGCCGCCCACTTCATATTCAACTAGATTATTACTCGGTTCGGGATTTCGAAAGAGCTTGTCACTGACCATGACTCGCACTTTCAAAACCGTATGATGGAAGAGTTGGCATCAAAGTTAGGGTACAAACAAGAGCATTCCTCCTCTTACTACCCTCAAGCAAATGGACAAGTAGAAGCAGTGAACAAATCACTTAAATCCATTCTCAAATGAACCATCGCACAATGCAAGAATAATTGGCACATTATGTTATATCTTGCTTTGTGGGCGTATAGAACCGCTGTTAAGACCGCCATGGGTTTTTCTCCATATCAACTTGTACATGGAGTGGAGTCGATATTTCCAGTTGAATGCGATATTCCTTCTTTGAAGCTATCCATAGAGCTCTTACCAGACACTTCACCATTGGAGGAGCGTTTGGTCCACCTTGAGCAACTAGATGAGCAGCGTCGAGATGCCTTAGTGGCTCTAGAATTAAATAAACGTCGCATAAAGGTCCAATATGATAAGTCTGTATGTACAAGGAGGTTTAGTGAGGGAGACTTGGTCCTTTTGTGGGATCAACCGAAAGAACCCTTGGGGGAAAGAAAGTTTAACCCCATGTGGCATGGTCCTTATGTCGTCAAACATGTGTTAGAGAAGGGAACTTATGAGTTAGTGGATTATAAGGGAACGGCCTTGGCGGAGCCTAGAAATGGGCTCTATCTCAAAAAATACTATGCATGATTTTCATCCAAGGCTGGTTATTGTATATTATTGTACAGTTTTGCATAGTTAGGTCTTTTTCTCATAATGATCGGGTTTGTGATTAGTTTTTGTTTCTTTTGGTAGATGTCAATGGAATCTTCCACCTATGTAGGATTCGTGGATGGTGTGAGCCGTCACAATCAACACTCAACCTCTGCTGCTTGGGTGATTTATACTCCTATGGGTCAGGTATTGTCTTCAGGAGGCGTATGTTTATGGCCATCTTCAAACAATGTTGTTGAATATAGTGCCATTATTGAGCTTCTACAGGATGCCATTTTACATGGAATTCTCTCTCTTGAGGTACGTCTTGATTCGAAGTTAGTAGTGTCACAACTTAATGGTTTGTACCATGTTAGAAATCTGACGTTATTAAGAAGATTCTTACGTGTGAGATTATTAGAACGGCAATTTGACAATATAACATACATACATATTCCAAGAAATAATAATCAATTTGCTGACTCATATGCTAACTACGTGTTATATTGGCATTTGTTTCATACACAATAAATTCATCACAAACACAAACTTTACACATGTAAATAAATAAACCGATCATCGTAAAAAAATTTATAAACTTCCAAAATGTGGTAATACATAGTGTCATGATACAAAAATGGGGCTCTCAAGCCACCAAAATATAATACACGGTAATACAAAATGTATCACTCCCAAGTATCTAAGCCTATGGAGGAGGAGGGGGGTTGTGATCATGGAATGTCACTACGGCTCTAGCTAGTCATCGAAATAATCGCACCCATGCTCATGGTACACCCACCACCTGGCGCTACATAGCCTCAGGCAAGTCCTCAACTTCCACCATGGGAACTCTGTGTGTCAGCCTCACAAAGTTGGTATGAATGCTCTGGAGCGTCTGCTCCGCATCCACACCCATGATATCATCTCCTCTTCCCCTCCGTCTATGACGAGGGAAGCCTTCAGGCCACCGTGGTCCCACATATGCATGCATATGGTATATGTCACTATGTATTGTCACCAAAAAACATGTCTTTTGGTTCCATATTATCAGAAAACACAAAAAAATTAAACAACTCAAAAATTTAAAAGAGAGCATCGAGATTCGTTACCTATGTCACCGTATGCCGATCCTGGTGGTAGCGACATGTCCGGGTCCCCCCAAAAATCTATCCCTAAATAGGGGTAGTCATCGATGGCAACTATCTGTCGTCACCACCACGGAAAGAACTCAGTTGGATAGGGGTTGGACACCCTACCTCCACCCAGTCTACGCATTGCATCCGCCCAACGCCATTGGGCCGGATATCGAACCCCCATAGAGGAACGTCAATTCTGGGGCTCAATCCTGGAACACGCTCAAAGAAAAACATGCTCAGTATGCTACTGAAACCAAAGTTTCGCACTCTGCCCATCTTACACTCACTGAGCTAGTGTTTCATGTTTCCCAGTAGTGTAGTGCTCCAATCATATACTGTGGGTCTCATGCACTCCACTGCATAGAACATCAAAGGCCATGAGGCTTGGTGGAGTGAAGCCAAGCCTACTACCGTGTCCATTTTCAGTAGGATGGCCTTTAGGCCTAGCACCTGTATGGAGTTAGTAGGGATCTAACTCCCAACCTTCTCCATGTCCGGATATCAATACACCACAATGTACTCATCTATAGTCAGGCCACCTCCAGGCCCACGAGAACGTAGGTTCACTACTTCCCCCCATCGGGAAAGTCCAGTAATAAAGTATATGTCCCCCACCTCTATGGTGAGGGACATCCCATCTATCTAGAATGACTCTGAGTCTGGATCCCAGTAGTCCACCAACATCTGCAATAGTCCTGGTTTGGCCCTTAAGCCACCTAGACACCAAAATTTGTAGAGCCCACATGCACGTAGCACTTGTTGAGCCATTAGATAAGCCCTTACTGCCTCTTCTACATCACCATGTTCACGTTTTCTCCATTCTAGGACCATCCTGCACAAAAAATTGGAATTTTTCCCATTAGAACACTTAAAAAACCATATGCGTGACCGCATACGCAACTGTTTTCCAAACAGCCGCATATGTACGCGACTGTGAGGGCATTTTCCACGTATATCCAGCCCTATACACGAAAAAACCCTCGATTTCCACATGGGCCACAGTGCCTATTTTGGATTGGCCTAGAAATCCAAAATCACCATGGAATTTGATAAAAATTGCATCAAAATGGAAGAGTAGAGCATGGGTAAGTACCTAGAAGAAACGGTAGTGGATTCTGCCGGCTGGATCTCCTAGAATTCGCTGTTGAAAATCTGAGCTCAAATGGGTAAAAATTTCAAATGTTTTATAATGTTTTGAATTTTTTACTATTTATAGAAATTTTTCAAATTTTTGAAAATTTTTACCCCCTTTCCTGTAGTTTGGACCATTTTTGGACTAATTTATGATGTAGGAGACCCTTTTGAGTGTCATTTCAGCTGTTGGATTGACCCGTTCGTGCCGATCTCATGTATCATGTCTAAACTGGCATATAGGTTAGGTTTCATCACCGTTTGCATTTTGCATGAGTACCCTAGTTAGCACCTTATTTGCATTTGGTGCCCATGCTGACGTTTTGTCCCTTAGGGTGTGGGAGTCCGTTGTATAGTATTGCCATGACACTTCGCAAGAGCCTCATACTCCTCTTGATCTTTTGCTGGCCTATTTCCCTCAGGACTCCCTTATGTCAAGTTGTAATTGCATTATCATGAGCTTTGCCTGCCTTATTGAGGTTTATGTTGGCTTCCCTGACATTGAGTTTCAGCCATATAGCCCAAGCTTATCTCATGTCTAGCCATGCAGAGCCATTTTATATATCCTTTGCAGCTTGATTCCCTTTTTACCAGGAGGGGATTTCCCCCCCGAGTGTCGCTATCCTACACATGTATCCTTGCATTGAGCATAGGTACGTTCCACTGCTTGGAACTAGTTTGTTTGCCCCCATGACACTTGTCTCCTCCTAGTCTGTAACTATAAAGCAGTTTTATTCTTTTTCAAGATTTTTAAATATTTGACAAAGTCCAAAAAAAAATCAAAAAATCAAAAATCTGGACAAGGAAAGATGTTATCTTTGGTAGCTGTCGAGTCGTGTCGCCTTCGAATAGAGCACTATATATCACATCCATTGGTTGGGTTTATAGTTTGACTTTAGGAGCTGTACTCATTTATCTGAGTTTATCTCCACCTACCGGTTAAGCTTCCAGTCCCCATGGAGCCTCTATCGATGCCTCCTGTGTCGCAAAGATGTCCCAATTTTGTATATCGAGTCTATGATGCCTTTATTCAGTCACCATTCATCGTTATTCTCTTGTTCGAAGGAATTTGAAACCTGAGTCAGTCATTCCTCAGTTATATTGACTATGCATGTCGGCCATTCCCGGTACAGTTACTGGTTCATGCACCTTATGATCAATACAGCTTTGCTGAGTACCTCGTGTTGGATGATGGGGGATGCCTTAATGCCCTCCTTCCAGCTGATTTCATCCCATCGACTTCAGATCATTTATTCTGGGATTGGAATCTAGAGTCATTTTTGAGTGCCTTGAGACTTGCAGTCATCAGTGGCAAGTTCTCTCACCATCAACAGTATTTGGGAATACATCAATGTCCCCTGACCGATGGATCCTCTCAAGTGTTCAACCTCAACACATTTATTCACACTTGTTAGTTTGCACTCTAGTACCTTGATTCCCATTTTCATTATCGGTGGGTGACCTCGTGTCTGTTAATGGTTAACATCAATGGCCGGTAATCAGATGATGGACTACTATGTTCGACCTCGACATCTCTATTCACATAGTAGGACATGTACTTGTAGCAGTTTGTGTAGAAGGCCTTCCATATTGGTGGCATCTCTTATATGCTACCTCCTTGATCGTGCCAGTGTTCATGAGATTTCAGTTCTCGTGACTTGATTCCAATATATATCAGACATTTCTAGCTATTATGGACATCTTAATCCATTATATATCTTCAGCCATTATGGAGATCATGATCCTTTGTATATCTTCATCATGGAGATTCTTATCTATGTATATTGTACGTGGTGATGACCACTGATGTGATATTTTGTATTATGCCTATTCATGGCCATTGTACTCTTATGTATCTGGGATTTCTATATGTATTTGCAGTTATGTGTAGAGTTGTATAATTGTACTATGTTGATTGGGTGGCTGGTCTTCCATTTGGGATCCTTCATCACTCCACTTCTGGGATGGAATTATAATGTATTTCGGCCATCGTATGACCCCTTTGACCTCACACATTAGGGGGCATCTATTATAGCTGATTTTACCACTCCAGGTGAATCACACTTGTATGGAGTTCCCCTGTCCCTCTGCAGACTCCTTAGACCCCTTGGACCATTTTTTGGCCTTTGATGTTTCCTTGACCATCCCTAAAAACATGTGAAAATTAATACACGCGACTTTTAAACCTATAATCGTGTATATACACGGGTTTGACCCCTAAAACCGCATACATCGGGATGTGTGCATAATCCAAATCCTTTTAGAGTTTTCCTTGACATGGATCTGACTCTCTTGACTCCTAGCCTTCCATATGCCTTGAGATCACTCGGATTCGACCTTTCATTACCCCTTTGAAAAGCTATATAAGGAACTCTTTGGTACATTGAAGGCATAAGAGAGAATTGAGAGCAAAAAAACTATAGTCCATTGTTGGCGGAACTTGTGCTTGAGTCTGCATCCCTTTGTCCCTTGGAGCACTTTTGTGTTCTTCCCAATCTTGCCTTTTGCTTGTGAGCTTGCTATCGAGAGATGGAGGATTGAGGTGGTGGAGGCCCAAGTGGGTGATTCGGTTTCTCCGATTTGCAGACGTGCCGACAAAGGTTGTATCTATTGTAATCTCTGATTTTATATTAATAGAAATATCTTTTCCTGTCCAATAATGTATGTTTGAATGAATATTTTATCCATGGATTATTTCAAATGCTTATACATTATTGATTATATATGCTAGGAAAGATCTAACACCAATATATAGTATGCTTGTCTTGTTTACTTGTTGTTGAGGAAGTGATTTATCAATTCAAGCTGAAGTTGGAAAGCTCAATGGGGATCTACTTCAACCGTCTAGAATAAGGTACAAGATCTGATCCTTTAGTGTTAGATATTTAATTTCTATTGCATATTGGAAAGGATTGATTTCTGGAGTCAAGCTGTCTGTTGTGGTACCCCAAGCCATAGGAATTTCTCTCCATACCAGGTAGTTCTCAATTTTTTAACTATTGTGGGTGGGGGTAGTTTGAAAATAATGGCAATATTGGTAGGTTCCATCAATATTCTATCTTGACGGGCCACATGACCCAACAAGATACCGAAAGGAGCACAGAAAATACATTTCTTCAAATTAAGAGAAATCAGGAACTGTCTACACTGGTTGAGCATCATTATAAGATTCTCAATATGATTTTTAACTAGCCCATGGACTGTCCAATCATAAAAGTATACTTCCATAAATTTATGGATAAAATATTTAAAAGCAGTGACTATTATTCTAGAAAAAATAACAGGGGCATTCTTGAGTCTAAAAGGCATTACCATGTACCGGAAACATCCCCACTTTGTCGCAAAAGTTTTCTTGTACCGATCATCCTTTGTAATTCTTAACTGATTGTAGCCATAGAATCCATGGGTAAATGAGTACACTTCTTTTCCTTCGATGCTCTCTAATACTTCATCTATGAACATGGTGGGGAATGGATCATGCAGGCAGGCATCGTTTAGTTTCTACAATTCGACACAAATACATACTTCACTAGTTTTCTTGTCTTGAACCACCATAGGGATAATCTATTCGGAGTCTTCAGCGGGTTCTATAATTCTTGTGTCTAGCATTTTATCTAACTCTATCTTGACCTTCTCTATATATCTTGGATTGAGTCTATACGGTTTATGCTTGATAGGTTTTGTGTTAGGCTTAAGGGGAATCTCCATTTATCCTAGATCACCAATAATCCCCTTCATTCTAAAAACTTAGGAGGGATTAGATCCTTGAATTCATGCAATAACTTTGTAAGCTTCCCTACTATATCGTCGTCCTAATAGTCTCCAATATAGGAAAATTTCAGGATTTCTGAAGAACCAATATTCACCTTCTTTGTTCCGAGGGGCTTCAGAAATTTGTCATTTGATAAGAGTGATCCCTTCACTACTCAAATACCCTTATCTTTAAGAATATGTATATCATATGGATCATTGTCATTAGGCTCTCCAGTTATGATATAGTCGCTCCATTAATCTTGAATTGGCGCATTATTCCAAGGAAACCTTGACATCATAATAGTTATCTCTTTAAATATATTGGTTCTAATAACTTGCAGAGCAGCATCAATCATTGGGCTATCGTTAGAAAAGTTAAAAGTATGTGTGAAACTGGTAGCTACCTCTTCCCATTATACAATTTCTCATTGTGTCTCAACCGACATATACAAGTTTCTTGGTATCATGTCCAAAGTATGTATGAAGTGATGAACCCATTCCTGTCACGGAGATATATTCCATGTCGCGAGACAATTTTCAATATGCTCGACAGGATTTGTCAATCCCGTATATTTCTAGACATTATAAGAAATATTTTTTTTAAATCATATTCCTAGCAGTCGTTTGCATTAATACCATTCTAAAATAGACTGCTTATGAGAAACCCGCCACCTAGCGGGTGTAGGCTTCAATGCAACATCCAATGCTAAAAAGAAATGAGCTTCCAATACTTTTTCTTCAAACTCTGTAATAAATGTATTTAATTTAGGTAACCCTTCATATGTAGGTAGATCATATACCTGAGTACCTACCCATCACACAAGTTTCATGATTCTTGCATACTTTCGCATCGATACTTCATGTAATCAATTCTACCATTCTCCAAAGCTTCTCTTGAGTCTGACAAGCAAGAGCTAATACTTCACCAACTTAGATTACCATCAACTATCGAGTTGACGTAGTCATCCATTGTAGAGTAAATAGTAAATATTATCCATATATCTGTCTTATCCTTCATTGTTTACTTTCTTGATATATCTATGGACCTCCATAGGATCAATTGGGGAGACCACATGTAATTATGTATCTTCAAATGATAATATTCTCTTTTTAAAATTGATGATTGTTTGATTTTCAATGGCCCAGTTGATCCCCAAAATTTTGGGATATAAAATCATATCATCAACAATATCTATGACTTCAAAATCTGTGTAGGTCTGGAGTCCTTCCACTTTGATAGGAACATGTGTCAATCAACCAATAGGAAAGGCATTCTACTCATTGGATAAACAGAGTTGAACGGGAGACCATATTAGTCTCATCTTTCCCATGTTTCTCTTTTCAGAATTTAACATCTAATCCCAAATACAGTATGATAAAATCCATATCATAGTCACCTATCTCGACATTCATTCTTAACTCGCAACTATTTTTTGGTCTTTTACCAATGTGGTTAACTTTTTTCTCTAGTTGCACACTTGGTTGAGGTTCCTCTACTAGAGCTGATACTTCTGGAAAAACATATTTATCTTCTATAAGCGCTAAGCAACTCTTAAATAAATTCTTTAACTTACCCTCTCTGTCAACTTTCTTTCCAATAAATGATCAAATATTTGAGGCATTTCCAGGATTGGTCCATCATCCAATACTGGAATAGTAGTAGATGTTGACGACTGATTTCTGTCGACCAACTCATCACGTGCATCAAAGAAGACCCTTTTTTTATTTTTGGATGTTGAATGACACTTTATTTTGCATCATTGATTAAACTCTTATATTTGCACATGGTGCTCCTTTATCTCCTCCTATCGCAGCACCTCCTCTTGTTACGAAAACAATACTAGGTTCTCTAGGTTTAGCAGAAATATTCTAAATATTTTTATTTTCATTTTGAGTTTGGTTCAGGTTTCTCGTGTTTTTGGCATGCCATTTATCAATCATCTGTTGGCACCCCTAGACAGTGTGGTCCAATGATTTACAATATGAACACGGCGATGAAGGATTAGTGCAGTATCTGGAAAAATTTCCTAATTGTCCACAATTATAACAAATAATTTGGACCCTTCCATGACCAAATAATCCTCCTCTTCCTTGGACTCTAAAAGGACCACCCCCCATGGTTGAGGGTATTTTGCATGAGCTCACTCGGCTTGCATCTATTCATCATTTTTCATCAGATATGTGTCGACTGTCTTCTCCTGCAGCAACTAGTATGCTCTGCAGTCTTTCTTGTTGCGACCCATAAATCGACAAAATTTACAATATAAGCTAGCAGGTGCAATTACTATATTTTGTAGATATAAACATTCCTTTGATCGATGACCTCTTGTCTGGAAAATTTGACACCATGAAATTCCTTATGAATTTATTGGGTTCGGTGCCCCTCATGCAAGATAATTCAAGAAAGTTGGACATGAATATTTATGATGGCCTTCATTTATGCATCTTGTACACCAGACTTCTTCTTGAATTTATTTTTCTTTCTTTATATCATGTATTTGCATCGTTAGAATGGATAGCTACGATTTTATTTTCATTATTCCCTCACCAATTTCTCCAACCAGTGAAGCTTCCAATTTCATAGAAATTTCAAGAGCTTCACTCTGGGATAGAATATTTTTTTGCATCAATGGAATATGGATATGTGGTAGAATTCCTATGATAAACCATTCTTTATGTTGAACATATGACATTTGTAAACTCACCTTAGCCATCAAAGTATTAAATCTTTGGTTGAAGTCCCACACAAACTCATTCGACCATTGCTTAATTTCTTTTAATTCTATGATGCATTGCGACTCAAACTTAGGTTTCTTGAAATCATCTATCTGTCCAATCTGGATCTGATCTAATGAATTAAGAGGGATTCCTGCAGGAACTGCGAAAAATTTAATATACCAATCAAGAGAACGACCTCTAAAGGCTGTAATCATTTGGGCTCTATTTATAGCCTCATTTTGGACCTGTCACACTATCCAAACAACTTCACACAGGAGCCAAGGTTGCTCAAGGTATTCCAACCCATTCTCGTTGAATACAGGTAGCTTTACATGGTGTATTCACTCCTTAACATTATGTTTACTTGGGGTATTGTTTAATTTGAATTAAAATTCCATCAGTAGGAATTCCTTGACTACCATCTCAAATATTACTAGAATTTGAAAAATCACACTTCGGCGCACTCTTGGGTATTGCCTCAAATGTTGGATTTGTACGTAGGGTCGTGGGTATGTCGTATTCATGGTCTAGATCTGGTGCTTCCTCTTCATATTCAAATTTAAGTCAATATTCCTCCTCTTCATCACAAAATTCTCGGTTGAGATGTGGTTCCAACTCGTAGTCCCTTATTTTGTTCATGCTACAATTTCCTCTTCTTGTTGGAGTCCTTCTTCTCTTTCCCAATTGGAATCATATTCCACTCCTTAGGTGGCCACCCTCTTGATCATTCTCACTATCGACAGAGAACATCTCATCTCACTCTTTTCCATATTGTACAAGCCCTTCTTGTGACATTACCCAGGTTCTTTGTGCACAATGGTTTACTCGTTGAATTCCATCCTCAGGATCCATTTTTCACATACCAACATCTTTATCCACAATTTTAAATATTTCAGGTAGCGTCCTAGAAGTTCTTGGAAGAACTCTCTTTCTGTCTAATTATTCGATCTTATTGTGTTGACTTCAATCTTAGTAATATATCCCTCCAAAATTCTATCAACTCGAAAGCCGACAGCCCTAGAGATAGGATTACTAACTCTTTTCAACCGTTGGATTAGCTAAGGAGTCCACCTGTAGGTTCTCTGTCTTGAAAATTCTTCCTTTGGCTTGTGATCTTCTCCAACCATTCATGCAATAGAATAGGAAATTCACAAAATAAAATTTCATGAATATCATAGTAAATATATATTTCTAACCATTTAGTTGGATTTATTCTCTATCCTTTACTTTCTTCCTATGCAAATCCTCTCGCTTTGTAATCCACCACATATTGGATTTCTATTTTTTTCAAGTGCTAAAACATGTCCCTTCACAACGATTTAGGGACCCAACAATGGAACCATTTATTGGCATTGATTCCACTAAACTAGGTTCAGATTTCCATTCCCATCCAACAAATCCCAACATATTGGCCTGACAGAGTGTAATTTTGTCATTGACACCGGTGATGCAAGTAAGGTCTCACCCAAGATACCTATGGGGACTGCGAGAACCAGTATTCTACATTTATAGAAGAGGATTCATTCATCACAACATTAACAGGCCGCTCGACCGAAATAGAGGGATGGACTACCATCAACACATACACAGTAAGAAAGAAGACCAATCCATCAACACATACACATCATATAACTTATATAGATCTAACTCATGTCTACCATCATTGTTATCAACAATCCAATATAGTCCTATCAGTATCAATGCAAGAAACTCATAAGATCGAAAAACTCATAGGATAGATAAACTCATAAAGATCGACAAACCCATAGGATTAACAAGCTCATACACATTCAAGCACAATATAATCAGAAATTATAAACACATGGATTTAAAGTGGAAACCCACATGGAAAAAACCACAAAAGCACTCTTCATATGGCATGATTAATATGTAGAATTATTTTGGTTAGAGAACACAACCTGTAGACTTCTCTCAATATCTCATTTACAATAGGTGAGTTTTCATTATCTTTCTCATCCTCCCATGTCTTCTTTCTTCTTTCTGTTGTCCTCTTCTCAGCATCGTCTTTCTTAGTCAAGCTCTTTCTCCAATAATATCCATTTTATCCAGGTAGGATATATCAATATTGTTCAACGTCTAAGGATTTTTTGCAAACAGCATGGATCAGCCTTATGTACTTCTTACAATTCTTCCTCTAACCTTCGAATAGTTCTCAACTAATAGTCGACTGGTTGTTCTAACTAACCCAAGAAATCCCATTGCATTAACAAAGGCATTATCGGCCCAATTTACAATCATGCCCATTCCCAAAAATAGATTAATAGTCTAACTTAACACACTCTTACATTTATTGTTCCCTTAAACAAGTTGAATTCCTGGATTCAACTTACTCTTATCATTTTCCATCGTGTCCTTGCTTTCCTTGCAACAAGATTCTTCACATTTTTTACCAAAATTGGTATGCACTTTCCTAGGGCCAACAAACTCTTTTCGGAGATATTTTTCCTCTAATTGGACATTTCATTGATGTACTTGTTCATGTAACCACATCAAGGTAAAACCTATGAAAATTGAGTCACGGTAATCTGAGGACCAAGACACAACTTACATAAAATTCAAGGATCAATTAAACAGAAAAATGACATGAAAACACTGCAATTAGAAGTTGCAGTTGTAAAATTGTTATCATTAATCAAAAGCAGTGATACAATGTGTTACATTGGCATGAATAGCCAGACAATTCGAATCCTTAGGAGGTCATTCGAATTGCATGCATGATATTAGCTTAGCTATCAGTTAGCCACAATAGACACATCAGTTAACCACTAATCACAACCATAATTGACTCTAACTGAATCGGAGGCAATTAATACTAAGTATAACTGAATAGAACTCAACTGCATGTCAATTAGTAGGTGAGGGCACATGTCTGACTTCAGTTAGGTGAGATGAAGTGAACTGAACTGAACTGAACTGAGTCACCAAAATTTGTTGGAGGTGCCTTAAATCACTCCAGTTAACTGGAAATTACCAAAAATAGGCAAAATAATGATGGAGGCACCTACATAGGTGCAGTTTAACTGAAAGTAGGTGGAATAACCATCAGTCAACTGATTTGGGGTGCTTAGGTCATGCATATCAACCCATATTTTCTCATTGATTGAAGGAGGAAGCTCAGTTAGTCTCCTCGATTGAAGGAGAAGATGCAGTCAGCCCCCCTGATTGAAGGAGGATGATCCAGTTGATGATGTAGTCACGTATCCGAGCCAATAACTTAGAATAAGTGGTAAATTAGGCCAATTAGGCCAAATAATTATGTGTGGGTTGGATAATGACTCCTACACCCCCCATTAAGCTATACTCATGTGGAGGAGTAAAAAAAAGATAGGGCCCCGACAACAAGGCCATAGGTCACCCTTTACAAAAAATTAACTCTAAAATGCTCAAAAAACTCTAAGTGAGGAAAAGAGGAAAACCCTGTGGGAACAAAACCCCCCCTCAAAATGAAGACTGAAGAATCAACTAACTTCACCCTGATGAACTCACCCCTAACAATGAACGAAGGTAAGTGAACTTTTTCTCAGTAAAGTTCTTGGTGAAAATGTCTGCAATTCGCTCATCTATGGGGAAGTATTGCAGATTAATTGTCTTGTCATGCACTAGTTCTTTGATGTGGTGCATATGGATATCAATGTGTTTGGTTGGCTATCTCTGAACCAGATGTGTTGAGATCTTGATAGCACGTTGTCACAAAAAATGGCAGTAGATGAAGCACTACCAATATTAAAATCGTGTAAAATACCTTGCAGCCAAACTATCTGGATGCATGCATTGACCGCTCCCATGTACTTTGCCTCTGCTGAAGAAAGGGAAATGGCATCCTGCTTTTTGGTTGACCAAAAAATAGGCCCACCATGGCTTCTTGTCCTGATGATGATTCCTGATTCGGAATCGAAACGTCGACTTACAAAATGACTACTGCGGAATTTCCAGAAAAACCCTACACTAATAAACACATAGCTGGAAGTGGACTTCTGATCTATGGAATCTCCTGCCCAATCACAATTCGCAAATCCTACCAAGTCTAGTTTGGGATCAGCAGCATAGTGAATGCCATAGGATCTAGTACTGTGCATGTACTGTAGAATCCTATTGTATTCCCTCCAATGAAGCTCATGAGGATTCTACATATACCTTGATACAGCATTCATGACATAACAAATGGAAGGAATTCAATGTGTCAAGTAGAAAAGGCTTCCGATCAACTGACGGTAAAGAGTAGAATCCACCTATGGAGTTGTTTTTCCCTCTTTAAGACTGATTCCTGAGAGGAAGGGAAATGGTGCATCCTTACAATCATACATATTAAAATTAATTAATAGGTTTGATACATATTTCGATTGTGTCACCATAATCCCATCAAAATATTGAGTTATCTCTAGCCCGAGAAACTGCCTCGACAGGCCTAGTTTGCTCATCTCAAAAGAATCATTTAAAGCATTTTTTATGAAGGAAATAGAATCAAGTGTGCTTCCTATGATCAAAATATCATCAACATATAGAAATATTATGAGTGAATTAACTTCGTATTTCTGCAAGTACACATTTGGATCAGACTTACATCTTTCAAAGTTCTATGAGAGCATAAATGAATCCATTTTGGCATGCCAAGATCTTGGGGCATGTTTTAAGCCATATAAAAGATTTTTGCAAATTACAAACCAATGATAGATATGATGTATATCCTTTAGGATGCCTCATGTATATCTCTTCTTGCATATATCCATGGAGAAAATCACTTTTGGCATCCATATGGTGCACCTCCCAATGCTTGGATGCAGCAATGGCCAAAACTAGCCTTATGGAATCCATTTTTGCCACCAATGCAAAGGTCTCATGGTAGTCCACTCCTTGGACTTGGGAAAATCATTTTGCAACCAGTCATGATTTATATTTTTATTTTGATCCATATATATAAACCTTTATCTGATATACCCACTTGCATTGAACAAGTTTCCTCCCAAGTAAAAGGGAAACTAGCTCCCAAGTTGCATTTTTTCGGAGAGAGTTGAACTCTTCATCCATTGCAGCTTGCCATCTAGGATCATTTTGAGCATGATAGTATGACTTAGGATCAGATCCAATCATCATATAGCAGGTCTCAGATAGCAAATAATCATTGCAAGAAAGAGAATACCTTCTCTTTGAAAATCTGACAGTGTTCTCCTTGGATCAGCAGGATTTCCAACATCTAACTCGGCGGAAGAGAGAGTCTTTTCGGCCCATTTTGGGAGATGAGTGGGAACATTAGGATCTGATTCAGAAACTGATATATTATTCTCACTGATGTCATACATAATATCTAAAAAATCATATCTCACACTTCCATCTTCATCATCAGCAGAACGGGAGGAAATTTCAGCAGTTTCTTCCTTGACTAGTTCCACATCTTGGAGAGGTTCTTCGAAGCGGACATTTCTCTCTATGAATATATTTTTTGTTATGATATTCAAGAGTTTGTATCCCTTTGATTCCTTTTGGATACCTAATGAACATACACTCAAAACTTTGTGGTTGCAAATACTTCCTCTTTTCTCGTGGAATTCGAGCCCAAGTAGTGGACCCAAAAACTCTTAAATTGGACACATCCAATTTGTGACCAAAGTGTGCTTCGAAAGGTGTTTTTACTTTCACGGATGAATGAGGGAACCTGTTTTCAATGTAGGCAGAAACATTCATTGCTTCAGCCAAAATATTTGCATCCAAATCTTTAGCTTCAAGCATGCAGGTGGTCATCTCTTTTAAGGGGAAGGTTTTTCCTTTCCGCTACACCATTCTGCTGGGGATTGTAGGGAGTGGAGTGTTTTATCGTGATTCCATATTTAGCAAATATTTGAAGAAGCTCAGATTTGATGTAATATCCTCCATGATCAGCTCTAAGATCCTTTATCTTTCTCCCTTAAGCATTCCAAATAGAAGCCTTAAAATCAATAAACTTTTCAAGAACTTCATATTTTTTCTTGAGAAAATAGCACCATGTGTATCTCGACAGGTCATCGATGAAAGTGAGAAAATATATTGAACCATTCATGGAGGTTGTAGGCATAGGACTGTTGATATCATAGTGGATCAGCCCCAAAATACATGTAGCTCGGCTTGCCTTTCCCCGATCAAATTTGTGCTCAGGGTGTTTGCCAACAATGCAACCTTTTCAAATTCTACTAGAGGTTTTGATGGTAGGGAGGCCTTACACCATGAAATTATTTTGAATTTGATACAATTATTTGAAGTTCATATGTCCAAATATTTCATGCCATATTCGGCTAACCTCATTCCCATGAGTCAGAAAGGCGGTTGGATTTGCATCAGGAACAAACTTGGAAAACTCATAGGTATTAGCAGAATGATTTGCTATACCTGTTGCAATGAGTTTTCTGAATGCAAATTTTTAGATATCAACATAATACGGAATGAAAGTTACTCTCTTGGACAAACATGTGTCTGTCATTTGATATACACTCAATATATTTGAATCCAAGGAGGGCACTACAGAACATCATAGAAGCTTCCATGTTCAAGTTTTATACTACCTTTTCCCTTCGAAATGATTTGAGAATCATCTCCCATGTGGATAGGAATGCTACTATCGGAGTCCAGGGATTAAAAGGTTTCTTTTCTTTCCACCATATGGTTCGAAGCACCAGAGTCAATGAGTAGAGATCTAGGCTTAGAAACATTTTCCATGAGGGCATGTCCTCTTTCGAGTTGTGTTTTTCAATCATGATTTTCTCTCTTCCTTGCACCTTCAAGAATATTTATGTTATTCTTCTCAAGGAGAAGATTCATGGAATCAAGTTGTTTCTTCATGTAGGAGCTTTCAGGGTGGAAGCTCCTTCCACAATAGGAAGATTTGATCTTTTATTCGCCTTCTTTTCCTTTGTGCTTGTTCTTCCTTGAGCCTGAGGGCTCATCCAGCTGCTGAGGTTTATCCTTTGGCTTGGGAGCATCGAACTTAGTATTTTGATTCTTTTGCTTCCCCTTTCCATTCATATATTTGGGTCCTCCAGCAAACAAGGCTTGGTCCTTGAAAGTTGTGATGATTCCCATTTGGACAAGATTGTCATGCTCATTAGTGAGAGACTCAATGAATGCATTGAGGGTCGGCATCATCCAATTCAAGATTGTGAGATTCCTAGTATGAAAGGTGGAAACAAAAACTGATTAATCTAGACCAAGTTTTGAAAGGATGGCAAGGATGAGTTGATCATCCTCCTTCTCAACTTTACACTGCTTCAACTGGAGCACCAGGTGCTTGAACTTTGTGAATAAATAATTCATGGCTTCAAAGTTTCATGGGTTTAGAGAAATTGGCTCATTCTCTAGCTGATAGATCCTCAAGTCATCTTGCTTATAAACCAGAGTAGCAAGTTGATACCAAATCTCCTTGGGAGTCTTCAATCCAGTGATGTGGAAGAAAAGATCTCTAGATATTGAAAGGAGCAAAAATACATACGCTTCATCAAGCTTATTCTAGTATTTTGCTTTGTCAAAAACATGATTCGGCTCTACCTATGTGTCCATTGTGACTCTGTAGAGTTATTTGGAGCGTAGTTGAATCTCTATGTCCTCCTTCCACTGATGTTAGTTGAAAGGAGTGAGTAGATTCACAAAAGAGGCCATGATGTTGTTGTAGCGAATGCAATGAAAGACTTTGAAAGACCTGCATATCACACAAAAAATACAAAGTAAGGTCGAACAGCCTACACTTTTGGAGTTTTATTCACAGTCGACTTAGNTTTGCTTAAATTGCATCATAGATCCATAAAGTAATATGTTGAAGAATAAGAGCCTTGTCTCTTCGTGGCTCTGATACCATATGAAAATTGAGTCGTATTAATATGAGGACCAAGGCACAACTTACAGAATATTCAAGAATCAATTATATAGAAAAATGACATGAAAACACTGCAATTAGAAGTTGCAGCTGTAAAATCATTATCATTAATCAAAAGCAGTGATACAATGTGTTACATTGGCATGAATATCTAGAAAATTTGAATCCCAAGGAGGTCATTCGAATTGCATACATGAGAGTGGCTTAGCTGTCATTTAGCCACAATAGACACATCATTTAACCACTAATCACAACCATAATAGACTCTAATTGAATCGGAGGCAATTAAGACCGAGTTTAACTGAATAGAAATCAACTGCATGTCAATCGATAGGTGAGGGTGCATGTCTAACTTCAGTTAGGTGAGATGAAGTGAACTGAACTGAACTAAGTCACCAAAAGTTGTTAGAGGCGCCTTAAATCACTCCAGTTAATTAGAAATTACCAAAAATAAGCAAAATAATGATGGAGGCGCCTACACAGCTACAATTTAACTGAAAGTAGGTGGAATAACCATCAATTAACTGATTTGGGGCACTTAGGTCATGCATATCAACCCATATTTTCTCCTTTATTGAAGGGGGAATCTCAGTTAGTCTTCCCAATTGAAGGAGAAGACATAGTTAGCCTCCCTGATTGAAGGAGGATGATCTAATTGATGATGCAGTCACATATTTGAGCCAATAACTTAGGATAAGTGTTAAATTAGGCAAATTAGGCCAAATAATGATGTGTGGGTTGGATAATGACTCCAACAAAACATTCATTGTTAGTCGGGGAAATTTCTAAAATGTATTTTTGAGTCTCCCAAGAGGAAGTCGACCATGTTGGCGTTTTATGTTGTGTTTTTGTATCTTTTAGTGATATGATTACATTATATTAATGATTTAAAATATTTGAATTAAAGTGAAAACACTAACACGTATTTGGCAAAGAGAAGTGATTTATCTTATGTTTATTTAATTTATTTGGATATGATATGATTTACTTATGGATGCAAATGAAATGTTTATGAAACATGTGAGTTATTTGTGGAACAAGTTGTTAGTTTTTCTTATCTAATTAACTTGATTAACATCTTTATATGAAAGAATAACAAGTACAACAAGATACACAAGATAGAGCAGACACACAAGACACAAAGATTTTCACTGGGGAAACCATGAAGGAGAAAACCCCACAAACTTCCTCAAAATAGTTTTTTCACTAAGACAATATCACAATATGGAAAAACCCAATAAGAATAAGCCTTCTGCAGTTATCTATATCTCCTCCTTTTCTCTCTCTTTCTCTCCTCATGTGAACTTGAGTGACTGTGAGTGTGTATAAATGAGGGAGGGTGCCTCTGCCTCCCAATTTATACCCTTCAACTGACTAGCCTCCCAACATGACTCGACCGACTTCTAACCCTAACAAGGACGGCTTCTCCTAAAGAGACTCTGAAACCACATTACAATATATTATACTGGGGACTATTTCCTTGACTTACAACGGAGGTTGTACCTCAATGTCCATACATAATAATGACATCCCGAAAGGAGGAAAACACATCTCCGATGAGGGTACAACATCCTATAATGATAATATACATCAGGATGTCTTCCAAAGTTGCAATTGCAACAACACTCCCTCTTAACTAAGAAGGTATTCTCTCTCTCACCATAGTCATCAAAATATATGGAGCAACCGTATCTAGTTGATCGGTTAATAGTCGAATCTGACTGTCATTTTGAATGATAAATAAGAATAATATATTAGGTTATGAATATTACAATAATTTCTTGGCCTTAAATATGGCTTAGACACTTGATGATGAGGAGACGCCTCCTTTCATAATAACTTAATTAACCTAACTATTAATTATTTAACTATTTAATTATTATCTTATTCTATGTTCGTTACATTGCCACTCCTTTTAAGGGATCTTTGTCCTCAAAGCTTGAGTATTTCCTAATGTCATCCTTCATTCTGAATCGATGTCAGTATTAGAATTGGATGAGATTTCTAGTGCAGATAGTTGCACTTCCTTTCCATTGATGATTTAGCATTGTATTGTCTAATTGTTCCTACATTTATGGCCAGGGGTCTAGTCATCATCGCATCAATGACATATGTCTTTCTTCTTTTTTATGTTATCAGAGTAACTTTTAAATGACTTTGACCTATTTTCCATTTCATAGGTATATGATTGAGGTTTGTGACATTGACAGTCAGGTGACTAGGTATCTTCACAATACCTACATTGTGTCTATTTTTCTTGTCGATAATCGTTATCACCTATTGTTCTTATTCCTTCTAATTTGCATTCTATTGCTTTGGCTTTATATCTTTCTACTTCTACATTAGGTATGTAATGTAACTTTAACTCTTTTTGGAGGTACGGTTTAAGACCTCCTAAATAGGTTTCAAGTCTTTCGTTGTCAGACAACCCAAATACTCATGTCGAAAAGGATTCCCACTGATGTGTGAATTCCTCAACGCTTCCAACCTATTGTAATCTAGTAAGTTTACTGAAAAATTCATCTTCTTTGATTCCTTGAAACCTATTAAAAAAATCACTTTTGAACAAGTTCCAGGTGTAGGCAAAATTGTCTCTCTTCCACCATAAATACCAATTATAGGTGTACCCTTCCATATGCATTGACGCATATTTCACCTTCTCCTCGTCAGATTGAATATTGTAAATGTCGAAGTATTCTTCCACCTTGTTTATCCAAGCAATGCATTGGTATTCACTTCCATTGTATTTCAACAACTCTATTTTTGCCTTAGGTGGGTACACTTTGTATGGACGATATTGTTTTCCTTTTGCTTTGTGGTTTGATGGTGGCTCGGAACTACTGGATGACGCAAGTGAAATATTTGAACTGCTTTGTTGTTGGTAATGATTTTTAACCTTTTTATTCTCTACTATCTTACTAATAGCTTCTAATTTGTTGTTTCATCGTGCCTCCATATTTGGGAGTATTTTTGTTTCTATCTCTTGTTTAAGCGTCACATTGTTAATCTTTATTTATTTTTGCAAATCTTCTTGATTCTTTGCGAGTGTTTCCTGCGTGGCAACATGAAATGAGGCATCTAACATGTTTGGACTACTGACTTGGTCCGGACTAGGTATGAGTCTTTGTAACACCTCGATTACTGTATTATGGTTCTAGGTCATGGTGCTTAAGTTCTGTGTTAAGGTGTTTATGTTTTGAGTCATGGTACTCATTTTGTCATCCAAGTCTTTTTGTTTTTCGTTCAGGATGTCAAAATTGTCATCCAGCCTTCTTTCTAGTACCAGAACAAACTCGTCTTTGATTACTATATTGTTATTTTTCATCTCTTCCTTCAAGCTTTTTTTGTTAGCAACAAGGGACTTGATGTCCTTCTCCATTTTTTCGATTTGCTCTTTTAGTTCCACAATGGTCTTGGACCTTGTATGCGGAGGTGTGTACTTTGAAGTTATTTTAGCTTGTGAGGTGTGAAATTTTTTTTCTAAAGATGGTGAGGTTTAAGGAATAATAATTAATTATTATATTAATTATATATAATAAAATATTTATTTTATTATTTTATATAATAAAACAAAAAAATGAACTATTATAAATATATTATAATAATTCAAGTCAAAGCAAAACTTGGGTTGAAGTTGGAAAGAAAAACCATGTGTTGGTTTTACTTTATCTTTTCTTTTTTAACTTTTTTTTTCCTTTCTTTTGTTTTTTTTACTTTTTTTTTCTTTTAACTTTTCTTTTTAACTTATTTTTTCTTTCTTTTAACTTTTCTTTACCTTTTCTTTTACGTTTTCTTTTTTTCTTTTCTTTTTTGGACAATGTCCTATATTTCAGGGAAACCCTAAAACTAAATTTACACAAAGTGTAAATATGGCCAAGGGTCGCATAGCTCTGATACCATTTGGAGCAATTGTATCCAGTTGATCGGTTAATAGTCGAATCCAACTGTCATTTTGAATGATAAATAAGAATAATATATTAGATGATGAATATTACAATGATGTCTTGGACTTAAATATGCCTTAGACACTTGATGAGGAGGAGACGCCTCCTTTCATAATAACTTAATTAACTTAACTATTAATTATTTAATTATTATCTTATTTTATGTTCGTTACAATATATGACCAAGTCATCATCACAGAGTCGTCATCATAGCTACTTCCATAGTCATCATATTTTCAATCATCGAATAATACTATCTGTCATTGAAAGTTTCTACATAACCATCCCTTTTTCATGTTGGGTGTAGGCCTAGTCCTCATCTAGGTCTTCATCATATCCACGAGCAAGCCATCACGTAGGTATAGTCCACGACCATTTCTTACATTTCCACTGCAATAAGTTGCATCTCCTACCATCATCTCATCATATCTAGATCACCTCTTTGTCTTGCACAAAACAAAACAAAATACACAAAGCACATAGAGCACAGCCCAGATGCATACCACTTGCATTTTACCAACATAGGAGCATTCCAGGATCTTTCACGTCAACAAGACAAATTTCATATTCCACTATGCAATAATTGCCTAGGATCACACCAAGTGCATTGCATCTCTTTATAGTCAACCTGCATTCTACCAACATAGGATCATGCCAGGATCTTTCACGTCACCAAGAAAACCTACATCTACCACTATGTGAGAACTGCCTAGGTGTACAACAATTTCCTTGTGACCTCATCATCTCCAACATGGGAACACACACATATAAGGATTGATTACAACTGAACAACCTGTGTACCACGCCAGGATATTTTTTGTTCCATATCAACCTCAAGGACTTATTACACTTGAAAAACCTGCATCTAGGATCTTTTCCATTCGAACAACCTTCTAGGACTTATTATGTCTGAGCAACCTGCATACCACACCAAGATCTTTTCCACTCCATGACAAGCCACATGACTCATTACATCCGAACACCCGACGTCCTATGCCAGGATATTTTACACTTCAGATAACCTGTACCAGGATTGAGTAAATCCAAGGATAACCAGCGAACTTCATCAGGACTGATTACATCTAAGGACAACCTACATGATTGGTTACGTCCGAGCAACCTGTTTCCTATGCCAAGATATTTTCCGCTCAAACAACCTGTCTCTTTTCCCATGTGATATCTCATGCATCTGTGTCTTCTGGTATCTCATCATCTCTAGCATAGGATCATGTCAATATCTTCTACGTTGCTAAACAACTAGCATCCCTGACTAAGCTAGAACTCGTTACTTTTTCTTTCAAGGGGTCTCGATCTGGATCACACTAAGTATTTCTCTGAAGTATTCAAACTTCACTCTAGCTAGAGGCTTGGTCAATACATCAGTTATCTGCTTATTTTTTTCCATGTACTAGAGCTTCACTTCTCCTCTTTACACCATATCCCTGATATAGTGGAACTTGATCTCGATGTGCTTCAACTTGTCATGGAACGTTAGGTTCTCCATAAGCTTCACACAACTATAGTTGTCGTAGAAGATAAAATTCACTTCTAACTAAAGATCAAACAAATAAAATGGTAGCTTCCACAACCATACTCCATCACAACTAGTTGATCAAGTGGAAACATACTCTACTTTGGTTGTACTCAGCTCCATGCAAGATTGCTTCCTGCTAAACAAGGAGATCATAACGAATCCCATATTGAAGCAACAACCCAAATTTTTCTTCATATCAGTGGTTATACCTACCCAATCTGAATCAACATAATTGTGCATGTTAATATTTTGATTTTCATCATACTTGAGCCCATAATCCAATGTACCCTTTAGGCACCTCAATACATGCTTTGCAGCAACCAAGTGAACATGTCTCAGATCCATCAGGAACTGGCTCAGGGTGTTCATAGAAAATAATATGTACGATCTCGTATTCATTAGGTACATCAATGATCCAATAATATGATGATACATCATAGCATCAACCAACTCTAATGAAGCATCACACAGAAGCTTCAAGTTTGATGCCATAGGCATGGCTATCGTCTTGCAATTCAACATTCTGAATCTTTTCAGAATCTCCACTACATACTTTCCTTGACCAAGGAAAATTCCTTTCTCACTCTACCACACCTCCATGACTAATAAGTAGTGCACCATCCCTAGGTCTTTCATCTCCAACTCAGTGGTAATATTCCTCTTTGCATCTTCAATGAGTCCATCCTCTCCTCTAAGGAATAGATCATCGACGTATAGCAGGAGCATCATAGGTCTTTTGCCTTCAACCTTGAAGTAAAGGTTGGAATTTTCTTTACTCTTAGTAAATCCTAAGCTCATCAGGAAGCTATCCATCCTTTCAAAACATGTCCTGAGTTCCCGTTTCAATATGTACAAGGCCTTCTTCAATTTACACACATGTTTCTGCCTGTCATGTGTCTCAAATCTCAGTGGTTGTTCTACATACACTTCCTCTTTGATTACACCATTCAAGAATGTTTTCTTGACATCCATATAGTTTATCTTACATCTCATTACTACATCAAGTGCAAGTATAGATATAATTGAAGTGTACCTCGCTACGGGTACAAATGTCTCCTCGTATTCTATGTCTTATTTCCGTGAGAAGCCTTGCGCCACGAGTCTTTCCTTGTGTTTCTCGATGCTACCATCTAGAGCATGATTGATCTTGTAGATCCACTTCGAAGTCACGACAAACTTCATTTTCGATCTTAGAACTATGTCCCAGACATCATTCTTCATAATCGACTGATACCCCTCGTTCGTGGAATCCTTCCATTCTTTCTTCTTGACAGCCTCTTCATAGTTGGAAGGTTCCTTGTCAATGATGTCGCACAGCAAGGACACATTGTTGTTTTAAATTTTTGGTATTTTCCTCTCTCTTTGCATCCCATCTAGAGAACCATACCTTTCTGCTTCTTGTATGAGTTACCTTGCCCATGTTGGTTTTCTCTTGTGGGAATCCTTCTCATCGAGTTTCTCTACAAGCTCTTGTGGTTCTTGCATGTCATTATCTTCATGGAATTATAGAATTGCTTCTACGATTGTCATACCTTGGACTCTCGTTTCCTTAGGTTCCTCGACCTCTTCAATAGGTAGGTTCCTGAATCTGGAGTATTCTGAATCTTCATCAAATGTGACATCTCTACTGATGTCGATCTTCTTGAATCCTGGGAAGTATATTTGGTAGGCCTTTGAGGTATCATTGTTTCCTACGAATATTCCCTTCTTCCCCAAAGGGTCAAGCTTGGTCCATATTTATGCATTAGGAAAACCAAATATTATGAGATGGCTGACTTCTAGCTTCTCTCTTGAGAAATATTCTTCAGGAGTCTTGTTTTCAAGCACTCAATGAGGAGTACAGTTCTATACATACACAGTTGTCCTTATTGCTTCTGCCCAAAGGTGCATTGGAATATCTTGGTCATGTAGCATTGCTTCCGCTGCTTCCATTATGGCTCAGTTCTTTCGTTCTGTAATGCCATTCTCCTGAGAATTGTATGGAGTTCTTAACTCCCTCTTATCCTAGACTCTCTATAGAGTTCCTTGAATTCTTTCGAGGTGAAATCTCCCCCATTATATGACCGTGGAGTCTTGATTTTCTTTTTAGTGTTTTTATCGACCAAGGCTTTGTATTCCTTGAACTTACTAAACAGTTCATTTTTCCCTTTCAAGAAATATATCCAAGTCTTACATGAGAAATAATTTATAAAGGAAACATAGTACACATACCCACTTAGTGAGTTGGATTACATGGGTATGCATACATCTGAGTGTATTATCTCCAGTATTCCTTTAGTTTTAATTTCACTGTTGGGAAATGTCTCCTTTGCATTCTTTCCTTGTGCACATCCTTTCCAAACTCCATCATGCTTTGCTTGGATTTCTAGAAGTATTGAGACTGCTTTGCTTGCAATTGGTAGTGATCTGTAGTGCACATGTGAAGGACTCACGTTCCATAGTTCACTTAGTTATATTGACTCGTGAACCAATGCTTGTTCAGGTTGTTCCTTTAGTTTGTACAAACCTCTGTCATGTTCTCCAATTACTATTGCATCATAGATTGTCTTTCCTTTAGGCCACATCAAAACTTGGCCATCAACAAATGAAACTCTCATTCCCTTTGCATCTATTGCAAGGATGGAGAGAATATTCTTCTTCAATCCTAGAACATATAGCATATTTCATCTTCAAATATTTTTTGGAGTCTATCTTTTATGAAACTTCTCTAGTTCCTTTTATGGGGTGTTGATAATCATCCCCAAGTTTCACATTGTGAGGTGACTCATGCTCAGACATATTAATGAATGATTCTTTGTATCCAGTCATATGTTTAGATGCCCCACTATCCACAAGCCAATCATTGCTTCCATGTGAGATAGTGCCCATGAGTGCTGAGATTAAAACATACTCTTCATCAAAATCATCCTTCTCTATTTTGAATCTTTTGTTTATTGGTTCATCATATTCAACGGTGTTAGCATGTTGTATTTTCTTCTTGTTGAAGGAGTCCTTGTTCTTGGGACAATCTCTTACAAAGTGTCCCTTTTCATCACAAGTGTAACATCTAATGTTTAAAGGATCTCTTATGGACTTCTTTTGTTTCGTGTCCTTCTTGTTGTTGTGATGGTGGTTCTCTGTATTTCTATAGTTTCTTCTGGTGTGAGATGTAAGAGATTGATATTTAGTTTCTCCCATGTTTTCTTCTCTTGTTATGAGCTGATCGTCTTCTTATGTGCATTCTTCTTAGAGTCAGATGAAAGATATCAGCTTCCTTCTTGCATAGATTCCTTGAATGAATGAATCCCATGATCTTGGGAGGCCATTCAAGGTAGTCATCACAATCTCTCCTTCTTCTACATTCTCTTCAAGTTGTTCCTTGATTTGAGAAACCCTTGGCAAGTAGGACTGTATAGTCTCTGAGTTCTGTATCTTCACATTCTTCAACTAGTTCCTCAAAGTCATCTTCATCATTGATGTTCTTTCCTTCGAACATCTTTGTAAAAGCATAAAATTCTTCCTTTGGTGTCTTCATGGATGACACATGGGGGATGAGATGATCCTTAATATAATATACAATTAATCTCTTGGCCTTAACCAAGTTCTTTTTATGAGTAGCCTTAGCCTCATCTCCCTTTGGCTCTGAAACTTCCTCACTGATATACCAATCCAAATCATTCTCTTCAAGGATCATGGATATTTTGTACTTCCATGATCGGAAGTTATCAGCTCCTCCGAGATTTTCCTCAAGCTAAGTATGGTGAGTCATGTTTTCAAATGAGACCCTCAAATGGATATAGAAAATATTCATATATTACCTATTTGAGGCGTCTGACTTGGTTCTAGATCTCAATGACCTAAGGTTTGTCTGAGAAACCCTATTTCCAAACTTGGAATTTTGAAATTCTATTTGGAAAGAAAAATGTGCCTCCTTGATGCAAGTTGCTTAGCTGGGTCCTTTTATGAAGACTCTAGTGGGAATCCTTCAAAACTTGATTCCCTAATTTCTTCCAATGGTAAAAAATTGAAACTTCTTTGAATTTGAAATTGCTTCCACCAAAAGATGTGCCCCTCTATGGTGAGTTATCCTATCCCTATTTTCTTGATGATATGTGGAGAGAAGACCTTGAAATAGGAATCCCTAGTTTCTGCTACTGCACGGTGCTTTCATTCAGAGAGGCTCTGATACCATGTTAGTGTTTATGATATAATTAACTTGATTAGTATATTTATCTGAAAGAATAACAAGTACAACAAGATACACAAGATAGAGAAGATACATAAGACACAAATATTTTCATCGAGGAAATCATAAAGGAGAAAACCCCAAAAAAATCCTCAGAATAGTTTTGTCACTAATACAATATCACAAGATGAAAAAAACCAATAAGAATAAGTCTTCTGTAGCTCTCTCTCTCTCTCTCTCTCTCTCTCTCTCTCTCTCTCTCTCCTCATGCGAACTTGGGTGAGTGTGAGTGTGTATAAATGAGGGAGGGAACCTCCCTATTTATACCCTTCAAGTAACTAACCTCTAAACATGATTGGGATGACTTATAACCCTAATAGGGTGGAATTGTCCTAGAGAGACTCTAAAAGCACATTACAATATATTATATTGGGGACTATTGCCCCGACTTACAACAAAGGTTGTACCTCAAGATCCATACATAATAATAACATCCCAAAAGGAGGAAAACACATGTTTAATGGGGGTAATACATAATACAATGATAATATACTTCACAATTTCTTCTGAAGTTACAATTACAACAATAGAATCCCCTCATGGAATTCATTCTATTTATGCAAGTAACTTTTGTGAAGGAATTGGAAACTATTTTTGGGGATTTTGTGCATAAATTGCTCGAGGAAATTATTATTTGGAACCTATGATACATAACTTATATTTATTCCCATATTCATTATATAGTGCTTATTTTTATGGCACATCATCCTCGTAATGGCTTAAGACGCTTCTCTTTTATGCTTCTACCTTTTATTCGAAAACTAGTTCTTCAATTTGATTGTTTTGAATAGTTTGGAGACTTTGTGCATGAAGTGTTTGTAAAAATGAATGAGTTTTATTTTTATGCTTATGAATAATAAATACACATGAAATATGTGTGATAATTTGATGGTAAATGTTATTTATAGTGTTTGGGAAATGTCTACCGAAATTNTTTTTTTGTTTTTATGACCTATAAAAAAATATTTCAATGTTTAATGATTCTATGAGTTGTGGAGATAATTATTCTATCGATTCCTAGAATTACTAGTCAATTCGGATGAGTAGAATTAGCTAGTTTTGTGAGTTATTTAATGGACTATATATGGGAAGAAATATAGAGACATAAGACTATATGTTACACATTCTATTATTTCCATGAGCTACAATATTCATATTTTTCCATTTATTTGGCATTTGTAAAGTTAAATTGGAAACTAGGTACATTGCGGTAAAAATAGATAACTAGTTGAGGATCGAAATATTTGTTTTTCTAAAAAAAAAATGCTACATACATGTGATATGTTTGTAACGTGTTTTTTTTTGTAAGCTAATTTTTATCATGTGTTATGCTTTACTTATGGATGCATTGCATTTTGGTTTGGTTATTTAAACTCAATCCCTTGTGGTGAATATTATCTAGTTTCATTGGAATTGATGGAAAAGATCACCTAATGTGCAATTGGAATGATCTGCGTATAAGCCTATAAATGTCTATATGTGCATGATTAAATATATTTTTAATGGATATAGATTTTCTTTTTCGTTTAATGGCATCGCTACTAGTTGATTTTGTGCAAGACTAGTTGCTTATATTACAAAACTAGTTAAATAGTCATGTGGACTCTCTTTCATAATTACCATGATTAATTATTATAATGTTGGCCGTATTTACATGTAATTAGATGTTATTAATCCATTGGGATTGATAATCAATGGTAATTTGTTAAACACTTGGATCTATGATAAGTGTCATCATCTGTGCACTAAGTCGTTAATTGTCATAATTAACACTGTAATTACAAGTTAACTATGAATGAGAATGATTAGCCTTTAGAAGTGATTATCATCTCTGATATGGCTTGGATTGAAGGTTTGATGATGTTATATGATGTCAAGAAACTTTCCAATCCCTAGTATCATTTTTTGGAATAGTTATTGAATTCAATTTAGTTTATTGGTAATTAAAGGGATTTTGTTGAAATTAAATCATGAAAAATTAAATTAAATATCAGTTTGAATAATACGTTGTGCTAAAATTATTAATTATCCTTATAGATCTAATGATATGTCCCTGAGACCCTTTGATATCCCCGAGGGACATTACTCTGTTACAAGTCACGAATAACAAAGTTAAGAGTATTTTTGTTTGCACACTACTACAAATAGCTTGGGACATAGGAATAATGAGTATTTCTATTTTTTTGACTCACAATTTTGCATATAGTCGCTCAAAGGAAATGAATGATAGGTGGATATCATCAACCAATCCAAATATATATAATTGAATGTCACTTTGCAATTGTCCCAAATAGTTGTTATGACAACAATATTTGTTCTTTTTTATCTCGACAATAGTATTTGTTCTTTGGTATCCCAACATTTGTTTTCTCTTTAATATAGTGGTGGAAAACTAATACTTTCCTTGAATCCAACGCTCATGATTATGAAATTACAACATGAAAAAATTCCATGCACCATGAGGATTATAAATTTAACTAGGAAATTCAAATTATTTCTCAAGAATCCAATTATGAATACATTATAATTGGCAATGGCCTAAATCCTTCATGATGAGGGTGTTTTTGAATACCTCATATAGGTTTATCTCAATCAACTATCATGACATTTGCACCAATAGTTTCATCTTCTCGATAAAAATCATCCTTTAAAATGGAAGTATGGTTGCATAAGCCATTGTTACAAGCATAATATTAGGAACCGAAGATTCTTCATTTAAGCCCCAAAAGAATGAATGTTGCATATGGGTTAAGAAATTTATTATATGGAAGACCCTATATGTCGAGATGGGAAAAAAACAACATAAGTGGGGAACAAATATTATAACAGCATAGGTGGTGCTGATAGACACCCTTTGCACTTAAGCCATAACAATGAATAACTTGATAGCTTGTCATTATATACCAATCCCATAGATCATCCATAAATAGGTTTATGTCAATAACCGAAACCCCAATGTATGGTTTTACACTCCATACTTACTCCATAAAATGTGGATTTGGTAACTCCATATGTCAGCTAATTCCACATGCATTGGTCAACTCCCACAATGGCCAACTCACATAATGGTCGGCTCCCATAATGTGGTCAACTCTAATAGTAATCAGTAAAATCCCTCAATCATATAAGGTGAGGTTTACCAATGACCTGTAGTCCCAACAACCCCCCGTAAACTCAACTTAGAGGAAAGAACAAATTACATAACATTCGCCCCTTAATTTGTTGTGAATTGCATATACTAATCAACCACGTTATAGTTTTATTTTCCCAAGAAAATATGAACAAATATCACAATCAGTTTGATCAAAACTCAAGTACAATGATACTCTTGGAAGAAGTTTGGAAACAACATCATCTTAATCATCCAATACATCAAATAACATTGAAAAATGTTGTCCAAAATAGTCTTTATCCATCAATCAATGACTGATTTTTAATAGAGAGCAAATCAACCTCTAAACAACCCATATAACAACTTAGTAAAGCTCAATAATCAATTGATAACTCAATTTTGGTTTACATCACATTAATTCCTCCACCTAACCCATAAGCACAACCAAGGGAAAATAATAATAATAAATAAATATCACAGTCAAAACTCTGTCAAATAGTATTTTTGGTCGATCCTCGATTGAGCACTCCAAAGTATCAACAGTAGGAGAGAAGAGGATTGTATTATTGCACAGACAAAGAAATTCATCTGTAAGAAGTCCTTAAAAATTGATTCAAATGTTTTCATGACCATTCATCAATACAACAATAATCAATCCCAGTAGTTAGTATCAGCCATGGTTATGTCTTACACATATTTTATGCAAAGTTTTGAAAGCATAACTGCCATCTTTCCAAAAATACCAGTTTTGGGGAATTCCTTCAATTTTGATGATGAGGGTGATGATATGAAAAGGATTTATGTTATGGCTGAACAAGGATCTCAAGCTCAGGTTTTGGTTTAAATATAGGTGTAGAACAATCATGCACATCAATGTCATCTGCAATAACATTTTCAAATTTTGTCGTGTAAGGAACAACTAATCATCAATATGGTCAATAGAAACAATAGTGGTTTGATGTTCCAACAACTCAGTCTAAATTCCTTCTACAATAAACCAAATTTTGAGTATGAAGTGAGGAAACAATATCATAGACAATACCTATTCTAGGTGGTTTCAGCTCAGGGGTGACTAGGACATCAATGTCGTGTCCATTTTTCTGAAGTCCTCCCATGTAAATCCAACTTGAGTTATCAGTTGATTGTTTGTTTTCACAAGAATGATAAGAATTTATGTATTAAAAAGGTGGCATAGCCACAAAGAAAAACTACATCAGTAGTTTCAATTTATTCTAATACTAGTAGCCAAAACTTGTAGCTGCAATCTACCCAAATATTACATAATTCAAAATCCCCCCCATGAATTCGTTGGGAGAGAGCATAAATTATAATAATAAAAACTGAGTACTATGACATGTAACTTCATTCTTATCTATGATATTTGCACCAGTAGTTCCATCTTCTTGATAAACATCATCACTTAAAATTTCAATATGGTTGCATAAGACATGGTTACAAGCATAAGATTAGGAACTAATGATTCTTCATCTAATCCCCACAAGAATGAATATTGCAGATGGGTTAATCAATTCATGATATGGAAGGCCCTATATGTCGAAATGGGAAAAAATAACATAAGTGGGGAACAAATATTCTAAGAGAATAGGTGGTGTCAATAGACACCATTTGCACTTAAGCCATAACAATGAATAACTTGATATCTTTTCATTATATACCAATCCCAAAGATCATCTATAAATAGGTTTATATCCATAACCAAAACCCCAATGTATGGGTTTACATGCCATACTTTCTCCATATAATGTGGATTTGGTAACTCCATGTGTCAGTTAAGTCCACATTCATTGGTCATCTCCCACAATGGCCTACTCCCACAATGGTCGAATCCCATAATGTGTTCAACTCCAATAGTAATCAGTAAAATCCATCAATATTATAAGGTGAGGTTTAACATTTTCAAATTTTGTCGTGTAAGGAACAACTAATCATCAATCTAGTCAATATAAACAATAGCGGTTTGATGTTCCAACAACTCATTCTAAACTCCTCCTACAATAAACAAAACTTTCCATGTGTTAGCAAGGACATGGGTATGAAGTGAAGTAACAAGATCATATTCGCTACCTATTCTAGGTGGCTTTAGCTCAAGGGTGACTGGGACATTAATGCCCTTTCCATTTTTCTAAATTCCTCCCATGTAAATCTAACTTGAGTTATTAGTTGATTTTTTTTCACAATACCAATTATAATTTTATATTAAAAAGGTGGCATAGCCACAAAGAAAAATTACATCAATAGTTTCAGTTTCTTTTGATACTAATAGCCAAAACTTGCAGTTGCAGTCTACCCAAATATTACATTATTCAAAATCCCCCCCATAATTCGTTGGGAGAGGGCATAACTTTAAAAAATGAGTACTATAAATTCTAATAAGAACTCCCAATAACTACTTAACTTTGTAATACATAAAACCTTCCTAAGGAAAATTGGAGAAAGACCCTTCTAAAAATAACGTGCGTGGATTGTCATTTTCACAATTGATTAGGGCATCCTTGTCAGTCAGATTAACCACCTGGAATTCCAACTACTCGACCCTGGTCAATAGATCATGCAACTTATTCTCTTGTGTTTCTCATTGGTTGGTTGAGTGTTGCTCCAAAGCTTGACGAGTCCTTTTTTCTCTTTCTAACTCACTCTCTATTTGATGAATTATTGCGTCATAATGATGCTCAATAATATGCAATCGATTCTTCAAATTCAAGTTATCATTCGATTGTTGAGCTTGACTAAGTTTTCCATTGGGTTGTTTTGAGGCTGATTTGATTGTTATTAGTGGTCAATGATTTATTGATGGATAAAGACTATTTTGGACAACAATTTTCAACCTTATTTGATGGATTAGATGATTGAGATGAAAATGTTTATTGTCTTCTTCCAGTGGTATTATTGTAACAAAGTTTTTATTAGATAAACAATGATAGTTGTTTAGATTTTACTTGGAAAACATTATTGTATCAAGGTTGATCATCATCTGCAGTTCACAACAAAATAAGGGGGGGTGCTTTGTAAATTTCTCTTTCATCCAATCTGTAAAGTTTCTCCTTCAAGTCATGGATTTTTGAATGAGAGAAGGATTTATCTTCCTCCTCTATGTCTTCAAATATTTCTAACTTATCTCCAAATTCATCGAAAAGGTTCTAAAATATGGATTTTATAGTGTTTTCCAAGGCAAAAATATTCTTGATTTCTCATCAATCTTTCGTAAAATAGTAGTTTGAAAAAGAACAGCTTCTTCCTCCAGTTGGGTACAGGTTCTCCCCAATTTTATTTTTCAGTCTTCATTTTCTATTTTAATAGAGCAACAACAATCTGCAATCCTTTTACTTCTTCATGAAGCAGTCATGACATTCTTACAAGGAAATATCCTTCTTCTCGTGAATCTCTTGCATTTTTTGTAAATCCAAGGATTCATCTTCATCTTTAGATACATAGTCAAAGTTTGTCTTACATGTTGATTAATGCTTAGCCAAGTATTCTTCCTAGTGGAATCAATGCAACATAAGTATACCAATCTTATAAACAAGTATCAAGCACATTAGTTCATTGTAGAAATAATACAACACAATAGGTTGTCTCAAGGATTATTTAATAATATAAGACATTAGTCGACCATATGCTAGTCAATCTCGGTTGACCTAGTAAGACTAAATCATAACAATTTTACAAATTGGATAGATTTCAATTGAGAGGCTTATGCATTGTATTCAAAGGTACTTGATACAATAGCCAAAAAAAACTCAAGTTTCCAAATCTACTAACAATCATATGATGACTTCTGAAGTTGATGGGCCAAAATTCATATTGTAGTCATTCATGCAGGGGTTGAAATTCATAAATTAGGGCAAAGGATTTCAACAAGTAATTTATTAGCTGTAACATTGTACAAGTCGACTATCAATTTTATTCATCGTCTGGTTGAGACTTCAAAATGGGCAAAGCACAATTCAGATGCTCGGTTGAGGGCTAAAAAAAACATGGTCAAGCTTCAAGTAAAGTTGTTAGTCAATGAGATGTGTTGGTCGATATCACAGTCGATGCAAGGATTCCCTAATCTAATAATCGATTGCCCAACATTCAAATCCATATCTCGCAAGGTATGAGACAATTCAAGTCTAGTCAATGCCCTATAGTCGAAGCTCCCATGAATAGAGGTATTTGATGCTCTTTTATTGAAGTTCTAGTTGATGAAGGTAGATGACTCTCAGTTGAGCACTCAATCTCACTACATGGCCCACAAAGATTAAAAATAAATAAAAAAATACCCCACTATACCATGTTGGAATAAGGGAACACAAACATAGCAGGAATCGACACATAGATGTGGGGCATAGGATATCAAATGGTTTTCCCAATAATCAATCAGCGTTCTTCAGATCGCACCAAATAACTAAGGAAAATACTTAACACTCAAATCCTGGAATCCAAACAACCACGTCGATACTGATCCAATAGGACTCAGAAAATGAGAAAAATCCATTCCACAATCTTCAGTCAAGATAATGGATATGCTCAATAGAAAATAATAATACTCTCAATCCATAATTTCACAGGGACTAATCAAATTGTACTGAACTCCATTAGAACTCTCACACTTCCAAAAAATCCTTAATCACAAATCAAAAAGCTTTAATGTCGTGCTGAGACGATATTGATAGATAGACACTTATTGCACTTAATCCATAACAATGAATAGATTGATAGCTCGTCATTGTAGACCAATCCAAGAGATCATCTAGAAATAGGTTGAGGTCCATAACCGGATTCCCAAGGCACCCCACACTTACTCTGTAAAATGTGAATATGGTAATGCCATATGATATTTGGGTCGAATCCAATAGTAATTGGTCAACTAAAATCCCCATCCCTTCTCTCATATTCTTAATGCCCACTATCCCTCTCACTTCTAATCAAATCTAGTATAGCTATAGGGAAAACATCAAAACATCATGATCTAGGTATATTTGATTTACTAATTTTATTATTATTTTCAACTACAAGCATACAACATATAGGTTAATTGTACAAAAGAACAAGGAAAAATCAAATAAACAAGCATGATTACTCCACAACTAATCAAATAGTATATTAATATGAGAACCACTACCTCCATGAAAGGGCACCAATGATTTACATATGAAAAAAACATATGCTCACATAGGCAGTGCCTCTATTATCTATTGTGCATGATTTAGTTTAATGTGACCAAATTTTGTAAGTGATGTATAATGCGGGTTGTTAATATACATAGAGCTACGTTACATGTAGAATTATAGTCTCCCTAGATGACAGGGAGTTGATGCAATCTAAATTAAAGATAAGCGAAAGTTGGGGGAAGTATTAATGTGTGATAATCGTTTAAACAAGGTGATTAAAGATAAGAAAAAGTTGAGGGAAGTATTAATGTGTGATAATCATTTAAACAAAGGGATTTGTTATTAGTATAATGTTTTTGCTATAATGATGAAAAATAATGCCACATCAACTTATAGAAATTTACTCCAAATTCAACTTTTAGATTGGATTTTTTTTAATGTAAGTAATACTTTATTAACCCTCTAAATCTCGCAATTAATATACAGGTGAAATTATTCATAACATTAACAATTAATTAGAAAATATAGTGTGAAACAAAATCTCGATACAAAGATATGCCATTACCATAAGTCATAAACATTTCCACAAAACCTAACATCGATACCACCAATAATAATTAATAATAAATGCATGAAGCATGAAAGATGTAGTTAACGAAAATTTTAAATAAATAAAAAAGTGAGTAATGTAAGAACATGGTGGATACATTTACATCTTCTATTTCATATATTTTTTTAATGAAATAGAAACATGTTATACAACCAAATATACGTATAAGAAATTAAGAGTGGTTAACAAATGGGCGTGGGTTTTATGTGTTGAGAACATATTATATTTATACGAAGACCAAATAATTTTAAGATTATCGATGTGATGTCTCTATGAAGTTTTGAAATCAAACTTGATATAAATGTAGGAGGTCTTTTGTAAGCAATAAATATCATTGAAAGTTGAGGCAATCCATTGGGAATTTATTTTAGTTTCGCAATTTATTGGAATTTATTTCAAGAATTAAAGAGGAAATTTAGAATTGCCATGTTTTATTGTTGTGAGAGTCAAAAAAGAAAACAGTTACAGATGGTTAAAGTTTTTATTATGGCTATCTCATCAACCTTCTTTAATTCTTTCGTTTCTCTGTTTGTTTTGTTCTTTTGGTTTTGGGTCCTAAAGGGATTTATAGAGTGGTTGTATTTCTTACGGCAACGAGCTCTAGATGCGGTATTTCTCTCTTTCCCTACTTGTTGGTTGCGATGGTGTGTTTTCTTTATGATGGTCTGTGACAAAGGTAGGGTCATGCAGCGGCATGGTGAGTTTCTAGTTATGACAACGTTATATTCCCTTCTCGTATGGCAATTTCTCTGCGGTGGTGTGGTGTCGACGATGGGGGCGAGGTGGCATGATACCGACAACGGTGTGGTGGTTCCCTTGTTTGGTGGTGTGGCGATGGGGAGAATATGTGTTGGTGAAGCATCCCTAGGGATGGTTGGAGTGGGTCGACAGTCTTTTCGATGAGGACCCTGGCGGTCTACATCTGGTTGGTTACGAAGACTGCCATTTCTAGAGTTCTTGTTAGAGGAGATAAATACTATGTTTTGAGGGCCTTGGAGCTTGAGGTTTTTGTCGTTATATAGAATATTTTGTAATGTTCTCTATGCATATGTATGAAGGCCTGAAATACGACATTTTTTATGGATAGATGGTTTTAGTATCCCCTTGTTGCACTGGTCATCTAGGTTTCTAGCAGTTTGACTATACCCTTATATAGTTACAATATTGTAGACTCTCATGTATGAAGTCCTACCAGGCCTATGCACAATGTGGTTTGTTTTAATAAAATGGACTGTGATCTTTTCCTGAGGAAAAAAAAAGCAATTAAATATCATTAGAACTTACATGCCATCATTAAACTTACATTTTCTTCTCTTTTGTGAAGGAATACCTAGCAGGAATCCCTCTAAGTACTTCCCAATATTTTATGGATGGTAGACGAGGTAAACCGTCACCTCTAACTACAGAGCCTAATATGGTGGGGACAACAAGTGAGGCCCCTTTAAATTTGTATGCATCGTCGCTTGAGGATTTGACCCTGAGACATTTTGTTTGCAATTACAACTCTTAACCACGCAAGCTAACTTACATTTTCTTCTTACACAAAGTGAGATTGAATTTCAAAATATATTTAAAATAAAATAGGAATTATGTCAAATCCTCATCCATTTTGTATCAACAAAAGAATAACAAAAAAGTAACAAAGACTAATCAACATACCTAGTAGGTATAATAAGCTCTCAATTCCCATATTTGTAGGGCATCTAATCTCTTTACCTATATTGATAGGGTGTTTCATCTTATCTCTTTGAGATATGTAAAAATGAATTAATGGTTTTTTTTTATTTACGAAAAAAATAAATTGTATTTTTGTATTACTTAGAATCAAAAAGTATATCACCAAATTGTTAAAACTCTTCAGAAAAAAACTAATAAAAACTACAGAAACAACCCAATACATGTTACTTTTTATAATAAAAAAACATAAAAATACAAAATCCCATATTCCCTATATATATAAAACAAAACTTATACTTTTCAAAACAAGTATACAAAGCAAATACAGCAATCCAAAACTTATATTCCCATGTTACTTATACCAAGCAAATACAGCAATCCAAAACGTCTACAAATTCAAAACAAGAAAAAAAACCACTGTCATTTTTAATGCCTTCAATGAATTGTTCCAACCATAAAGAAAAACCGTTTATGAAATAAGGGTCTCTTTTGACATCAGGTCAATCATAAACCATTTATGAAATAAGGGCCTCTTTTGACATCATGTCAATCATTTACTTGTGACCATCTTATACAACCAAATATAAGTAGAGGAAATTAAGTGAGTATGGTTTAACTATTTGTGTGGGTTCTCTATTATGAGATCATACTAGAAATAATATGGAGACAAAATAATTTTAAAAGCATTGAAGTGATGTCTTTATGAAGTTTTCAAATAACGATCTAAATGCAGTCCAGGCTTTTTATAAGCAATTAAATATTATTAAAACTCGCATGACATCTAAATGTAGCACGCATTTTTTAAGCACTTAAATATTATTAGAACTTGCATGCCATCCAAATGTAGCACGCCCTTTTAAAGCAATTACATATGATTAAAACTTGCATACCATCATTGAACTTACACTTCCATCTTAAACAAAAAAGAGCTTAAATTTCAAGATATAGTTAGCAGAGGTTAAGAGTTATGTGAGTGCTCGTCTACTTCATATCCAAGAGAAAATAATAATAAAACTAGCAAACTCTAATCAAGCATGTACAAGCTCTCAACTCCCATATTAGCGGGCATCTCATCAATATGCCCCTATTGGTAGGGTGTCTCATCTTATCTCTTCGAGGCATGTAAAGATAAATTAATGGAGTCACCATTTTAGTAGAAATAATTTGGAAAATGCTTAAGTCATTAGAAGAGTTATAAGTATAATTAAAAATATTTAAATCATAATGATTTATAAGTTATATTATAAATGTGCTTGTTTAATAAATATAAAACCACATATTTAAAATGTGGGATTTTTTTGCTAATATCAAATTATATTTATTTTTTATTAGATAAATCATAATGATAAAAAAAAATCGCATTTAAATATAAAGTTATAGGTTTAAAATGTGAGCATCTAATAAACATAGAGTTACACTTAAGTCCTCGGTTTTAATAACTAAATAATAATAAATAGACTAATAAATATCACAATTTGTGTTTCATACTTTAAATTATCTGTGAATAAAGTTGAGAATGTATAAGAATAGCTTTAAAAATATTACAATCACAATGAGGGGTGTGTTGTTGAAAATGACATAAGCATAATAATAGAGTCTATGTCTATAGATATTTTATGTTTTTTGTTGTATAGTTTTAAAAAAAGTAAATGTCACTTCATTAAAGACATAATTATGAAATATTGCTTAAGCAAAGAGTCAATATAATAAAGGATGACATGCTTACCAGGTTATCTTTAAAACATGTTGTTTAAGATATCTTTCATCCTAGAATCTAATGTCCCCATCCAAGTTGGTGTTTGGAGAGTCCACTCAGGGCTTTCATGGAGATTTAATGGATTTTTATTTGCAGTTTTAAGCTACAGAGAAGCTCATGGTTCCTTCTATTGCATCACTTTCTTTCAACCATTTCAAGTTTTTATTGCGTATTCTTGCTCTTGGAGGGATTCCCATCGAAGTTGGTGTTTGGAGAGTCCACTCAGGTCTTTCATGGAGATTTAATGGATTTTTATTTGCAGTTTTAAGCTACAGAGAAGCTCATGGTTCCTTCTATTGCATCACTTTCTCTCAACCATTTCAAGTTTTTATTGCATATTCTTGCTCATGGAGGGATTACACTCTGGGTGAGATATTGATATCTTTGGGGAAGATTATAATGCACATTATCTTATGTTCTAATGTATATTGTCTGTATTTCACATTAAGAAGACTCTTGGNAAAATGTTGAACAATGAAGAAATAGTGCCATTTCCCCACTATCTTGTTGTGAACCATTGTAATGCTGATGATTTCGAATTGGGAGAGACTTTCATTGTCCATTTATGATTGTAATCAGTTCAATGTGCTCTCTTCTTCATTCTTAGAAAGTTTCAAGATGAAATTCCCAAGCTTTGTATGTCAAAATGACTTTTAATGAGCAAACAAGGACCATTTCCACTCTATTTTGATATATGTCATGGTAATGCTTATTATTTCGAATGGAGGAATGTATCTCTTATAAATGTTAGATTAATGGACTATCAGTAATGTGTATTTCAAGTCTTGTGTTTAGTACTTAATCATTGGAATCCATTTTACTCATTTTTATTGCATCAGGAGAAGATTAGGTGCATTTTCCCCAAGGGTCGAAATTGTGATTTGGGAGTTGTTTTGGAAAGAGTCATAACAGCATGTATAAACTGAAACATGATGCATATGAGACTTTAAAAATGTAACTTACACCTCCCTTGACTTTATTCATAAATTTAAGTGACTTTGAGACCATTTGAGAAGCCATTTTCGACAATTACCCAGGGGGAATTTGAGCCCCAATTTGCTATTAAAGAATCCTACTTTGAACAGAACATTAAACAAGTTTGAAGAAGTAATTTGGGGGTCATAAAGCATCCCTGAACATCATATTTAAGTTATATTATCATTCATCTACATTGTGAGAAAATTTGGTAGCATTTGGGTCAATTTGGAGGTCTAGACATCAAAACTAGTCAAGGTTTGAAATTGGGGAAAACGTAGAAAAATTGGCCATTTAATAAAATTTCAAAAAGGGAAATTATAGCATACATAACATTTAGCCTTGTATTTGTTATATATAAAATACTACCAATCACAGATCTGTATATTTTCTGCTCAACACTCTCACAGTCATCTGTGTTACTTAACTTACATCCAGTAACCATGGGAGTTCATACTGGTTTACAATCTTCCATTTGAAATTTCTTTAGCATTTCATTTATGTATTTGGTTTGAGAGATAAAAATTCCTTTATCAGATTGTGAAATTTTAATGCCTAAGAAAAACTTTAACTCACCAAGAATACACATTTCAAACTCATTCTACATACTTTGTGCAAACTGTTTGCTAAGTTGATCATTATCACTCCCAAATATAATATCATATACATATATTTCAACAATAATCAAGCTAGCATGTTCTTCTTTAATGTAGAGATTACTGTTAGTGTTTCCTTTATCAACTCGGGAATACCAAGCTCGTGGAGCTTGCTTTAGCCCATACAGATCTTTTTTTAACCTGTAAACACAAATTTCTGCTTCACATAGCTAAAATCCTTCTAGTTGTTCCATGTAAACCTCTTCTTCTAGTTCACCATTTAAGAAAGAAGACTTGACATCCATTTGATAAACTTTAATTCATTTAGAACAAGCATAAGTTAGAATTAATCTAATTGCTTCCACCCTTGCAACAGGATCATAAATTTCACCATAATCTATGCCTTCTACCTGAGCATAACCTTTACAAACCAATATAGCTTTGTTTCGAGTCACCTTACCTGCTTCATCTAACGTGTTTCTGAATACCCACTTAGCCCCAATAACATTTTTGTTTATAGGTCGAGGAACTAGTTCCCATGTTTCATTCTTTTCTATTTGACTTAACTCTTCTTTCATGGCATTTACCCAATGTTCATCATTAATTGCTTCTTCAACATTCTTAGGTTCAAATAAAAAAATTAATTATACATGTTCTTCATTTGTAATTGATTCTTGCCTTTTACTTCTTGTCTCAACACCTACATTTATATCACCAATTATTTGATCTTCAGGATGATTTCTTTGTATCCTTTTACTTGGAGTTTTACATGGAGTTGAACCTTGTAACAAAGTAGAAGGAGACAGATTTTCATTTTTTACCGATTTAGTTTCCTGTTTGTCACTTGCTTCTTCTTCCTCCTTAAGTTTGCCATATATTTGATAATCTTTCTTTTCATTTTTTAATATTTCAATAATGAGGACTCATCAATCTTAGCGTCTATAAATTCAACAATTTTCTTTAGTCTTAAATTATAACATTTATACATCTTTCTTGAACATGAATATCCAACCAATATGCCTGCATCAGTTCTAGATCCAATTTACCCATATTTTTATCAATTCTTTTAATATAACACTTACTCCCAAAAATTCTAAAGTGCTTTATACCATTTGGTGTACCTTTCCATCACTGATAAGGTGTTTTATCATTATTATTTCTTGGCAAGATTTTATTCAATATGTGTACAGCAATATGAACTGCTTGAGGCCAAAACACATTACTCAACCTAGCCTCATTTAACATTGTTCTTGCCATATCCATAACAGTCATGTTTTTCCTTTCAACAACACCATTTTGTTGGGGTGTTTTTGTAATAGATAATTGTCTTTTAATGCCATTTTCATCACAGTAATTATCAAACTCATTTGACACAAACTCTCCCCCATTATCTGACCTTAAACACTTAATCTTCATATCAATTTCATTTTTAGTCAATTCTTTGAAAACTTGAAAACAATTAAATGCTTCAGACTTATTTTTCAGTAAAAATAACCAAGTCATTCGAGTGAAATCATCCACAAATAACAAGAAGTATATTTTACCATTTAATCATGTTTCCCTCATAGGTCCACAAATATCAGTGTGTATCAATTCCAAATGCTTTGTTGTAGAACATTCCTTTGTTTTAAACTTGACTCTAGTTTGTTTACCATGTTGACATTGCTTGCAAATAGATCTAGAAAGGTTCTTTATCATAGGTAAGTCTCTTATTGCTTCCTTTTTATTTAACTGAATCAAATTATCAAAATTAATGTGCCTAAGTCTTTTGTGCCATAACCAACTTTCATCTTCATTTCCAAGATAACAGTTTTCGCCCTTGTCATCTAAAATGTAAATATTATTCGGTGTTCTTGTAGTTGTTCCAACTAACTGATTTGTTTTGAAATCTCTAATTTGACACTGTTTGGAATCAAATATCATAAAGTTTCCATTATCACATGTTTGACTTACACTTAAAAGTTTATGTTCCATGTCTTCAATCAATAAAACATTTTCAACCATTATGTTTTTATTATTTAGACATACAGCACCTTTTCTAATTATTCGAGTTGACTGGTCATTACCAAATGTAATTGTGGCCTCTTTTCCTTTATCTAAAGTAATAAAATTATGTTTTTTACCTGTCGTGTGTTTTGAACACCCACTATCAACACACCACTTAATTTTATGGTCTGCTTGTAAAGAAATATTGCAATCTTCAATGTTTGGGTGTTGATTTTTCTTTTTCCATCATTTAGTTTTCAGATCTGTGTATTTACTTATAGCGGATTTTGAGAAGTTCATAGGGCAGTTTCTTGTTATATGCCCAAAATTATTGCATTTGTAACATTCAAGTTCAATATTTAAGACATCAAAACTATTGTATGAATTGTTCACAGTGTTTTGAGTTCTTCTTCCATACTTAAATCCAGAGATATCATAGTTGTTCCATGCGATTTTGTTTGTTAACAAACCATTATAGAAAATTTATTTATGCCCATACTTATGGCAGAAAAAAACAATATCCATCAAATTTAGTTTGATACCTGTCATAAATTATTCTTTGAACTGTTGAAACCTGATTTCGTTCTTGCTTTGTTGACCCAATCTGTATACTGGTATTCTTTTGCCATGTTCGTATTTTCTCAAGAGTTGTGTTGGTACTTGCATTAGTAGTCTCTGATTTATACTCTATTCCAGTCCTGTTAGTGCTTGTACTTGCATTAGTAGTTTATGTTTCATATCATATTCCAATCTTGTCATTATTATATCTTTGACAACTAATAATATGATTTATAATTTTTGAACTACTATTCATGTTACTTTCTTGCAACTTTTTTCTTAAAGAAACAACTTAAATCTTCAAACATTCATTGTCTTTATCTTTCTCTATAAGCAACTTGTTTAATGCTTCTTCAGTTAATCTAGCTTCTTCTATTTTAACTTTTAAATCAATTATCATTGTCCCAGTGCTTTCTATCAATTTGATAGACTCTTGTAATTCATCTTCGAGTTTATTTGTTTCTTCTTTAAGGGACTCATATTCCCTTCTTGTCTTTTGATTTTCAGTCAGTGCACTTACAAGTTCTGCTTATAGATCAACTTCAACTTCTTCTTCTTCAATAAATTTATTTTTTTTATTATATATTGACATACATAGTCTAATGTTCGAGCTTTCATCACTTCCATCTATATCTGACGAATCACTATCATTTTTTTTTATAGACTCTTCTTTTATAAGAATTTCTTTGAAATGGTTTCTTATATTTTTTCTTGTATTATTTAGTCTTTCTATTACTCTCTTCTTCACCATCAGAATGTTTATTGAAAGGACATTTGGAAGCGAAATGTCCTATTCTACCACAATCAAAGAATTTGAGGTGAAGTTTACCTTTGTACTTACCACTACCTCTTCTTAGATTTTTTACAAAGTTAGCTTCTTCCACATCTTCTTTTGAGTATTCATGATTGTTGATTTCAGTTTCAATTTTTTTCTTACCTCTCTTTGTTGCCTTGAAATCTGCTTCTTTCCTAGAAGGATTCTCACTAGCAACCCTCATTTCATACGATGTTAGTATTCCATGTAATTCATCCATTTCTATAGTATCAAGATCAGTTCTTTCTTCTAACGTAGATACTTTTGAGTTAAATATTACAGGTAAAGATCTAAGTACCTTTTCCACAATATTGACATCTTTAATCTTTTCTCCTAAACCACTCATGGTATTAACTACTTCATCAATGCATAAGAAATAGCTTGATATGTATTCATGTTCTTCCATCTTTAAGCTTTCAAATTGACTTCTATAAGATTGTAGTTTATCATTTTTATATTAACATCTCCTTCATAAATATTTGTAAGTTTGTCCCATAATTCTTTTGTTGGCTCACGGTGCATTACCTTAAGAAATTCAGAACCCGCCAAGCCTTCAAGAATTGCATACATTGCTTTGGAATTACATTCATAGAGTTTTTTACCTATGGCATTTGTTGGAATAGTTGCTGGATTTTTGTATTCATTTAACACAACTTGCCAAACATCAACTCCTTAAGACTGCAAAAACAACTTCATCCTAACACTCCAAAAAGCATAGTTATGCCCATCAAATGAAGGTAATCCATGTTTAGTAAACTCATATTTCTTATCCATTATAAATAATCAAATACTTCCAGTGGTTAAACTGACCCTGAAGTAACCTGCTCTGATACCACTTGTCGGACAAGACAAGCTAACTGAGACTGTGAGGGTGAATCAGTTAGCTACTAGAATTTTCTTCTGAAATCTTTTAAGATTAATTCAAAATCAATTAATCAATCCATAAATATTGAGACACTGAATTTTTCATGAGGAAACCCATAAAGAGAAAAAACCTCTTTCTTTAGATGTAGGAAAAGCATCATCTTCTTTATACATCAATTTTATTTGAGTAAATGACTCAAATGAGGAAGCTACCTCTGTTTGTTCAGCATCTACTGAAAAGAATCTTATACTCCTTCTTTGTACAAGCAACAAATTGTATGGAATACTTATAGTCTTCCCTAGCTCCACCCTTCCTCCTTGTAGCACAAGCACCAACTTGTTTCATATACTTTCAAGCTAAAAATCTTACCTTTTCAAACCGAATCTGTATCAAGAACACATTCTTTCAAACCAATTCTATCAAATGCAATTCTATCAAAACCCTCTTTGTCAGAACCATCCTGTCAAATCCAACTCTATCAAAACCAATTTGTCTATGTCAAAAGAACTTTGCAATGTTGTCTCAACCATATTCATTTATGCAAACTCGGACCTTCAATGCTCATAATTAGTGATATAATGTCTTTCTCAATTTTTTTACATTTAGAGTTTTAATTCACACAGATCATACAGACTTTCAATCTTCATTTCAATGTTCAAGATGACTACTCTGATTTCTTCAGTCTACAAAAACTTATTAAATTATCAAATCTATGCATATTATTTCTTTCGTTTTACTTCCTTAAATATGTAGACTACTTTCTTCATTTATTGACCAATCCAAAATTATATGAGCATATAGAGGGTCCAAAGAGTCGCACAATACTTTCTATGTCTCAACGTATACTCAAATTATGCAAAACTACTTCTGTCAGAAAGAAATTTACAACGCAACAACTAATACAGTCATTTACTTCACCCTGTGTTGTTTCATAACAGATATTTAACGCATGCCTTATTTAACTGACACAATCAACTCATTATTGTTCTCTAAGACATTTTTGTGTTGTATTTATTGTTGAAACATCTCTGCCTTCATTGCTAAAACTTCACAATTTACTTCACTGCTCTGCGTTTTTTTTTATTTTTGAGACCACTTCAGTGTTCATTGCTCTGCATTTTTTATTGTTGAGACACTCCAGTGTTTCCTTCACTGACCTGCGTTTTCTTAATTGAAGACAAAGTACATTTTCTTCTGCGCACACACCCAACACTCTTCACACTCAGCGCATTCATCTATTTATTTTTACATGCATTTTCAACCTTTAAACAGTTCAAAACGATTATGGTTATGAAAACTCTGAAAACCAATTCTCAAAAAAAATACAGTTGTCAAAACTTTGTAAACTAATTAAGACGGAGTTTCAAATCTATTTGGACTTTAACTATTTGCCAACGCCTAATTAAGACAGAGTTTCAAATCGATTTGGCCATTAACTATTTGCCAACGCCCATCTTTGTTAACGCAATAAAAATTTTGTCTAAAGAAAAGAATTTACGACTTATTCACGATTTTAGTTACATCCACATATTTATGTATCATTCACCGATTTCTATTACATTCACTGATTTCTGTTAATGCAATTAACTATCTGTATGTATACAAGGACGGTTGTCACATTTGTTTTTTACTTTGGTTCTCTCAAATAATAATATTTAGAATAATTATTTGCATACATATATTTTCTAATCATAATTTTGATATCTTAGGCATTCTTTACATCAATGACAAACAAACTCATTCAACTGACCAACAGCAACACCTTTATTTATCGCAAGTTCCTTGCAAGCAAGGTGTGGCACTGTTTGTTCGAAGACAAAAAGAGAAGTTTCGAGAGACTTCTAGAAAGAAGCTCTCATGGAGTCTTATCCCAACTAAATAGGATGGATCTCGATCGAACTCCTTACTTGTTGGAATTTTACCTTAACCTTCTCCCCTTATCCCTCAACTCCCTCTATCATTTTTTACCTATAAATACAAGCTCACCCCCCATGGGTGAGACATTATAAGGAATAGTAGTTAGATGTTGGTGGAATATTGTTAAAGTGTCCTTGAGTCTTTCTCATACTTTTGAAGCAAGGTGGTTCTTTGAGGCATTAGATCATTGGAAGGAAGCCTTCAACACTAAGTCTTTGGTTGTAACTAACTCCTTCTTTTATTTACATTAATACAACAAATATTTGGATTTCTCACAATACTTTGTTCATAGTTATTGGTGTTTTCCTCCTTAGTGGTTGTGAGAATTTTGATCTACAGCAAGATCTAGGAGCCTTAAAGAAACTCATAAATCGAATTACATGCAAAACCAACAAAAAACCATGAAAAGAGAACAATTTTACACATGAAATGTGAACTAAAACTGGATATCATTTGATTGTCTAACATTTGAATATGTTAGTAACAATTTTATATTATATCTGAAGTGGTTCGTGAGGCTTAGGAAGCCCAAAATGATTGTACATGTGAAATTGGCCAAATTGGCCTCAATCCCTCCTAGGTGGGCCAAACTCACTCCAACTCGGCCCAAATGGTGACGAATGGAGGTGTGGAAGTGGTTGAAGTGACTGGAGAAATGATGACTCCTTGTCATGCATGGGTGTGCAAAATAAGGTGAGTGAGAGTCTCTAGGTGGGCATTAAATGCTCAAAACACTCCAAAATTGGGCTAAATCCACCCCTAGCGCTCCTAGTCAACCATAAAGACCACATTCAATGATTGGGAGCACACCAGCAATGAATGAGGGCACACATGTGGAGTTTGACTAAGCTGGAGCACTCATGTAGGTGTGAAAGCTCCAATTTAACTGGTTATTTTTCCCAATTAAGCTACCTAAGTCCAAACCATACTATATTAATGCACAAATGCAAATAAAAATGACTAAGGACTTAGAATAAGGTACTAAGTGTTGGATTACTATTCTAACACCCCCCCTTAACCAAAAACTTAGTACAACTCATGAAATAAAGTGGGAGGCCTTGGCAACAAAGGCTCAAGTCACCTCAATACATAACAGAAATTGTATTTGTCCATGTAAAGTGAGTTAAAGAAGGAAATCCTCATGGGACAAAACCTTCCCTGAAGAATGGAAATGGGGCTGAAACCTGCAAAAAATAGTAGAAATCATCATCCACCACTCACTCCAAGCAAATATCTCAAGTGAGTGAAGGTCTCCTCACTAAAACTCTTGGTGAATATGTCGGCAGTTTGCTCGGTGGATGGGCAATACTGTAAGGAAATCACTATGTAATGCACTAAGCCCCGGATGTAGTGCATATGGATCTCAATATTATTTGTACTCTACCTCTGAATTGGATCAGTATATATCTTGATGGCACTTTTATTTTCCACCCAAATGTTGGTACGAGAATCAATAGCAACACCAAATTTTGGAAGAATTCCTTGCAACCAAACAAACTATGTGGATGCATTCATTGTTGCCCTATACTCAGCCTCTCCTGAAGAAAAAGAAATGGTATGTTTTTTCTTATTGGACTAGAAAAAGGACCTTCAGCAAGCATGAAAACAAAACCTGAAGTTGATTTTTTGTCAGTAGGATCTGCAGCCCAATCCGAATCAGAAAATCCAACTAGTTGAGGTGAAGAACTAGCCGCATACTGCACCCCGAAATTCTTTGTTCCCTGGACGTATTGGAGGATTCTTTTGGCTACCTTCCAATGGAGCTCATATGGCTGGCTCATATACCTTGCGACAAAAATTACAGCATAAGACAAATCAGGTCTTGTATGTGTAGGGTAGAGCAAGCTACCAGCTAGTTGCTTGTACAAAGTACAATCTACCAAAGGGGAATTGCCAAATTCACCTAGTTTAATGCCAGAAAGGAAAGGGCACTTGGATTCCTTAAAATCAGCCATGTCAAACTTATTTATCGGGTCTTAAGCATACTTTGCTTGACTCAGCATGATACCTCGCTCTGATTGCTCAATTTCCAAACACAAAAATTGCCTTAACAATCCTAGATTTGTCATAGCAAATTCATTGTGTAAGGATGCCCTGATTGATCCAATTTGAGTGTTGTGGCTCCCGGTAATCAAGAGGTCATATACATAAAGTAAAATAACCTGCAATACAATACCAATTTTCTGTAAATATACATTTGGATCAGATTTGCATCGAATAAACCCAATTGAGAGCAAGAAAGCATCCATTTTTGCATACCAAGCCCTGGGGGCTTGCTTGAGTCCATATAGCGATTTCTTCAACCTGCAAACAAGTGAAGGATCCTATTGGAAACCTTCAGGTTGATGGATTTATATCTCCTCCTATATCTCACCATGTAAGAATGCACTCTTGACATCCATATGGTGTACTTGCCAACCTTTACTAGTTGCAATTGCTAGAACTAGTCTTCTTGAATCCATCTTTGCAACCGGTGCAAAGGTTTCGGTATAGTCCACACCATGAACTTAAGATTATCCCTTAGCAACTAATATATCCTTTTGCTTCACATCTGAACCATCAACAGCAAGTTTGGTTCGAAAGATCCACTTGCTTTGAACAAGCTTCCTCTTGTGAGGAAGGGGAACCAATTCTCTTGGAGAGAATGGAATTCTTCTTCCATTGCTGATTGCCATCTTGGATCATGAAAATATTGATGATATTATTGTGGATTAGATACAATCAGAATATAACATTGTTCATCAAGATCACTTACACTTGCAAAGGAAGCATTGTTAGATTTAGATCTAGTCTTCCTAGGCTCTTGGGGATTGCCTACCAATTCCCCTACATCTTGTATGATTTGTTTCATCCCACTTGGTCCTTGATGGTGAATCATCTAAAAAAAATTCATATACAGCCATATCAATATCAAAATTATCATAAAATACAAAGCATGAATCATCACTTACTTCATAAAGGTGTTGGGGAGAAGAGCATTCCCTCGGTGCAAGATCAAAATCTGGTATTGGTTCCTCTTCGAATTGCACACTCCTCTCAATGAAAGTATTGAGTGTGGATGTGTCAAAGAGATTATAGCCCTTTGTGTCCTCACCATATCAAACCATGATGCATTCCTTTCTCTTTTTCTGCAAATCCTTCCTCTTTTCTGAAGGAATTCGAGCCCATGCTCTTGATCCAAAAATTCTGAAATTTAAGACATTTGGTTTATGGACAAACCATGCCTCGTACAAAGTTTTTCCTTTGATTGATTTGTGAAATTCCATATTATATATATGTGCAGCACAATTAATACAATCATCCCATATCTTGGGACTTATAACCCTTGCCTCAATCATGCATGCAGCCATCTCCTTGAGAGATCTATTTTTCCTCTCTGCCACACCATTTTGTTGTGGTGTAGAGAGTTGAATGTTGCATTTGAATGCCACATTCCTCATAAAGTTGCTGCAGATTTTTATTGACATACTCCTTCCCATTATCAATCCTAAGGATATTTATCCTATTCCCACTTTGATTCTCTACTAAGGCCTTTCAAATCTTCAATTGTTCAATGACTTCAGATTCAATTTTAGGAAGTATACTTAGCAGAATATCGAGTAGTCATCAATGAATGTGAGTACATACCTTAATCCACCATAGGAGGGAGTTGGTAGAGGACTAATCAAGTCCGAATGTACTAATCCAAGAGGTTGTGAGGCTCTCCTTTCCTTCCCCTTCTCATAGCTGCGCTCTGGATGCTTCCCAACCACATAGCCAATGCATGCTCCATTTGATTATTTGATTGGAGGAAGTCCTTCCACAATCCCATCCTTGTGTTGTGCTTGGAGATACTTGTATTTAATGTGTCCAAACCTTTTATGCCATAGATTGGGAGCCTCATTGGAATTAGAGAGGAGCGCTTGGTCATTGGAACTAGGGAGAAAATTTGATAACTTGTACATCCTATCTTGGTGGTTAACATATCCAATTGCCACAACTTGGTTGGCTGAGATTTCTGCAATCTCCAAAGTCAGGAATGAATGTCACTCTCTTAGATTCTCCTGTATGAGTCATTTGATAGACTAACAGAAAATTTTCCACCAAGTCTAGTACATAGAGCACATCACTGAAGTAACCAAGCTCCAAATCAATCCTACCAATTCCCTTGGTTTGGATTTGAGAGTCATCTCCCATTCGAACTGTTGTGCCAGCATTCGAATGTATGTAGGAGAAGAGCTATCTAGTGGAAACCATGTGTCTAGATGCCCCTAAATCAATGATGAAGGTTGAGGAATTAGAACTACCTGCTACCAAGGCATGACATTTCTCCTTGTTGTCTGAACTGGAGGTGCCATCTTTATTCCTTGTGCGATCTAGGACAGGGATGTTGTTTTTCTCCAATAGTTTCACCATCTAATCAATGGTTTTCTTCATGCATGAGATTTATGGATTCCATCCCTTGTGGCAATATGTGCGTTTGGTTTTCTCTTTCCCTTTATTTTCCTTCTCCTTAGGAGGATTCAAACACCCATCACTGGATTTGGGTTTATCATACTTTTTGTTGATGAAATTGTCATTGATGCCAACATGGACTTGCAGGGGCCCCACAGGATGTCATTGATGCCACCACCTTGCTGATGATGCTGAAGACCCTGGAGATGGTCCTGAAGCCTTGATGGATGTTGAAGAAGCCCATAAAACTTGGTGGTTTGATGGTCCTTGCATTTTTGAAGGTTCATGGGGTCTTAGAACCCTTGGAGAGGGTTTTAGGGCATGAGGAAGTCTTTGCACCCACTTATTTGATGGCATGATGGCACTTCAATGATGACATGGCTTATGAAGACAAACCCTTGGACTTGATGGTTCTCTTACGTTTGAAAGCTTGTGGTGAACTTGATGGAGTATGGTCAACAAACCCTAAGGCTTGACCATTAAAGAAGATTTGTGTGACAAAATAAAACACATAATAAAAACAAAATAATAAATTGTTTATTGTAACAAGTCGGCTCCAAAAAGTAAATTAAAAATAAAAATATATTTTGCAAAGTCGGCTCCAAAAAAAAATTTAAAATATAGCAGGTCGGCCCCGAAATTATGGTGAAAATTTAGTATATATACCCCATCACATCCTCACTCTTGCATGTGGAAATTTCGATGGAGCAGCTCGCTAGACTGAGGCCATGAAGAGAAGCAGTCCCAAACTGTGGAGAATGTAAAAAATTTGCAGCAGCAGGCGGTTTTTTTTTTTTGTGGTTTTGAGCAGGGATCTCGTGTCTTTTGCAAGGGAGTGCATTAATGGAAGAGATTACCCATTTACCTTGTGAAGTCGTGGCATAATACTAATGGAGGGAAAGAAGTGAATCAGTTGGTGAGAATATCTTGCATTTTCCGAGTTAGTAAGGGAGAAGACTCACTGTGGGAAGGGCGCACTTCTTTTTCCCTGATTTGTGGTATCAGTAGAGTGAAGCTACAGCGGTAAAGAGTTAAGTTTGAGTTCTGAAGGGCGTGTTAAAGCAGTAGCAACCTTAAAGGTAAGGCTGTATTCCGACAGAAGAAGTTATACCTGATATTTGGAGGGCGTAGCAGAGAGGAGTATCAGTTTCAGCGTGAAGACCAGTTATATTCATGTCTCAGATGGGCATTGGATTTACTTGCAGTCTTGTACATGTCCATGTTTATTTACTGCTGAAACAAACTTGACCCAGTGGCCACAAATCCATCATTCCAGATCTGAAATAATCTCTAGCACGCTGTCATTATATGCTGGTATTTACAATGTTGGGCATTTCACGACAAATTTGGGCAACATATCCATTCCCAGGGAACTTGGGCAAATCGACTTGGCTTGTTTGGGATGGAAAATGGTCCATTTGACTGGCTGATTAGCTAAGGAAAAATAACCTCATCAATCCATCAAGCTTCCAATCCAATCTTTAACTGGTCTTGGGGCTCGATTTTTTACCACCAGCAGATCCAATGTTATGATGAGGGTTTCCACAGTTAACTAAGATTGCAGCAGTTGGGGAGTGACGAAGATAATTTGGGTGAATCAAAGGCAGCCACAGAAATCATTTCAAATTCCAAGTCTTATCTTTCTATGAGCTCAGGTGGAAAAATGGAGAATCGAAGGTAGCCTAATAGTAGTCTAATTTTATGATCCCTGAGTTTCGGGTGATCGCTGAAGTCAGGAGCTGCCACTGTGAAGTTTGTGAATATCTATATTTATGTGTGAAGAACTATCGTGGACTACGTGAAGATTGGTCTTCCTTTCATCATGAATGAGATCTCCTTTGCACGTTGAGATTGAGTGCAAGTCAAGCAAAGGTTCACATGCTCTGAAATTTGAGTATAGGAAGCCGCAATGGAGCATGACATAGCTTTTTTTATGTAAAAAAAGAGAGTGACACACAATGCTTTGAATTCGGGTATATAACTCTCTGAGGAAGTCGTAGTTGTTGACAAGATAAATCTCGGCAATGTATGAAGGCATTTGAAGAATATTCAGCACTAATCTCGGGTATGCATAAATGCATTTTACAAACTCTGATATACTATAACAGTCACAGCAAGGAGTATTTGAAGTCGTGTGCTTGCTTAATAAGTAGCTTTGGAATTTCAGATGAGCTCTAATTTTTGGGTGTCAAAGATTGAAGTGTATGGCTGGGAGATTTTCGGATCCTTTGAGTTATTCCACTGAGATATTTTCAGATTGTTGTGGAGAAAAAATTCATATTATGTCCTCATTTCTTTCAACCTACAACATACATGAATAATTCGTGATGTGGATTAAGCTCTGATACTTTTAGGCTACTAGAAGGCACTGAGGCTACCACGGATCGAGATTTCTACAAGAGTACATTCAAAATTATCTTGGGATATAATTCCATATACACACAGTCAAAAGTTTGGTGTCATCTATAGTTTATTTAGTAATCATGGACGCCTTCAATGTTTGAGGATTGATCTTGTCTAGGGTCTCCTACATAAGTCATAAATATCCTAGATGTGGAGTCCAAAGGGTTGATGAAAGAGGTTGATAAACAAAACCATGAGCAGACCTAACATATGATGATGTGACCAAGTACAGAAGACATAACAAGTGATGACACTCGCAGACATTGATCAAGTACAAGAGGAATATGAAGTCAGCCCAGTGACCTCTGGTATTTATAACAACTTGAAATGTGACTTACACAATTGATTGTCATGAAGGTAAGTCTGAGTTTCTCTTAGTCCATAGTTACTACACATATACAATAAAGAAGTGATATAGTGGTGTACTCTAAGATGATACTGAAGGGGTTGTCATAAAGTAGTAGATGCACAGTTGATGTTGTAGATCTTGAAGATGGTGATGAGTGAGAGCAGCAGTATGAGCTGTGTTGACCAGTAGAAGAAGTACTGATCAGAGGATAATTTGTTGCAGTAGATGGCCAGCAGTAGTAATGATGAGCAGTGTTACAGCAGAGTTGATGTGATGAGCAGCGTTGATGACATGACAGAGATTTCTTGTGTGACACAAGTATACTGTATTGTAAAAGCAAGCTTGTCTTGCTTTTGAGGTTAGGATACCTCAAACCCTTCTTAGCAGGGTCTAAGAAAACCAGGCAGGGTTATGGATGCAGAGTAGGTGCTCTCCATATCAGTAGGTGCTGATTTTACCTAACGGTTGTAGCCAGACCAAAACTAATACAAAAAGATTACAAAATTATATGGTGTTGTGTTCTTTTGTGTTATGGTTCTTGATGATTTAAATGCTTATGCTATGTGAATGATGAAGTGAAAGATGTTTATGAAATGATTATGAGATAGGTAGAATAATGGAATGATGAATTGGTAGTTAATTGTGACAAGTTAAGAAAATTTGTAAAATTGCTTTACACTAATTCACCCCCCCCCTCTCAGTGTCTAACAATTGGTATCAGAGTCGGCCTTCGTCACAAGCCTAGCAAGCTTGAAGGAGATCCTTAGACACAATGGAGGAAAAGAAAGAGTCATCAAGCAATGATGTGCCTGTACTTGATATTACAGATTATTTCAGTTGGAGGAGCAAAATGAAGGCTTATCTGAAGAAGTTTGTTATTTGGGAAATTGTCATCAATCCACCAGCTCCATCAAACAAGAAAGGCAAATCAGCTGCACAGAAGGAAGTAAAGAAGGACAACACTACAGCCTTGAAATTCCTCATGGATGGACTTCCCAACTCAGTGAAGGAAAGTGTAGGAGAGTACACTTTGGAAAAAGAACTATGGTTCAAGCTGGAGAGTGAGTATCAAAAGGCAATACCAGAACCCGAAAAGACAGATCAGAAATCAGAGGACAAGCCCCCAGAAGAGCTCAATCAAGAAGAAGACAAACAAGAAGAGGACTCTAATAAAGGTATGGACTCTTGTGATTATAATGATAGCTTGTGTGAGGAAATTGAGAAGGTTCTTGCAAAAGATGATGAAGGGCTATCAAATACCGCACATCAGATACATCTCACGTTGCTAAATATTGATCTTAGAGCCAATTGGTTCCTAAGCACAATAAATCTAAACCAGAGTGATTTCACGAAGTTCAAAAAGGAAATCTTCGACTCCTTGAATGAATATCAGCAGAAGACCATGTCAATGAAAGTGTTGCTTCTAAAGCTCAAAGACAAGGGCAAAGATTTGCGAGATCAAATGAAAGACAAGGATGCTGAAATTGAACAATTGAATATTGAATTAACCAATCAAAAGGAAGAATCAAAAAACCCTGCTCAAGAGCTTGAAGAAACTAGAGAGGTCAATCATGATCTGAAGACTCAGCTGGAGGAAGCCAACAGGACAGAAGAAATCTTGAAGAGTCAGCTAGAAGAAAAGGAGGAGACAGTCCAGAAGTTGGAATTGGATGTAGTTGGTCTCAGGAAGAAAGATAAGAAGAACGAAGCCTTGGTCAATCTCCAGGACAGTTCAATTGTCCTAGATAAGATCTTAGATTGCCAAAGATCTCCACTCGACAAAACTGGTCTTGTTTACAAGAAGAACAAAGAAAAATCTGAAGATGACACTTGGTAGCTGAAGACTCCAGAAGTAGGTCCATCAACGTCCAAAGCTGCTCCCCATGCACCTGTACATGACAACAAGGATTTTGAAAGTTCAAAGATGAAACAAGGAGTTAGGTCTGTTCATCAACGAAACTTCATAAACAAAGCAACTCCAAGACCCAGGTATGAAAGTGGCTTCAATGGTTACTGTTATTTTTGTTCTAACTTTGGTCATAAGGCTATGGATTGTAGATTCTATGGAAGAAGAAGGGCTGGAAGCCCCAATGACTCAGTTAGATGTTGGACATGCAATCAAGTCGGACATGTTGCTACCACATGTCACACATTGAGATGCTACACTTGCAGTGGGTTTGGGCACAAAGCCCATGAATGTACCAGTCAAAGAAGTCAACCAAGAAGGAGTACTCCATACATATCAGCAAGAATATTTGAAGATCAAAAGACAAATGTCTACAGTCAGGGACACTCTCAAGCATGGAGAAATGAAGTTGATCAAAGAAGTGTTGGAAGTTCCAACAGCTCAGTCAGATGTTGGTCATGCAACAATGTTGGTCACATTGCTGCACATTGTCATAAGATGAGGTGTTATAGCTGCAGTGGCCTTGGGCACAAAGCTCAAGATTGTTGGAGTACACAGAAACAATCCTTGAGAAACTTCCTATACAGCTCATCAAGGAAAGCCAGTACAAATGAAGGATCAAATGCTCAAAGGACAGATGCCAAGAAGCAAGTATGGATGAGGAAGACAGAGCAGTCGCAGATAGGAGAGGTTGATCAGAGCAAGGAGGAGAGGTTGATCAGAGCATGGAGGATGGCTGCCATACGGCAAGCCACGTGTAAGGTCTCTCAAAGACCTTAACACACCTTGAGTTCATGAGGCTGGAGAATGAACTCAAAGGAGAAAAGATGGTTACTCCAGGCATAGAGACAGGTCCTAGGATCGTGCATATTGATAGGGGGAGCAGTCAGTAGTGATCAGAGATCTCAGACTCAGGTATGTGGACACCCTTTTCCATTGATGCCAAAGGGGGAGAAATGAAGACAAAGGGAGAGATGAGATGAAGATAAAATGGGAGCATGCTCACAGGGGGAGCATGATTTGTTGTCATCAATGACAAAGGGGGACATTGTTGATGAAATTGTCATTGATGCCAACACGGACTTGCAGTGGCCCCATAGGATGTCATTGATGCCACCACCTTGCCGATGATGCTGAAGACCCTGGAGATGGTCCTGAAGCCCTGATGGATGTTGAAGAAGCCCATAAAGCGCCCTCACTTGGTGTTTTGATGGTCCTTGCATTTTTGAAGGTTCATGGGATCTTAGAACCCTTGGAGATGGTTTTAGGGCATTAGGAAGTCTTTGCACCCACTTATTTGATGGCATGATGGCACTTCGAGGATGACATGGCTTATGAAGACAAACCCTTGGACTTGATGGTTCTCTTACGTTTGAAAGCTTGTGGTGAACTGATGGAGTATGGTCAACAAACCCTAAGGCTTGACCATTGAAGAAGATTTGTGTGACAAAATAAAACACATAATAAAAACAAAATAATAAATTGTTTATTATAACAAGTCGGCTCCAAAAAGTAAATTAAAAATAAAAATATATTTTGCAAAGTCGGCTCCAAAAAGAAAATTAAAATATAGCAGGTCGGCCCCGAAATTATGGTGAAAACTTAATATATATACCCCATCACATCCTCACTCTTGCATGTGGAAATTTCGGTGGAGCAACTCACTAGACTGAGGCCATGAAGAGGAGCAGTCCCAAACTGTGGAGAATGTAAAAATTTTGCAGCAGCAGGCGATTTTTTTGTTTTGTTTGTGGTTTTGAGCAAGGATCTCATGTCTTTTGCAAGGGAGTGCATTAATGGAAGAGATTACCCATTTACCTTGTGAAGTCATGGCATAATACTAATGGAGGGAAAGAAGTGAATCAGTTGGTGAGAATATCTTGCATTTTTCGAGTTATTGGAGAAGACTCACTGTGGGAAGGGCGCACTTCTTTTTCCCTGATTCGTGGTATCAACAGAGTGAAGCTACAACGATAAAGAGTTAAGTTTGAGTTCTGAAGGGCGTGTTAAAGCAGTAGCAACCTTAAAGGTAACGCCGTATTTCGACAGAAGAAGTTATACCTGATATTTGGAGGGCGTAGCAGAGAGGAGTATCAATTTCAGCGTGAAGACCAGTTATATTCATGTCTCAGCTAGGCACTGGCTTTACTTGCAGTCTTGTACATGTCCATGTTTATTTACTGCTGAAACAAACTTGACCCAGTGGCACAAATTCATCATTCCAGATCTGAAATAATCTCCAGCACGCTGTCATTATATGCTGGTATTTACAATGATGGGCATTTCATGACAAATCTGGGCAACATATCCATTCCCAGGGAACTTGGGCAAATCGACTTGGCTTGTTTGGGATGGAAAATGGTCCATTTAACTAGCCGATTAGCTAAGGAAAAATAACCTCATCAATCCATCAAGCTTCCAATCCAATCTTGAACTGGTCTCGAGGCTCGATTTTTTACCACCAGCAGATCCAACGTTATGATGAGGGTTTCCACAGTTAACTAAGATTGCAGCAGTTGGGGAGTGACGAAGATAATTTGGGTGAATCAAAGGCAGGCACAGAAATCGTTTCAACTTCCAAGTCTTATCTTTCTATGAGCTCAGGTGGACAAATGGAGAATCGAAGGCAGCCTAATAGTAGTCTAATTTTATGATCCCTGAGTTTCGGGTGATCGCTAAAGTCAGGAGCTGCCACTGTGAAGTTTGTGAATATCTATATTTCTGTGTGAAGAACTATCGTGGACTGTGTGAAGATTGGTCTTCCTTTCGTCATGAATGAGATATCCTTTGCACGTTGAGAGTGAGTGCAAGTCAAGCAAAGGTTCACATGCTCTGAAATTCGAGTATAGGAAGCCGCAATGGAGCATGACATAGCTTTTTTTTTATGTAAAAAAAAGAGTGACACACAATGCTCTGAATTCGGGTATATAACTCTCTGAGGAAGTCACATTTGTTGACAAGATAAATCTTGGTAATGCATGAAGGCATTTGAAGAATATTCAGCACTGATCTCGGGTATGCATAAATGCATTTTACAAACTCTGATATACTATAACAGTCATAGCAAGGAGTATTTGAAGTCGTGTGCTTGCTTAATAAGTAGCTTTGCAATTTTGGATGAGCTCTGATTTTTGGGTGTCAAAGATTGAAGTGTATGGATGGGAGATTTTCGGATCCTTTGAGTTATTCCACTGAGATATTTCCAGATTGTTGTGGAGAAAAAATTCAGGTTATGTCCCCATTTCTTTCAGGCTACAACATACATGAATAATTCGTGATGTGGATTAAGCTCTGATACTTTTAGGCTACTAGAAGGCACTGAGGCTACCATGGATCGAGATTTCTACAAGAGTACATTCAAAATTATCTTGGGATATAATTCCATATACACACAGTCCAAAGTTTGGTGTCATCTACAGTTTCTTCAATAATCATGGACGCCTTCAATGTTTGATGATTGATCTTGTCTAAGGTCTCCTACATAAGTCATAAATATCCTAGATGTGGAGTCCAAAGGGTTGATGAAAGAGGTTGATAAACAAAACCATGATCAGACCTAACATATGATGATGTGACCAAGTATAGAAGACATAACAAGTGATGACATTCGCAGACATTGATCAAGTACAAGAGGAATATGAAGTCAGCCCAGTGACCTCTGGTATGTATAACAGCTTGAAATGTGACTTACACAGTTGATTGTCATTAAGGTAAGTCTGAGTTTCTCTTAATCCATAGTTACTACACATATACATTAAAGAAGTGATATAGTGGTGTACTCTAAGATGATACTGAAGGGGTTGTCATAAAGTAGTAGATGCACAGTTGATGTTGTAGATCTTGAAGATGGTGATGAGTGACAGCAATAGTATGAGTTGTGTTGACCAGCAGAAGAAGTACTGATCAGAGGATAATTTGTTGCAGTAGATGGCCAGCAGTAGTAATGGTGAGCAGTTTTACAGTAGAGTTGATGTGATGAGCAGCGTTGATGACGTGACAGAGATTTCTTGTGTGACACAAGTATACTGTATTGTAAAAGCAAGCTTGTCTTGCTTTTGAGGTTAGGATACCTCAAACCCTTCTTAGCAGGGTCTAAGAAAACCAGGTAGGGTCCTGGATGCAGAGTAGGTGCTCTCCATATCAGTAGGTGCTGATTTTACCTAAAAGTTGTAGCCGAACCAAAACTAATACAACAAGATTACAAAATTATATGGTGTTGTGTTCTTTTGTGTTATGGTTCTTGATTATCTAAATGCTTATGCTATGTGAATGATGAAGTGAAAGATGTTTATGAAATGATTATGAGATAGGTAGAATAATGGAATGATCAATTGGTAGTTAATTGTGACAGGTTAAGAAAAGCTGTAAAATTGCTTTACACTGATTCACCCCCCCTGTTAGTGTCTAACACTTTTCTCTGGCTGCTTTGAATTCTTGTGCTTCTGCTTTCCCTTGGAGTCATTCAAAACACCTATGGCCAAAGCTTGATCCTTAGCTTTGATGGTGCCCATTTGGACTAGCTTGTCTTACTCCTGGTTGACGGACTCCATGAAGCTAGCTATTGTTGGCATCTGCGAGTTTTGAAGTGTCAATTTTCTTGAATGGAAGGTGATTACAAACACTAAAAATTATGGGCCTAACTTCGAAAGGATGGACAGTATCAATTGATCCTCTTTCTTCTCAATTCCACATTGCTTCAGCTGAAGCACTAGATACTTGAACTTCGTAAAGAACTCCTAGATAGTTTCAAAATGTGTTGGGCTCAGGATTATGAGCTCGTTTTCAAGCTGATGTCCTTTCAATTCATCAGTTTTCTTAAAGAGTGATTCCAATTTAACCTAGACTTCATTTGGGGTTTTCAAACCATCTATATGAAATAAGAGCTCTCTTGAAATACTCAGGCATAACAATCCATAGGCTTCATCAAGACTATTGAAGTACTTGGCCTTCTCTACAGCAGAGTTTGGCTCCACTTATGTGCCCATGGTAACTCTGTAGAGACCCTTGGATCTCAATTTAATAACCATTTCTTCCTTCCAATCGAAGCAATTGAATGGGGTAAGCAAGATGTGGGTTTATTCCATTTCTGCCTGCGGTAATGGTGACAAAATTTTTGAAAGTCCTGAAAAAAAACTCAATTTTATCTAGAATTTCTCTAAAAAAATGCAGCTCAAACGCTCAAGGTTGATCTGAAATTCACTAAACTCCACTCGGCTCTGATACCATGTGATAATTTTGATCTACAACAATATCTAGGAGTCTTAGAGAAACTCACAAATCAAATTACATGCAAAACCAACAAAAAACCATGAAAAGAGAACAATTTCTACATGCAATGTGAACTAAAACTAGATATTATTTTACTGTCTAACATGTGAATATGTTAGTAACAGGTTTATATTGCATATGAAGTGTTTTGTAAGGATTAGGAAGCCCAAAATGAATGTACATGTGAAATTGGCTAAATTGACCTCAATCGCCCCTAGGTGGGCCAAACTTGCTCCAACTCAGCCCAAATGGCCACAAATGGAGGTGTGGACGTGGCTGAAGTGACTTTGAGCAATGGTGACTCCTTCACATGCGTAGGTGTGCCAGATAAGGTGAGTGAGAGTCTCTAGATGGACATTAAATTCTCAAAACAGTCCAAAATTGGGCTAAATCCACCCCTAACGCTCCGAGTCAACCACAAAGACCACATTCAATGAATGGGAGTGCACCAACAATGAATGAGGGTGCACATGTGGAGTTTGATTGAGTTGGAGTGCTCATGTAGGTGTGAAATCTCCAATTTAAATGGTTATTTTTCCCAATTAAGCTACCTAAGTCCAAACCATAGTGTATTAATTCACAAATGCAAATAAAATTGACTAGGGACTTAAACTAAGGTACTAAGTGTTGGATTATTGTTCTAACAGTTGTTAGCATATATTTTTGTTTCTTGCATTTGTCTTTTTTTCTTGATAGGTCTTCTACTCGTGTGGAGTGGTAGAGTGAAGGACTTAAACGAGGACAATCATCTAACTACTAGGTTTTCTTTCCTTTTATACTTGCATTCAAATTACAAAATTTAGAGAAAGGTTGTATTTATGTACTCTCTTTGTTCTAGTTTAGGTTGTCTAAACTAGGGAAGTTGGTGTGTGTCTTCCCATATTGACATTTCCAATATCAAAATTGACGACTCCGCCATGGAGAAACCATAATCTCTATTTACCTTGGAATTTCTGTTTCAATTTATTTTTTTGTCCTCTCGGGATCTGTTTGTTTTACCTTTTCTATGCTTGGATTTGATTTCCTGAGTTGTTGGGTGATCCAAATTCACTCCCAAACCTTTAGCTCATTCAAATACCTAGATTTTCTTGAAACCCGTACCTATTTAAAATCTTGATTTTGTCTATTGCATTATTTCGTCAATTACGGAATGTCATTGTTGCACCTAGGACTGTTTTCTGCCACAATACTATAGATTGTCACCCTATTGTTAACCTGCAGACTGCGACACCCTATGTGATTTTTTAATTTTGGCTTGGTTTCTTGCTTAGGTATTGGACTGGATTATTCCTCGGTTTTTTAATTATTTTTCACGTTTATTTTTTGCTCTAGAACTTACTTTTGGCTATTGATTATGTACTATAGTTGGGAGTGTTTTTAGCTTGCATTTTAAGCGAAATGAATTGCATTTTCGGAAGAAGAAAAAAATCGGGCCATGAATCGTATATTATGTTGTCTCTTTTACTTATATGCATTTTTCATTCAAATAAGAGTTTACATTTCTTGCATTCAATTTTACCCTTGCTTGAAACCTCTTGCTCCTTTCTGTAGGTCATATCCATCGAAACTAAAAAAATTGCATTTCATTTTCATGTGCATGAGTTGAGTTTCTTTTGGATTTCTTGTTATTCATTGGAAAAGTGAAAACTGCATCTCATTGGGTTCATTTACATTTGGGGAAAAAACTATCTCTCCTTCTCTTGAGTAGGACTTCGTCTAAAAGTAGATTTGCATGTCATACTTGCATGGTTTTTAAGTCAAGTCCAAATTCGATTTGTCCACTTAACCGCCACAGATAAAATCAAGCGCTAGCCAGGTTTAAATTTTCTTGCAACTTTGTGTGATAGGATAAATATGTGTTTTAGCATCGTAAAACTTAGAAGTTGTAGTTATTTGCCAGCATTGCATCCTGGGGACTGTGTAGTTCATCCACGTACCTAGCGTATATCGGAAGGCCCCTTTCAAACAGTTGTGCATTAGACAACACTACTACGGATTTGAGCTCCCACGTACCTTGAGTATATCAAGAGACCCTCATAGAATCATGAGACCAATTGAGTTAACCTATCAGTCGTTCTCTTGTTGCAATACACTGAAAACAACACTCTGGGAGATTACTACACATGTATTGTCAGGTAGACGGGTAATACGGTCAACGGTATGGTCCTAATCCTCCTTAGTTAGTGCTCTAAAGAATTGGACCGAGTATTATTATTGGACCCTATGAAATTCCGTGAGTTGAGACAATTTGACACTCCTATGAGGATCCGACATATTTATCCCACCTATTCACATGTTTGCTTGTTAACTTTACATTGACTAGTGTTGGTTGTGTATTTTATTTAGAAGGTCTTAGAGGGACAAGTAGCTTTGTTAACTAGCTGTCGAAACATATTCTAAGACTACCAATCAAGAGACCCCTTATATAGGGGAAACCTTTATTTTTCCTTCATTTTGAAATGTCGGTCCTCCCTTTATTGCCACTTTCTTCCTTTGTCTCTGGTGAACCTTTTCCTAGTAGTAACCAAGAGTCTAATTGGATGAAACAGAAGAGTCGACATATGAAACGAATCTTGGGGGGCATGTCTCCATGTTAGTGTTTGTTAACACAAAAAAAATTATGCATAGATATCTATGGTCAACAACATAATTATACATCATAATCCCATCATTATTCCTTCCAGTTTGACCTTCACAATTAAACTCCCTCCAAATTGGTCCAAGTAATCATTATTCGTTCCCTCGTACATATAAGGAAGATGTGCATTTATTGCAACAAAATCCCCATTCTCACAAAAAGGGACCAAAAAACCCTGAAATAAGAATGGGTCATAAACCATGGACCAATACCATGCACTACATAAAATCATGGACTAATACCATTGGCAGCAAAATATGGATCATCCTATAAATACATTATGAAGGTCTCCCCACAAACATTTTTCACTTTTCACTTTTTTACTTTTAGTCACACTTTTTGTTCGTCGTACTTTGCCATATATTTTCCACATCACATTGTATGTTGAGTTTACTCCATACAATCCTTGATTCCATTCCCATTGACAACCCTAGTTGGATAAAATCAGAGAACCAGGTTATGGAAGCCATTGGACCAAATCCTCAAATGACTGCAGTGGCCATTTATAAAGGTATGTTGCATTTGTTTTGTTAATTAAAAGAAAATAAATAAATAAATAGTTTGAATATTGTTTGTTAATTCAATCAAGGTTGAATTATCTCCCTTGCACCATGAACTCTACCTCTAGATCCCTTTGTCTAAGGTTGGTGCTTTTGCAGTGTTGGGCCTAGGGAAAGGAAAGTAGAATTCACTTAGAATTTTTCCTAAGTATGGAGAAGAGCTAAAGAACAAGAGAAAGGAGTTGCGACAGAGGCAGCAATAGGAAAGAAGAAGAGAAAGGAGATGTGACAGAGGCATCAATGGGAAGGAAGAAGAAGGAATATGGGTGATAGAAGAGGGAGACGCGATATAAGGAAGCAATGCGATAAGGAAAGATGCGTGGAATAGCAGTACCAGAAGGTGTGCAAGTGGCATAACGGCTGGAAAATGACAGTAAGGCTTAACGACTAGAAAGTGATAGGTCGTAAAGATCGTGGGTACGAGTTCGGCTAGAGTCAGCGGAAGCCACACGTATGAAGGTATATTTGTAAGTCATGTTGTTAGTGCCTACTGAAAGGAGTTATTAGAATAGGAAAGACATCATGTTGGCTAAGTATAGGAAGTCAAAAGAGAAATCGATAGGTAAATATTTTGTGACAAGTCTGTAAAAGATTCTAAAAAACAAGGAAACCAAGTTGTATGTGGATAGCTTCTCTAATGTTAGCTCTTCACTATTAGATTGTCATTTTCTCTATATTTGTTGTATGTTAGAGTTTGATAAGTGATTTTGAGTTGAATAATCTGCAGCTGAGTGCACAGAAGTGTAGGAGAGGTTGAATCGATCCAGGGTGTGTTCAGATCGTTAGTAGAGTCAAGTAGGGAGAAAGCAGAAAAGAAGATCGGAGAGCATGAGAGGAAGAAAGAGACTGTAAATATAAAGAAGAAAATATAGAACAGATTCTGCATCTTAGTGCGTAGACAAAAATGTGCATATATTTCTCATGCCAGATGAAGAGCACCTTTGTAGTTTTTCCCGAATGGGTTTCCACGTTAGATTCTATGTATATGTGTAAATGTAGAATGTGTTTAAGTTGCCTGTATAAATGTTGCATTGAATGAATGCTTATAGATTTACTTATGAATTAATAGAGGTATATCTGTCAAACTATTATAAGTTGAATACATTTATGCTGCATTGGGGTTGTTATTATAATAGTTGCATGAGAGAATTTGGGTTACGGTATAACTGTACATAATAAGAATATGTAATACACCCACGGGCTTGGTTGAGCGCCTTTATAAATTACCGAGGAACCAGAAATCCCCCACCCAACTGTGGAAATTTGGTTCTGGCATTTACCCATAGAAATGTATCTCGGGTGAGACTGCATCTGCATCATATGTGTAGCCGACTGGGATTTGCTTTGTCGGGCCAATATCTTGGACTTTGTTGTGCTAAGTAGAAGGGATTGAACCAGGGTCAGGGTCCTAAGAGGAGGGAGAAATACCAACAAATGGTTTCATTGTCAGGACTGAATCATTTTGGTGAGGGATATGTTGTGGGAACCAATGAAACCTCATATCCAAGATTGGGTAGATTCCAAAGCGTTAGAATTTGCATGAGAAGAAAGAAAAGGATCTCAATGGAACCCAACAGAGTGGTTGGATCGATACCTCTATAAGGATATCCATGAGATTTTATTTTATGAGTTTCCCATTGTGTTGCATGAGTGGTTGTCTAAGTTGGCAACCCAACAAATAAATTTCCAAGGATGAGAACCAAAGGAGTGGAATCCTCGGTTGATTGAGCGACTGAAAAGAGTGAGCAACCCTGTATCGAGGGATGTACATTTTTGGATAGACAATTTATTGGAGGGATACTTTATTAATTTTGTTGTTGACGCAATAACATTGTATAGTGAGGCAGAGCGAAATTTAAAAAAAAAAAATTCAAGGACCACGCGGTAGATATTTGTCATCTTTAAAGACATGGATATAAAATGCTTGTATGTGAAAAAGACATTCTACGAATCTGACAAGTTAGAAGTTATGCACAAAAAGGTGGGTATGTTGCAGTGGGACTCTATGAAAAATGACCCAAACTGAGTTGAGATGTTACCTATAGATAGTGGAACTAAACTAGAGTCTGGTTGTTTAAGAAGTGGAAGAATATTTCGGTCTGGAAAGAGAAGAAATACTCTAATAGGAAGAGAGATTTGCAGCACGACCAGAGAATAAGCATACTACGAACTTGCATCGTATGTGGACGAAGGGTCTTGCGACAAAGAAGAAGAATATCAGTTGATATTCGAAGGAGACAAAGAATCAGAAGAGTTGACTGAAGCTCCAGATCCAGAACGCGGGTACAACACGCCTACAGCACTGTGCACATTGCCAAAGGTAAGATCTAGAGACTTATCTCCAAGTGCACTTCTAAATACAAGTAGTACTAACATTGTAAATAGCGGACAAGGGAGTCTGGCTAGTCAAAATTTTGTTCCAAATGTACCAGCATTTAATACAATGGCTGGATTGACATTAAGTTACCAATATTCAATGGAAATGGGTTGGAAGACCCAAAGCAACATTCGATTCTCTATGAAGCCGTATGGACTGTGCAACGGATCCAGGATGAGAACATAAAGAAATCACAGATTATCATGACTCTGGGATTTTATGCGCTAGACTGGTACAAGAAATTTTCTATAGTCTGAGTAGGAATTTCCCAGAAAACACTCGACCAGATTCGAGTGGGCATGATATATGATTTTAGGAGGCCAAATTCTGAGTCGTAGTGCATTACTAAGATCAAAGAAATCAAGCAACTACCTATAGAGTCTGTCTCAGACTTTGACCAGAGATTCAAGACATTAATGGCCAAAGGGAACTTCCAGATGTAGGATTTACAACATAAGGAATGGTTCATTGCAGCCTTATTTCCGCACATCTGTATCCCATTGATGCAACAGAAGCTTGTGTCGCAAATAGAAGCTCTTGAAATGGAAATGAAGATCGAATCCTCACTTATTGGAGAAACCACCACATGAATGATGCAAATTTAGTTGCAGTTGGCCAATCTTACAGTGCATCTCCAGGACATCAATAAAGGAAAGGAAGTTCAAGAAGATTTGTGGTGTACAATATGTAGAATAGATGGGAACCATAAAGACAATTTCCTGGTGCTCATGAACTATGTCATAGTAGGAGTGTCGAACCCGATAAACACCCAAGGGATTCCTTGATGTAGGATATGTCAGACTAGGGGCCATAAGTATGAAGAATGTCTGTATTTACAGAATATTTTAAGTACACCAGCTAGTTTGTACTGTAAATTTTGTAAATAAGTAGGGCATAATGAGAAATACTGTAGAACACTTCAAATGCTGCAGGAAAAGACGGTGGATACCTACTTGATGAAAAATGATGAGTAGATGCAAGTTGAATGACACAATCTTAGTACTAGTCTGCTCAACATCCACCACCGCAATATCAACAACCACGATATCCTCAGCCACAATATCAACAGAACCAATATCCACCACATCAACAATACCCTCACCAAAAGGGGGTGGAAATTTTCGAGGTCGAGGACAACAACAAGGAGGAGGAGGATTTGGTCGAAGAAGAGGCCAAGTCATATGTTATAACTATGGCCAGCCAGGTCACTTTTCCTAATGTTGCCAAAGTCATGTGAAAACACGTACATGATGTAAATAATTTGATCACATGGTTGAACAGTGTCTGAAATTGATTACGAAATGGCAGGCTCGAACTATGGAAAATCCCAACCCTATGCGAAATCAAAATCCGAACCCCAACCCCAACCAGAACATTCATATGATTTATGTCGAGCCGAGAGAACCTAACATCGTTATTGTTACAAGAGCAGATGTTGCTACAGGAGCATACCAGAATATACAGCATGGATAAACACAGGTGCGACCTACGACACAAAAGAAAGCCTCATTAGATGTACAAAAGGAGAAGGAAGTCTTCTTGGATGTGCAACTAGAGTTTGTTGATTCCAATCAATCGTCGACATCTGGATAATTAAAGACTGTGCCCGAAATATTTGAACAAATACTCTGGAAGCAACCAAAAGGTTAGCACTAATCAATGATATAGATGTTCTCACATAATTGAAAACACTCTGAGAAGAAACTCTAGAAGACCTGTAACCTTAAAAGAGAGTTAACCATATCAGGAAGATATTAAAAGTAGGTCGAGAACTGTGAATGACTGTGTAGATAGGAGATCATGATATGGACTGTATTATATTAGACCTAGACTCAGATGTCAATTTACTGACTAGACAGACATGGGAAAGAATGAATAAGCCATGACTGGATTGGTCTCCCATTTAGCTAAGGCATGTGAACCAGTCGAAGATTATATCCATTGGTATAATAACTCTAGTACCTGTCGAAGTCGAAGGCTTGAGTACATATGCATACTTTAAAGTAATCGACATTGTCGATGACACAAATCCCTATCTTGCACTTTTGGGAATTGGTTGGGAGATAGATAATCAAACCAATTTTATGAAAAGAATATTGTCATTTGAAGATTCTAAGAAAAGGGTGGCCACGCCAATTGATCCACTCGAAGGGCAGAGATATGTCAAGCCAATGAATAGTGAAGTCCAAGGCAATTACCTGGATCAGCTGTATAATATCATGTCTTAAAGAGATGATTATATAAATCCAACAACCAATAGAAAGCTGAGTTGGCGAAGTGTAAGCTCTTGCACATCCGATTCAGGCGACGGATAAGAAAATTGGAAAAACCAGCTGCATGAAGTCTCCATGTGAAAATGTACAAGAATTAAAAGATCTGTGTGACATGTAGGAGCTAAGGCAAGTGAGTTTCCTACATATGAAGGATTAATCAAACTTGCATATTTTCTGGTGGAGTTTGAAGAAAAATTTACAGAATCACAGCAATTTTCCACCTTAGAATTTGTGCTAAAAGCTACGCCCGCTAGATCACAGGGTACACATAAACAATCTATCTCTGAATGGCCATAGTGTAGAAGATTGTTGGAGATTAGATTTAAAGAACAGATCAGTTATATTGGTCGTAAGTATACAGGATTAACAAATCATGTTGAACATATTGAGCATTGTCGCACGACATGGCAAGAATATTTGTGACAAGAATGGGTTCACTGATTGATACACACATTGGAGATGGTAACAAGGAATTGGTATACATCAGTGGAGTTGTGAAGAGGAACCTTCAAGTAGAAAGAGTTAGACACAATATTCACCCATACATTTGAGTTCGCAAGTGAACCCAACAATTAATGCTACGCTACAAATAATGAAGGAAAAGATATTTGAAGAAATCACGATCGCAGCCAAAAATTTCCATCAATGTAGCACAACAGTCCACCATTGGAAGGAATGCTACAATGTTACAGGAGAATCGGATGACCATGATCCGCTCGATATAAACATACCGAAGTAAGAATGTATTCGCATAGTGGAAGGAGTTGGCATTTCTAGTGACTAATTCCTCAGTCCACTTAAGATTAAGAAATTAAATATTGGCTCACCTATAGATTATTGGGATGATGAGACAGTGGCGAAGATCAATGACTTGTTGCATGAATTCCAGGATTCATTCCCTACTAAGTTTTCAGAGATGAAAGGAATAGTCAGTGACCTCGATGAAATGAAGATACCCTTGAGGCCCGACGCAAAACCGGTTAAGAAGCGACCATATATATTAAACCCACGCTACAAAGAAAAGGTTAAAGATGAATTGGATTAAATGCTAGAGGCAGGTGTTATAGAACATCTCATAGAATTAGAATGGTCAAAAGTAGTTCATATTAATTGGTCACAATTTTTGTTAAATGAATTATTACAAGACGCGGATACATCACATGAATAAGGTAAAGCTTTCCACTATGCCTGGCTGTTGATTTTAATTTCATTTGTTGTTTGGTCTAACCCAGCGGACTACCAGCCAGTAGATATACCTGTTACTTATAGAGGAACAAACTACCAAAACCTCTGGTTCTCACAAGACAAAAACAAACAGACAGATAGTAGCATTGAATTTTTCATACATGGTGAGGCCTTAAGGAATCAAGTGAAGAAACAGGTAAGACTTCATGATGACACTATCACGTAATTTTTCCAAATCATCATATTTCAAATTGTCCCACATTATGTTGTCATACAATCGCAAAAGGACTCATATCGCCAATGGTTGGCGACACGATTTGTACTGGAAGAAGAAGAAACGGAATCCATTACAAATGAATGGCCAAAAGAATGGTGCCTACATGTGCTAGAATCCCAAAATAGTGAATCAGTACATGGATCAGGACAAAACCCCATTGCGGGACAACAAAAAAAGAGTGTTAGACAAGAGTGATTCCAGCTTGTCTCCTCCGGATCCACCGCTGGAAGAATTGGGAGATCGGGAAGAAGCATAACAAAGGGATCCTAAGCACAAGAAAAGGAATATTGATAATCAAGCCAATACATTCAGTATGGATGAAGAAGACTTGGCATCATTAAAAGAAGCACTATAAGAAGCTGCATAAGCAAGTTTGCAAGACATTGACAGGCGACAGACCGAGTTAACAACTAATATTACAAAGCGGTTGAATGAACTCAGTAAAGTTGTCAAACAAGTTAGAGTCACAGTGGATTGTGTGCCCTAAGTAGCTGAGTCGTGGGATGAACTCGGTCCTTCTAAAGCATTGGAACCCCAAATGTCAAAACCGGTTCACCCAATCAGGGTGCAAGTTGGAGGAGAAGTATTGGATCTGAAAACCCCAAAATTCAATGATGTTGCCAAAAGTATTGGCCATATAACTACATATTTTTTCCAGATGTGACTGACTAAAGTATATGCATTGCAGAAAGTTGCAGTCATGGAAATCAAAGTAAGAGAAATTTCCCTGGTAAAGAAGACTAAGAAATCTGAGAAGATTGTTAACAAAATGAAGGAAAAAATGCAAAAGACAAAGCAGAAAGGAAAAGCATGGGAAGAAAGCAAGCTGAAGTTTGAGAATGTTATAAATCTTGCCTGTACAAATCTTAATGATGCAAAAATTACAGCATAAATGCATATAGAATACAAGGTCATTTAGTTTGGAAATATAGAGGCTAACCTTAGGGAAAAGTTCACATAACTTGAAGAGTGTGTGCAACCAAGCACACCCCCAGAGGTGTTGGAGGAAATAAGAGAAGTAGAAAGTTAAGCTACGAAGAAGATAGAAGAAGTACAAGCGATATGTGTCAATGCTGTCGACCAAGTCTCTCGAGCTTGGGAAGCATTAATGGATGATGTGGAATCAAAGAAACTTGAAAATGGTCTGAATACAGTTGAAGCAAATATTGATCAGATAAGGAATGAGATGAAGCGTCTACCCTTAGCACAGAAAATTGTTGAGGCAATAGAGATTAGAAAATTGCATAAGCAAGTAATAGTGTTGTGCATACAACAGCAGCACCATGCAGAAAAGGTGGAATAGTTGCAAGCTAAAGCAGAAAGAGTTAGGAATCATTTAGACTATACATCATAAGGTGCATGAAGTTGTTGCATTGATAGAGAGAGTAATTCCAGAACATGTTAGTTTTGAACTTGTTGAGCAAATGCAGAACGCAGAGGAAGAAGTGTGGTTGGAAGCAAAGAGAGTGGCCAAAATCTTGGAAGATTTTCACAGTAAAGTCAACACAAGTAAAGAAATGGAGGAATATATTCAAGTGGATTGGGACGAGCCATAGGTGAGTGTTGGGGGCATATTGGACCTAAGGAAAGGAAAGCATAATTCACTTAGAATTATGCCTAAGTATGGAGAAGAGTTAAAGAATAAGAGAAAGGAGATGTGACAGGAAAGAAGAGAAAGGAGTTGTGACATAGGCAGCAACAAGAAGGAAGCAGAAGGAAGATTCGCGATAGAAGGAAGGAATGTGATAAAAAAAGATGCAATGAAATACTAGTACCAGAAGGTGTGTAAGTGGCATAGCGGCTGCAAAATGACAATAAGGCATAATGGCTAGAAAGTGACATGCCATACAGATTGTGGGTATGAGTTCCATTGGATCCAACCGAAGCCACACTTATGAAGGTATCTTTGTAAGTTAGGCCATTAGTGCCTATTGATAGGTTCTATTATAATAGGAAAGACAGCCTATTGGATAAGTATAGGAAGTCAACTAAGAAAGCGACAGGTAAAGAGTCAGTAACGAGTATGTAAAGATTCTATAAAAGAAGGAACCCAAGTTGTATGCGGGTTAGCTTCTCTCATGTTATATCTTCAATGTTAGATTGTTAGTTGCTCTATATTTGTTGTATGTTAGAGTTTTCTAAGTGATTTTGAGTTGAAGAATCTGCAACTGGGTGTGCAAAAGTGTAGGAGAGGTTGAGTTGATCCAGGCTATGTGTGAATCGTTAGTAGAGTCGAGTAGGGACAGAACATAAAATAATATCAAAGATCATGAGATGAATAAAGAGTCTGTAAAGATAAAGAAGAAGATATAGAACAGATTATGTAGCTTAGTGCACAGACAAAAGGTGCATATATTTCTCATGCCATATGAAGATCACCTTTGTGGTTTTTCCCAGATGGGTTTCCATGTTAGATTCTATGTATATGTGTGAATGTTGAATGTGTTTGAGTTGCATGTATAAATTTTGAATTGAATGAATGCTTATAGATTTACTTATGAATGAATAGAGGTATATCATTCACATTGTTATAAGTTGAATACATTTATGTTACCCTGGGGTTATTGTTATAATAGTTGCACAAAAGAAGTTCGGTTACGGTCTAATTGTTCATAATAAGCATAAGTAATCCACCTACTGGCTTGATTGAGTGCCTTGGTAAATGACCAAGGTACCAGAAATATTCAACCCAATTGTGGAAACTTGGTTCTAACAGTTACCCATAGAAAGATATCTTGGGTGAGGTTGCATCTGCGTCGCAGGTGTTGTCGATTGGGCTTTGCTCCATTGGGACGATATCTTGGGCTTTGTTGTGCTAAGTAGAAGGGACTGAACCTGGTTCAGGTTCCTAAGAGGAGGGAGAAAATCCAACATGCATGTAGCCAGAGAGAAATCCACACTATATTTTTGGTGATTCCACTAGATCGGTCCTCTTGGATCTTTGGTTTTGCTGGTTAATTATCTCTGTTTGTTGATTTGTTTCACTTAGGTACCCTTAATATATCAGACCCCCTTTCGGCAAATCTGAACAAGTCTATTAACATTTACTTCCCCTGGACCCTAACCGACATTTTTTCCATAAATAAATTCCAGTTTCGGTTGAGTTGCACCTTTTTCGGTCGTAAGGCATGACCTAGATCGCAGCCTTTGGCCCGATAAGCATGACCTAGGTCTCACCTTTTTCCTTGTTAAGTGTGACCTAGATCCAAAGTCCATATCACTCTTTTTCTTCCTTCCAGAGCGACCTAGGTTGCTTCTATGACCTTCTTCAGTGCAATTTGTTGTGCAAAAACCAATGTTAAGGGTGACCTATGTTTTTTTTGTTATTTTTCCATCTTGGTCACGACTGTTTCTCAGCCCAGTGCGACCTTGACTGCACTTATTCCACTGACAGGTGCGACCTACCAATTTTCCAATTGTTTAAGGTGTTTTAGATCCATTCCAGACCCCATGTCTATGTTTTTCCCCTTTCCTGACTGTATTTTTCTAGATTTGTTTGCCTACAACCCCTTGATGTTTAACAGTCCCCATTCACTTGTATTTGATCCTATCCTGGTTTATCTTGGTAATTTAGACCCCCTGTGTGTTTCCTACACCCCATAGAGTTCCTAGTTTGCTTATTTACTTGTATATTTTATTTCATGTAGAAATAATAGTTTTTAATTATTGAAAAGCATTTACTTTCAGTATTGTTATTTACATTTCAACACATTACTCTCTAGCAGAGAGACCTAGGTTTTAGAGATCACACTCCATTTGTACAGACATCTCACACCTTAATCTGAATGCTTCGCCCATGACCCCAAGCTGAGCCTAAAATTAACCTTAACTCAACCAACATTGTAACCTCGCTTGAGGACCAAAACAATACTATAGTTAGGTTAGGACACTAGGAATAGGAATCTAAATAACCCCACTTTTTCACTTACATACGAGACATATTTTTTGTCTTCTAGGGAACCAAAATCCTGTAGTATTTGTAGACATGATCACCATTATTTTATTAGGGGACCTCCCGCTCTACGGGGGTAAGCCACAACGTAGGGATTCTAGAAATATGGGTGGAATACCGCACTCCACTCTATACGGAAGGACATCTCTTCATAGTACTATGCGTGCATGTTGGACACCATACCGAGTGTCAATGACCAAATGGTTGAAGTGCTAGGAAACCATCCTAAATGTGCCATGAACGAGGTAGCCTAGTTGTTAGTCTCTTAGGGATCTTTTACTCGAGGTCCCTCTAGGTAACGGGATCCTATTAGCCTTTTTTTCTTCCATTTTGTATTGTTTGACTGTGTATTTCAATGCCCAGCAGAGGATACGATTTGTGAGGGGATTCCATCCTGTAAATATCTTGCTTGCACGTATACCCCATAGTTTAGTGCGTCATTTTCTTCATAGGTAGTGTTGCTTGTTGGAATGTCGGTATCTTTTGTTGTAGACTCGCCTATTTTGACACACTAATGCAGTTCAGTTTTAGAGCGTGTTTTTTGGCCCGTGTGCCACCATTTATCATCTCTCCTTTTGCACACTCGGATGCTGTTGGTTTTTTGAGCTTGTGTTTTCCACACTTGAGCCTTCATTCATCATATAGCACACCATCATGTCACCATTTCTCCCCCACGCTACTCCCAAAGACTTAGGGGGCATACCCCTCATTTTGGTTCCTTGAACCACCGTCATCAGATCCATATTCGACGTCATTCACCACCTTTAGAGCCACACACAACATCTGAGTCAGATTCATATTCTTATCAATTCGATCCTGCCTTTTTCACTACCCCATGTAACCCCATGGATGGTGCACCTCCTAACCCCTTCCAAGCATTGATTGTTGGTAGCGGACCTGTGAGTGCTCCACCCATCATATCAGTTATCCCTTATGTTGGACCTATATGTCCTGGTTCTAGTAGGCCCCTCGTCACCACACACACTATTATTGGTTCACTACCCACAAGTAGTGGCCCCACTCAAGTAACTGTGGTTCACACCATTCCTACAATCATGCATGGGGGCACTAGCCCTTCTACCTATTTCGGTTATTCACACCAATCCAGTGGTTACTTCTATTTTTGGGAGTCATCCCTACCAACCCCCATTTGTCTATGGTAACTACATGCCCGCCGGCCCCAGCACCATTGATGGCCCTCCCAGATATAGTCCAGATCCTAGTCTATCATTCATGGCCAATCTCAACCTGCCATATTTTTCAAGGTTAACAAATGACTCCATCCATCACGACCCATTGTGTCCTCCCATTCCTACCAAACTCCCTTCAGGCATCCCTATGTCTGAGGGAAAGGAGGTAGAAGACCCTCAAAACCATATCATGTCATTCCACTTATGGTGTTCCTCCAACAATATAGTGGATGATTCTATTTGATTGTAGTTATTCCAGCGCACACTCACTAGTGTTGCAGCCAAATGATACATTGAGCTGCCTCATGCCACTTATCATGATTATTCCCCTTTAGCCTCGATGTTCCTCCATTAATTCCATCTACCTATCCATTACGATGAGGACATGGAAATCATGTCATCTTGTAGACAGAGCACTGCTACCCATATCACAAATCACATCCATGAGTGGTGTCGCCGCCATAGTTTGTGAAAAATTCAGTTAGATGACAGGAACTTCCTTTATTGGTTTCTTAAAACATTACTCCCCCTATTGCCAAGGATGTTGCATCCGAGAGACCACAAATTAAGGAAGAATCAGTACTCAAAGCACAGTAGTTCAACCTTATCTATGCCCAATAGAGTTACCTTTACACCATCATACTTGATGCTCCTCGTGTTGGCTCCTCACACTAGGATACGTCGTGCGCATCCCATCTTGTTGATGGAGTAATTGGCTTTGTTACCCAACACCCCCACCAATATATGGCCTCTCCTTTGATGTATCCCTACTCCAGTAATTCCCCTAGTGTTTTCCAACCTAACTACGCCCCTGACTTTTCATGCATGGCGGCTCAGTATTACACCACACCTTCATATGCATATCATGCACCCATTCCTCACATTCATGGACCAGATTTATAGCACCTTCTTGTAATGGACAAACGATAGGATTTACATCCCCTTCAGTCGCTCATTCCTATTCCCACCACCTATGGTGACCTAGACTTGGTTTGGACCTTACTCCTCATGTTCCTCAAGGATAGTTCTACGCTTAGCAGAACCTCCCAAATCAACCAACCCCCAATAACTAATAAGGGTAGGGAATAATAAAGAGAGGTAGGAATCGGGGGAAAAACCAACCTCAAGGGGGTGGTCAACAACTAAACCCTCTTAACAACAACGGAGCCAATGCCCCTGCACAAAACCCCCAGTGTCCACCTAGACCTGGAAAGAACCATCGGTTATGGAATAACCATCCATGTACCATTTGTGACGTTTATGGCCACTATACATCAGTGCCCCAAGTTACATCGAGTCTGCCACCTATTACATGAAGTAAATCAATGTTAAACCGATGTTGTGACTCCATCACAGCCAAACCCAGCACCACAAGGTCCTACGCCTATGGTGCTACAGAACCTGTTACCGAATCAAGAAGTGGTTGCAACCCAACCACTGATACAACAAAATAATGCACCTACTTCTTTGAGTCAGCCTATCGATCCTAGTGTCCATCATCTTATGACATTGTCGTCTGAAGTCAACTTACAAACTCAACGAAACCAATATGGCTCCACCACAAAAACCATCAATGCCTCCACAGCATCTACCTCCATTTCTCTCAACATGTCCTTACATTTGTCGAGACCCCCCATGGACGGGAATTCCAAAGTCCCTAGGTTCCCTTTGTGTCATATTTCGAACAACTCCATTGCTAGAGCCACTCTCAATTACAGTCTTATCGATGACTTGGCCTAGTCTCCATCTGCCATGTCTTCTCTGAAATTCCTGAGAACTTGTCCTCCGCAACGCAAATCCTTTGTTATCTCCTTTAGGTTTTTTCTATCCCTCTGACTCCAGATTGATCACTTTCGACATGGATAAAGGAGAACTTTGGATGCCTTCATCCATAGCCTTCTAGGTTCATGTCACCATTTGGAATTTGGTTATTCATCGATGTATCATTGATGAGGGTGCATCCACTTTCATTATGTTAACCTTCGTTTGGAAAAATATAGGACCCCAACCCTTCAACATTCAACCACCACCCTACGTGCTTACGATGGTCGCACTGCCCAACCATAAGGCTTTCTCATGAATGTCCCCATTGAGTTGGCAGGAAAATCTATGTTTATCAACATCAAGGTTATAAATCGATAACTAGATTATAACCTTCTCCTTGGACGTAGTTTACATGTATGTGATGCGAGTTATTGCTTCATCTGTCTTCTGACTCATGATGTTCCCTCATGATGGGAAGATTGTGACCATTGACCAGTTGATGCACTATGATCCCAAAGGACCAGCCACTCCATAGCATGTCCTCCTTACCATCGACACCACCATCAATAGTGCATCCATCCCCTCCCTCTCTTTCGTTGGTCTAGGCATGTTTACCAGCGCCCCTTTGACTGACACCTTTTTGTCCCTGTCACCTCCTCCCTCTATAGTCAAAATATCATATTTATGCACCATCACATCTGATAAACTTTCAACCTCATCGTAGCCTCAGCTACAGCCCCAACCACAGACCGTGCCCATCCCGAGTCTTTCTCTGAGGAATTATTGGGGTTCATTTTCCATATACACCATATAGTTTCTCTTTCCAACCTCTGGAATCATGAGTAAACCAGTCATGGCTACTATTAACCTTTCAGGATTAACTTTAGGCATTTAAGTGTGGTACCTTGATCCACCCAACCCCACCCTGACACCAAAAATAATGATGACACTTGTCCAACCTATTGAGATTGTGTCACATCAACCTCCTAGTACACAACTAGTTGCTCCTTCATCCACTCCTGCACCCCCTCCTCCTACAAAGACTCAGGGAAAGGAACCAAAAACATGGAACCATACAATGATGTTCCCATTAATAACAAACACAGAACCATCCGTGTATGTATTGACTTCCATCATTTGAATTTGGTTTTTCCCAAAGACAACATCCCCACTTTGTTTATCGACAAGATCATAGATGCATTTTACAGCCATGAAATATTTTCCTTCATATACGATTTTTCAGATAACAACCAAATCCAGATCCGTACAGAAGATCAGTATAAAATTGCCTTTACCACCCTGATGCAGGAGCATCAAGGCATGCCAACAATCTGATGATTTGGTCACATGTTGTGGCATATTTTTGTTGTTTTGATTAGTCATTGTTTGTTAGTACCGGTACGAGTGATTGTGTATCATGACTCCCTGCGTGGAGATCAAGCCGCAGTTTGTTTGTTTGAGACAGGGACATTTTTCATCATGCTTTATAGTTGTTTGTTTTCAGTTGCAGTACCACTAAGTGTAGGAGGTAACAGTTTAGCTTAAATAGGCGGATTAGAGAAGTAGAGGGGGTTCTTCACTTCACCATTAGAATTCTGAGTTGCAGGGAGACTGATAGACCTGCGTCCGGTTCCGCTTGTAAATATATTAATAGATTCAAGAAGAAAGTCGAGTTGTGTGTTTGTGTGGTTTCTTAATAGGAAGAGTAGCTATATGTTTATAGTATTATTAGCCTCTATGCATTTACTATTTTGAAATGTGAATCTGTGAAGGGCCGACTTCAACGGTTTCCTAAACATTTGTGAATTTCTGTGAAATTATTAATTCAAGTGTTAAATTATTGCTTGAATAGTTGGAATAGTTCATAAATTCATGCATAGAAGAGTTAGGCTAATGAATCTTAGAGATCCCAGGATGGATTGATCTATTCTTTGATCAATCGGCGCAACCTGCAGATTTTATGCGTTGCAGAGAATGAACGGCAGATATTGATTCTACAAACGAAGATCTGACGGCCCAGGAGAGATCCGCAATGAAAGTTACGAGAGCGATAACAGATCCACAAAGATCCATGAGATCCACATCAAAGAGTAGATCGACGATCGTGGAGAAGACCGCAAAGATATGACGGATGGAAATTTGCAAAGAAAGAATTGAGGGGAAGTTGCAGGGAACAACTTTGGAAAGTTGGTCAGTATCCTGGATCCCACAACCCGCCTGCAAAAAATATGTTGCAGAAAGAAAGTTGTGGGGAAGAAACTTTGGAAAGTTGGCATCCTGCATCCCACAACCCGTTGCAGGAAGGCCTGTTGCGGAAAATCTATTGCAGAAATAGAGTTGCGAAAAGACGGTTACGAAAGCAGAATTGCGGGTAGGAAATTTCCGAGGGAAAAATTTGGCAATCCTGCTACAGTGTAGGAGCCACTAGATCCTGGAGGTGCTGGATGGGTTGGCTGTGGTTGATCCCAGACCTGCATCACACCCATTGGGGAAATTTTGTGTATCATGTCATGTCATTTGGACTTAAAAAAATTGGCGGCGCTTTTTAGCAATCCATGGCATCTTTCTTCCACGACCTCATTAACATTACCCTTGTCTATTTGGATGACCTCGCGGCTTGATCTTCGAAGCATTCCCAATATTTGGAAGACTTATGACAAGTCTTCCTTTGATGTCGTAAATGTAATGTCCACCTGAAGCACCTCGAGTGTGTGTTATGCATCTTATCTGGTCACTTATTAGGATTAATCATGTCCCGAAATGGGATTACCATGGATCCCTTGAAGGTTCAATCCATCCTGAATCTTTCCCCTCCATGCACTCTACACCAATTGCAGAACCTTGAAGGCAAGGCCAATTTCCTTCATCAGTTTCTTCTGGATTATGCAACAAAATTCCATGGATTCTTATGCTTTCTCTGTACCAGCATTCCTTTTATGTGGGATGAGCAAGCACAAGCCGCTTTCAATGCATTAAATCAATCTCTAACTTTCTCTCCCTTGTTGTCTCCTTTCGACTTCACCAAGGAGCTTATACTCTAGGTATTGACATTTTAAACTTCCATCGTTGGAGTCCTAGTCCAAGAATACAATGCTCGTCAAGAGCAGGTGATCTATTATGTGAGTCAGAAGCTTTTCATACCACCATTACGTTACTTCCACAAAGAGAAAATGGCCCTAACCATTTTCTTTTTGGTGCATAAGCTATGCCATTACATTCTCATGAGCCAAACCAGAGTTGTGGTTGATTCCAACCCCATGCGGTATTTGTTGAGTTGTTTACTTGTCCAAGGTAATTCCGCCAACTGGATTGTCATGCTTTTAGAGTATGACTTGGAATTTGTCACACCCAAAAGCACCAATAATTTGGCATTAGAGTCCTTTATGGTAGACCTCCCATCATTATCTACCTCGCCTCCTATCACAGTCAGTCTCCCTAATGAATTCTTATTTGTCATCTCTACTGAGGACCCATGGTATGGGCATATCCTTCTTTACTTGCACACCCAAAAATTTGGGCCCCATTTAAGCTGTGAAGATCATTGTCGCATAAAGCATCAAGCTACTCGATATCTCCTTGTTGGTAATGACTTGTACCATCGCGGTGTAGACACAGTGTTGTGTCATTTCCTCACCCATGCTGAAGAAAAACAAGTCCTGAATGACAGCCATAATGGAGCCTGTGGGAGCCACCTCTCTGGTTTTTCTACTTCCAAAAAGGTTCTTCGCACCAATTTTTTCTTGCTCACCCTCTTTGATGATTTCATTCAAGCATTCAAACACTCCTGCAATTTCCAACTCTTTTCCCCAAAGGCAAGGACACCTCCTGCGCCGCTACATCCTATCATCACAGTCGGTCCCTTCTACAAGTGGGAGATTGACTTCATGACCTGTAACCCTCCTTCGCTTGGTGGCCATAAATACATCATTGTCATCATTGATTACTTCACCAAGTGGGATGAATCCATGGCAACCTTAAATTGTAAGGCTGAAGTGTGGCAGGCTTATTTTTCAACAATGTTATCGCTCATTTCGGTGTCCCCCTCCAGCTACAATCAGACCACAGTCCTCACTTTAAGGACTCTATTTGGGTAAATATCTCCACTATGTTGAAATTTGAACACCAATATTCCTCTATTTATTATCCTCAAGGAAATAACCAATTTGAGGTTGTCAACAAGATCCTCAAAACCATGCTCCAATGAATGGTGGACAAACATAAGACCAATTGGCATCACTTTCTCTTTTCTGCCCTTTGGTCCTACTAGACATTGACCACAACCACGATCGATTTTATCCCATTCCATTTATCCCACGATGTGGAGTCGGTTCTTCCCATTGAATGACAGATTTCGTCACTCCACCTTATCATCAAGCTTCGACATGATACTTCACGTTGGAAAAATGCCTACTTAGGCTTGAACAAACTGATGAGAACCATTGTGTTTCTCTCCAAATGATCAAAGCAGCTAAGACTCGATCGAAGTCCCATTATGACTCCCACATCCACCCAAGTACCTTTAACGAGGAGAACCTCGTCCTCATCTACGATCAATCCAATGATAAGTCTGGAAAAGTGAAGTTTGAATCCATGCGGCATGGCCTTTATGTCATCCATCATTATCTCGGCAAGGGGACATACCTCCTCGTTGACACCAAAGTTCACCTCTTGAAGAATCCCTCAAATGGACTCTACCTCAAGATATTCTATGCCTAATCCAACCAACCTGAATACCCGTGTATCATAGTTTTTATTAGGCTTGTTTTGCATCATTTTTACGATGAGTTTCAGAGTTTGTTTCATTGGTTGTTCCAGATCGATCCTACCTCCCCCTCCTATGTTGGTTCCGTTGATGGTGCAACCCTTTTGGGCTCGGCCAAGGCCTCCAGACTTTGAAAAGGACCAAATAAATTAATGAAAATGATGGGATATGTGAGAGATATTACCTTCAACTAATAAATCACAAAATCACCTGTCCAATCGAAATAAATCAATAACTTTTCTCCAGGTCCCTCCACACCAACTCAACAATGAACAGTGAAAATGACATGTGTCATGTGGTCCCCCTTGTTTACAGGCCTCCATTTGGTCAACTTCTTCTTCCATGTGCCACAAAGTCATCCAACGTTCATTTTTCACATTGTTCGCACCAATGTATTCATATTTTCATGCTTTATCCACCTATGGGATTAACGTTTCATGTTCTCCCAACCTTTTTCAGCCCATTTCATGGACTTACTTCAATTTGTGTGCCACTAGGCAAGTCGAACCCCTACTGTATTGGCATGTACATGATCCCTCTACTCTATCCATACTGCAAATTTTGTGATATTTTACCACCATCCATCATCGCGCAAGGAGGACCACCAATGTTCCACTGTTATTTTTCTCCCCGTCATCCATGATCCCAAAATCACCTCTTTTGGAACATTTAACACTTCCTCTTTGCCTGACTGGCCATTACGAAGTTTCTGTTAAGCTCTTTTTCGACTCCTTAAATAATGAAAATATTTTCGAGCAAGCTTGCTTCCTTTCACACTCGTTAAAGTATTTGAAAGGTTGTTTATGTGGTATCGTTTATCCATTTTTCGAACTATGTACAACAATTAAAGAAAAGGACCACCCCAACACCTTCCATCTAGGAATGTTTCCATTTGTATCCCTTTATGCTATTTTGTACATTGGGACCATACTCTACAAAAAGATCACTTATGGGTTGTATTTAAGTTGTTTTCCATCCCTCTCATAAAGAAAAGATCATCGAGCAAACTTGGTTCCATTCATGCTCGTAAAATTATTTGAATGATCATTCAATCGGTATAGGATTATCCTTTTTCGGCATAGTTGGACTACCTATGAAAAAGAAGTATCTTTGCCCCTTTCGGTTGGGAGAGTTATACTTTGTACACTTTTATCCTTTTTTTAGGATTAGGAGACTGTTGTACAAAAAAGAGACTCATTGGAGTCTTCTTCATGTTTTCAGACTCTCTAAACAATAAAACACCATGGAACATTTATTGTCTTGGGCTCAACAAAAATCCACAAGACATTATCATATTGAGCATACTTCTATTCCTTCTTCGAGCTGCTTAAACTATGAAGAAGGCCCAAACAGTACCTTTCGGTGCCCACCCATATTGCATATAGGCTCACATTGTGGCATCTTTCCTCCCATTGGGTTTCCTTTGTTTAGAGTACTATGTGATGAGTCTCCCTTGGATCCCCTGGATGTCACTTGTCCAGTGCCTTCCCCAAGTATCTCCCATTGCAGTCATCTCCCTGGTTCCACAGCCATGATTCCCTCCCCGTAAGTCAGTGTCATCTGCTGCCAGGTCATCCCTGTCATTATACACTGAAAAGGGGAACTTTGAGTCACCGTACTCCCCTGCCCCGGTTCCCCATTTAGTTCCCCAATCCCATTATTATTCCATATCTTTGGTTGTCCCCCTCATGCTTATATCAAGGAAACCTCACTTCCTTGCTAGTTGCAGGTTTCCCTTTGTCAACGTCAACACATATATTCCATAGGATAGACCCAAAGCTCACTATATCTTGGTTTCATCCACATCATTGATGAGTCCCTTAGACAACTTGAAAGGAGTCCTTAGTTCCTTTTGGTTTGGTTGTGTCTCACATGCTCGACTTCAGCTACATTATCACACTATTGAGATTTGTACAGGGTATTGGTTCCTTCATTATTTGTTTGAAGACCCCGGTTGTCACCCGACTCTAACACATTGGTGAGTCTCTTTGGGACCCATACAGTTTCATGTCCTTTGTGATATCTGGGTTGCATTGGCAACAGTATTCGGAAGGCCCTCAATATCATTTTTTTGTATATCTATAGTATTAGATGTCATTTATTATACCTCAAATATTTCAACTCTCAGTCCTTGAGTCCATGCAATTATGTACACCCTCAAATTCAACAGAGCATCAATTATTGTGATATTCCATTCCAAGAGAATTCCATTGTTTCTATGTACTAGTTCTTCATATAAGTATATGTATTCAACCTCCTACTGGGGCCACCATTATGTACTACCAGTTATATGTATTGATCATCTCCCTTTGTTGAGCCTTGATCCCCATTCTTATATTGAGACGTTGATATAAGCATGGGTATGCCTGCTTATTCGATATATATGTATAAGATTATATGTACCTCATCTATTTTTAGGAGCAATACAAACCAAAATCCATTGCAGTTTGAATGAGGAGACCCTAACTCTCTGTGATTCTCTTTGGTTTCTCCATTGTTGTCACAATTTCTCCCTTAATATTATGATGTTTGTTGGTTATACGATGAGCTCCTTTCCTCACACATCAGGAAGCAATATGTTAACACAAACAATTTACCACCTACCTCTCTATGGTCAACACCATAATTATACATCATAATCCCATAATTATTCCTTCCAATTTGACCTTCACAATTAAACTCCCTCCAAACTGGTCCAAGTAACCATTATTCCTTCCGTCATAAATACAAGGAAGATGTGCATTTATTGCAACCAAACCCCCATTCTCTCAAAAAAGGACCAAAAAACCCTAAAATAACAATGGGTTGTAAACCATGGACCAATACCATGCTCTACATAAAACAATGGACCAATACCATGGGCAACAAAATCTTGGATCATCCTATAAATACATTATGAAGGTCTCCCCACAAACATTTTTTGCTTTTCACTTTTTTACTTTTAGTACATTTTTTGTCCGTCATACTTTTGCCACATATTTTCCACATCACATTGTATGTTGAGTTTATTCCATACAATCCTCGATTTCATTCCCATTGACAACCCTAGTTTGAGAAAATTGGAGAACGAGATCGTGGAAGCCATTGGACCAAATCCTCAAACAGCTACAGTGGCCCATTTATAAATAGATGTTGCATTTTTTTTGTTAATTAAAAGAAAATATATAATAATAATAAAGTAGTTTCTTTATTGTTTGTTAAGTAAGTCAAGGTTGAGTGATTTCCCTTGCACCATCAACTCTATCTCTAGATCCCTTTGATCTCAGGCTGGTGCTTTTGCACGTAGCCGGAGAGAAATCTCCACTACATAGTTAAGTGACCTGACACTTATGCTGGGGAAAAGTACCAACCACTGACCATAATGTTGGGAAGGCAATCACCAATGGACCTCATTTCGAGCATACTTTCTTTTCAATTTAGAGCTTGATAAACCATGAAACAAGCACCCTGAGCATAGTTCATTCTCTCTTGAAAACTCATTAAAAAATGAAGATAACCTAATCATTATTCCAAACAATATCCAAGCTCATTAAAAACAATAAGATGGTGTTGAGCTTGTTTTTACCTTTTTTCACTCTGCCATTTCAAACATGAAAAAGATTATGAGTGCTTTTGATACCATAGTCATGCTCGTTAAAACCAAGTAGAAAAGGTATCAAGATGGGTCTTTGTTCTTTCTTGTGCTCTTAAATACATGAGAATATGCTACCAAGTATACTTTTATCACTTTTTTGGGCTCGTAAGAACTGTTATGAAAAATGGAACTCTTTGGACTCTCCTTTAATATATTTTTAGAGTCCCTAAATATGAAAATATTGTTGAGCAAACTTGTCTTTTTCACACTTGTAAAGGTAATTTAAAGGACGTCTAGTTGGTGATAGTTTACCCCTTTTTCGGACCAGTTGGACTATTTACGAAAAAGGAATAATTTAGTCAACAATTAGCTAGAAGAGTTCTCATATGTATTATTTTGTTCTTTTGGGGGCTTAGGGGACTAAAGTTACAAAAAAATATCTTCTTGGAGTCTTCTTTGTACTTTTCATACTCTCTAAACATGAAAAATAACCGAGTTTTCCTTCCTTGGACTTGTTAAAACTACACATTGAAGGACCATTTTTGGTACCAAACCCATCCTTTCTCGGGTTCATAAAACATGTGATATTGGACTCGTCTGAAAGATGAGCTACATCAAGCGTTTGTTACCCTCTACCCGCTCATTAAAAAGCAAAGAGGCTCTCATCAATCAGGATGGGAAAATGAGGGAAAGGGGAATGCATTTGAATTTGTATTAATGGTAACTTATTGTCACCCTTGAACATGACACTTGCTCGCATCTCATTCAAACGGTTGAGTAATCATTGTGTCCCCAAGTCATATCGTTTCCTTGAGTTGTCTTACTCCTTTCGGGTCATCCAAAGAATGCATCGGTCATTTGTTCCATTATGTCTTGATATATGCCTTGTCGATTCAATGCTTCCAAGTCACTTATCGTGTCATTAAATGTTCAAGGGGAGTTTGTCACCTAAGTAAAACTGTGTACTCATCTTTCCTTCCTTTGTGTTGACCATCCCTGAGACAGTCCCATAGTCACTCCATACTCGAAATCAATGCAATAACCTTTGTTCTTGTTTTGTGTCAATCATGGGGGAGACATCATGGCCCTCCTTTGACGAGTCTATTCTTGTGACTTCAACACATCATCCAAGAATTAGACTTAGAAACCAGTCAATTACTTTGGGCCTACATGCCTCAATGGTAGGTTACCTCGCTTTCAATAGGTTTGCATCATTAGCCTCTTATTGAAATATTCCACCTAGTGTTCAACTGCAACTCATTAAATCACATTCGAGGAATGTACTAAGGTGCCTTGGGAATCATTGAAATCAATGGTGATTTCCCTCACACTTGTTAACAATATACCTCAAAGACCAATAATTAAGAGGCTTCCACCATGTTTGACATCAGAGCATCTATTCACACAGATAGAATTGTACCATTCAAGTTCGAGATGAAGACCTCGTGTTTCTTTAGGCATGTACTTGTATTCTCAACCTTCCCCTAGTTGAAATGGAGTATTTTTTTGTATACATCATTGCATAGATTCACAATGTATCTATGGTTGCTATGCTCAAATTTTAGTCATCATGACATAGATCTACAGTGTCTATTTTGTAGCTACATCCGTATTTGAGTCTTTTCTACATGGATCTACATTGTATTTTTGTAGCCATGACCTGGATTTATCTACATGGATCTATAATATATTGGTCATCATCCATGTCATGATTCATTGGGATACACATCTTAGAGATTCTTGTACTGCATTGACAAGATTCCAACTGGTGGTCTTTTGCCTCAATCGTCATCTATCAAAGTATTTCACCTCTCCTTTCACTCTAGCTTCGTACTTTGTGAGGGGAATCTATTGCACAAAATGTTTGCCATCACCATGATTATGAACCATGAACCTCCACACTTGTATTAATCCCTAAATTACATGTTCCAAAACTCACATGGAATATGAGAGCCATAAGGTTTTCTCCTTCAAATAGTTTGATTAGCAACAATGTTACAGTCTACTTATTGTCAACATGTGACGGTCCTCATTGTTGTAGGTTGATTTCAGGAAACAAGAGATAGTTTTGCATGCTTCCCTCATGCAGGTTGTGACACCCCTACTTATCGCAAGCTACTTGCAAGCAGGGTGCTACACTATATATTTGACGAAAAAAAGAGAAGTTTTGATATACTTCTAAAAAGAAGATATCGTGGAGGATTATCCTGACTAAATAGATCTCAGTCAAACTCCTGAACTATTGGGATTTTACCTTAACCTTCTCCCCTTATCTTTCATCTCCCTCTATCCTTTTTGGCCTATAGATGCAAGCTCACCCTCCATGGGTGAGACATTCGAAGGAATATTAGTTAGATGTTGGAGGAATATTGCTGAAGTGTCCTTGATTCTTTCTCATTCTTTTAAAACAAGGTGGTTCTTTGAGGCATTGGATCATTGGAAGGAATCCTTCAATTCCAAGGCTTTGGTTTTAACTCTCTCCTTCTTTTATTTACATTAAAAAAAAAATATTCTCCTTTCTCACAATACCATGTTCATAGTTATTGGTGCTTTCCTCATTGGTTGTTGGCATAGATTCTTGTTGCTTGCATTTGTCTTTTGCTCTTGGCAAGTCTTCTACTCACGTGGAGCGGTAGAGTGAAGGACTGAAACGAGGACAATCATTTGACTACCAGCTTTGTCTTCCATTTATACTTGCATTTGAATTACAAGAATTTAGACAAAGGTTATATTTTTGTACTCCTTTGTTCGATTTTAGGTTGTCTAAACTAGGGAAGTTGGTGTGTGTCTACCCATACTGACATTTCCAGTAATAGAGGTACAATTTGAAACAACATACCATGATCCTTATACCAATGGGGGTGTCCATACAAATAGGGATACTCTTACTAACATAATTTGGTTGCAAGATGAATATGTGTGCTTACCTAACTCACCCTTCCTACTTTATGGGACGTGTCGTATGGGTGTGCATGTGTGAATAATAGACAATGAAAATTTAGGAATATAATAAACCTTGAGATACATTGTGTTTGGCATCTTGGAATAGCTTCTACAACGTTAAACTCTCCTCTCCTCTTTTGCACTATCTTGCATTAGTTGTGAGTCTAGTATTCGATAACATATATGTACCAAAATACCATGATCCTTATGCCAACAAGGGTTACACAAGCGTACTGACCCTTCTGCTAATGTACTGGTTAATTAGTTATGGAATGAATATAGATGCTTTCTTTGCCTCCCCCTTTGTGGCACCTGTTGTTTGTGCAAATAATGAACATCTAAATTAAGCATTAGAATCAACATCATTATACCTCTTGTTTGGCGTATTGCAATAGTTTTCATGACTTAAAATCGATCATCCTATCATGTGTTATCCTACATTGGTTTTAAGTCCCAATATACCATGATACTTATGTCACTATGGGTCCCACAAATATTGTGGCTATCCTACTAACATATGATTGATTAGTTGTAATATGCATGATTTCTTGCCATTCCTTACATATCAATAATATTACTCTCCTTTGTTTCCATGCAAAAGTCAATGTATGTTTCCATGCTATTCTCAAATTAGTTAATCATCTCTTAGATCCAACTCCATGCAAAATGTGGCACAAGTGGAAATATTATTGTGGTGAGTTCCATTTAGATAGGGCCAAAATCAATAAAATGAGGTTTGATGAAATACCCAAGGAACCCAATAATTAAGGGCATTTTTTCATGATAGAGGCCCCAACTTTCCTAAACTATGATTTAATTATATATAATAATAAAAAAGTAAGTCCCTTTTTTATCGCAAAGACCTATATTCCCTATACTATAATTGCACTATTACAAAAAAAACCCATAACCAAAGGCCCTTTTTTATGACAACGGTGCTATCTTTCCTATATTATAAAGACCATTATCTAAAACCAAAATAAAAGTAGACTAAACCTTACCTTTGCACAACTCACCCTGAAAATTTGGTGTTGAATTCTCCACCTTCAAGGTTGAGCCTTTGAGGCCATTGAATTTACAATAGAAAGGTCCAAGAACCATTTCACTTTTCACAATAGAACATGGAATAAGTAACATGACAACAACCTTAAAAAACACAAACTCTAAAATGTCTAGATTGAGTTGATCTAATAGTATCTATGTCATGTGGGTGTGTGAATAATAATTAGTGAATATTAATTAGGACAACAAATAGCTATATATGTTGTGTTTACCAAACTGGAGTAATTTCTAGGACTCTATAATCTTCTCTCTTCTTGCTTGCTATCCCACATTGGTTGCATGGTCTAGTATGCAACAACATAAAGGTCCCAACAAACCATGTTAATTATACCAATGGGGGTATACATAGAGGTAGTGACACTCTTGCTAACATAATGGTTAATTTGTTGTAAAATGGAGATGCATGCTTGCTTGACTTGCCATTCCTCCTTTGTGGTGGTAAGATATACTCTATAACTATTGTTTCAAAATTGTATTCCATTGTCACATAAATTAATTGCTAAAACCCTCATTTAAGTAACTAAGAAAATTATAGGGCTCACACCACTTAGAAAATCGATTTTCTGGCACTTGAATATTTGCGTCCATCCCAACAATCCCTAGAACCCTCCTAGGTTTCTTGGTTGGATTCCGTTTTCCCATCCAGCTATCTAGGCAATTTGCCCTCCCTTTGATTGAACCTTTTTTTCTAAGTTGTGTTTGTCCCATTGCTCGTGATAATCAAATATTGTCATGTCTATCATCCAAGCAAACATTTTAAGTGTTAGAAATCCTAATTACTCAATCTAGTCTTTACCTTGGGCAAATTCATAATTTATACTTCAAATTCCCCCTAGGCTATAGGCTTGATCATCTTGCATCTAGCACTTTTTACCCGGATCATTTTAGCTAATCAAGATAGTAAGAAATAAAATATTTGGGATCGTGTCCATTCATATCAAACAATATCCCTCCGTATAAGCCTCTCTTTCTATTTATCTCTTGGATATAGGGTTTGTAGGTAAGATCACCTTGTTTCCATCCTTCATAATTTTTGCTTGTGTTCTTGCCTTTCTACCAGTCTACTTAGGCTAGTAAGTATCTCCCCCTTTTCTAGATCATAGCATAAAGTGGCAAGAATGTCTTTCGATGTGAAAACCATTTCATTTAGTGGTGATTGGGATCCTTGAGGTGTCACCAGTTTAGTTGCTCTTCCTCTACCGTCTCGAATAAGATATCTCTTAGTGGCAACTAAAACTCAATTGATAATAATGCTAATAAGGGTGTTCACAAATGGTATTAGACCTCTTATTAACATCCTGATTGTGTGGGTAAAAAATAGAAAATTAAATTAAACATCAGAATCAACATTGGTGTCTTCAAATGTTTTTTATGATGTAAAATATCTTATTCTCTTATTTGTTATCTTGCATTGTTTTGTGAGGTATGATAGCAATGGGGGTGTACATAGAGGAAGTGACACCCTTGCTAACATAATGGTTAATTAGTTGTAATATGAACATGCATGCTTGCTTGACTTTCCCTTCCTGCTTCTCGGGATGTGTTGTATGGGTGTGCATGTGTGAAGAATAAGCAATGAATATTTAAGATTATAATAAACATCAAGATACATTGTGTCTGGCATCTTGAAATAGTTTATATAGATCTAAACTCTCCTCTCCTCTAGTGCATTACCACACATTGGTTGTGAGGTGCAGTTTTAGATAACACATATGTCCCAACATACCATGATCATCTGCCATCAATAGTGTCCACAAAGGGTATTGGCGCACCTACTAGCATATTGCTTGTGTGTGAGAATAATAAACAATTGAATTCAACATTAGAATCAACATAGATATACCTCTTGTTTGGCACCTTGAAATAGTTTTTATGACATAAAATACCTCATTCTCTTATGTGTTATCTTGCATTGGTTTTGAGGTTTGATTTATGACAACATATAAGTCCCAATATACCATGATACTTATGCCATCCTAGATCTACAGAGATTGTATCCCTCCTACTTACATGTGACTGGTTAGTTGTGGGATCAATATGAATGATTCCCTTCCATTCCTTATACTAGTCCATTCTATTCTCAACTTTGTCACGTCCCCATCCATTAATTCGAACAATGGAGGGGAGATTCACGAACCTCCTTAGTTCTAAATTTCGCCCCATGGCATAATATGAAATCCATGAATAAAAAAATGTGTGTGTGGATGCATAATACAAATACACAACATAATAAAATTCACCCACACACATACACACATGCGTATACCAACACAATCATCACATGCATAACAATAAACCATTGCATATTTAAATACAATATAATACTTATCTTTTAATTGAAGTTGTGTATGAAACTGGACGTGGACAAGAAACGTTCCATCCAACTGTAGGCACTTTGTCCAACACTTGATATTTATACTGAGATGCCACCCCCGAGATGGGCTAAGTTTTCTACTAATGAGGGAACTACTCAGGCTCACTCACAACCATAAACACACGCTCATGTTAAGCCATCACACAACTAGGTTTATTACACATGCAAAGATACAATGAAGGAGAATGTTAAGCCAATGAGATATACCACAAATCTGTTGACGTCTCAATTGGATTCAACCATCCTTGGACCCATGTTACCTACCACTTACAACACAAGAAAGGTCCCTTTCTCTACTATGTAGTCCCTCAGGTGCCCCCTTCCCTCCAGTGCTATTTAGGGTTGGATAGAACGTTCCAAAATACTATGCCTTATGAGAATTCTTTCCTTCACTTGGTTTTCCAAGCAATTCAAACCTTTGGTGTTTCTTTGACTTCAATTTTCTCTTGATTTTTTTTATTCTAGCCACAAAAATTTCAACCATGAAATTCAATTCCCAGACTACTGAATTTAAGTTTTCCCACATATTTTTGGGCTTCTGACCCCCTCAAGCTCACCCCAGGGTTGATATCTATCGATCCCCCATTGAAATTAACAACCCACATCAACTTGTTCGTATATTTTACAGTTTAAAACATGGATTTATCTCTAGTTATGATTTATCTTATTTTCATTGCTAGGAATGCATAGCTTGCTCCCAATTTTCCAATTTTATTTCCCAACAATGGAATGAGGATGAAGAGAAACAAATTCCCCTAAATGAAATTGACTTCTAGCTACATAAAATTGAGCCCATACTCGACCATACGAATTTATGGGTTCAACCCATGCTCCATTAAATCATAAGTCGATTTCTAAGCAATCTTCTTACAACAAAATTAAAGTTCAACAAGGAAGTAAACATGGTTGGTTGCTTACCATTAATGGCACATGGGTTCTCAATATAACATATGGAAAATAGAGGATTTGATCCCACACACCCCTCTCCTCTCCCTAGTGAATAACACAGCCCCTCGTTTAAGTTGCTTCCATAACCAACTCTTAGACTTTTATTTGCATTATAAATATTTATATTGTTTTTGCATTTTTCCATGTCTTACTAGCACATGTCCACAAACTATAAATTGCTTGCCTTTAAAATTTGAGCATTCATTAGCAGGGCCTTGGACTTGAGCTCCACACTATGAATCAACATCGCATAAATACAACATTTACATATCAATCTAATACAATCTAGGGGCTAAATGGGGGTATTACATTCCCCTCCACCTTATAAAAACATTGTCCTTAATGTTTTCAAAATTTAAAAAAAATGGGTGCACCTCTCCCATGGCAACCTCCAACTCCCATGCAGTCGCATTAGGACCAAGGTGCTTTCATTGCACCTTTACCTATATGATGGCTCGATTTTGGTGCATCATTGCCTTCTTGTCGAGGATAAGCATAGGTTCCACTTAGAACTCTCCCTTGTGTTCCAACTAAATAAATTCCAATCAATTACATTATTAGGATCATGTACATACTTCCTAAGCAAATAAACATGAAAAACATTGTGATCACTCACGTTACAATATAATGCAATACTATATGCAACTAGTATTGTCCTATAAAGGACTTCAAATGGTCCACACTATCTCAGTGTCAACTTAAGACAACTTCCCAACTTTAGGGATTTTTTCTTTAGCTTTACTCTTAAATAAACACAACCCCCAACTTTAAATTCATGATGCATTATTTTCAAATATGTGTATTTTTTTTGCCTATCCTTGGTTGCCTTTAAATTATGCCTAATCTTAACAATTTCCTATTCCATTTCCTTGATAATTTATTGCCCAATAATTATCATGTTTACTGGTCTATCCCAACTCACTAGATTTCTACATCATCTGCCATAGAATGCCTCAAACGGAGTCATTCCCAATGATGTTTAATGTCCATTATTTTATGCAAATTCTACCAAGTGTATGCAATCCTCCCACTTGGATGGCTTATCCATCACATACATCTTGAACATATTATCCTTAAGAACTTGATTCGGCCTCTCTCTTTGGTCGTTTGTTTGAGGATGATACACTGTGCTAAAATTCAACTGAGTTCCCATTTCCTAAAATAAGGCTTTCCAAAACTTGGATGTGAACTTTCCATCTTGATATGAGACTATTTCTTTAGGTAACTCATGCAATATGAATATCTCCTTCATGAAGATATTCTTTGTGTCACTTGTTTTGTGAGTGGACTCAACTAGAATATAATAATTTGCCTCTGATAGATTGTCCACCACAACCATGATTAAATAATGTTTCCTTATTGGCATAGATAAAACTATTATCAAATCCATAGAGATTACTTATCACTTCCATTCTAAAATCGGAAAAGAATGCAACAGTCTTGTTGTAAGTTGAAGCTCTGCCTTGGCTTGTTAGCACTGTTGACACCGAGAAATGTATTTTTCTACATCCTTTTTCATCCCATGCCAAAAAGTATTATTTCCTTTCTATTATTATTGTCTTTTGATATCATATATGTCTAGAGTATGACATTTGATTAATTTCATCCAAGACCACCTTCTATAAATCTACACAATTTGGAATATACATTCTACCTTTATAAACAAGAAAACTATCTTCTTCGAGTTGGTAGCCATCACACTTTTTATCTAATTTACCCTATTGTAATTTCTCTTTTACTTGAAGGTAAGGCTCATCTTTATTTTAGGCTTTGAGAACTCTTGTTCTTAATTATGCTTTGCACAGGCCTAAGGCTTCTACATGAAATTTTATGCTAAAGGTATCTGCAACCTTGTTCTCTTTTCCCTTTACATGTTTCATTTCAAATCAAACTCACACAAAAATTCCAGCCATCTATCTTTCCTGACATTTAATATTAGTTAATCAAACAATTACTTTAAGCTCATGTGATATGTTTTAAGCTCAAATATTCTTCCCAACAAGCAATCCATCTGCATCTTAAGGGTGTGTACTATGGCTGCTAGTTCTAAATCATGAGTTGCATAAATATTTTCATGCTCTTTTAATTTTTTGGATTCATAGAAAATCATAAAGCCATATTACATAAGCACTCCACCTAATATTTCAATGCAAGCATTTGTGTATACTGAAAAATCCTTCTTTTTATATGCAATATTCAAAAGATGGACACTAGTAAGTAACTTATTCAATCATTGAAATATTTCTTCACATTTTTCAGACCATACAAACTTTAGATTCTTTCTTTTCAACCATGTATTTGAATTAACAATCTTGGAGAATTTCTCAATGAACTTCTTATAATATTCCTCAATACCCATAAAAGATCTAACATCTATGACATTCTTTGGATTAGTCCAATCCATGGTGCCTTCAATTTTGTATGGATCTGCTACAATTCCTTCCTCTAAAATAACATGACCTTAATATTGTATCCTTCTTTAATAGAGGTCACACTTGCTTAGCTTTGCATACAATTTGTATTCGCTGAGAACTTGCAATACCATTCTTATGTGTTCCTCGTGATCTTCTTCCTTCTCTAAGTAAAAAACAATGCCATCCAATAACACTTACATGAACTTATCCAAATGCTTATTGAAAACACTATTCACGAAACATATGAATGTGGCAGGTGCATTGGTGAGACCAAGTGGCACCACCATGAACTCATAATGGCTATATCTTGTCTGGATAGTTGTCTTATGAATGACTTATTCTTTTATTTTCACTGGATAGTTGTCTTATGAATGACTTATTCTTTTATTTTCACTTAATGATAACCAAATCTCTAGTCAATATTCAACACTACTTTGGATCCCTTTATTTGATCAAACAAATCTTTAATTATGGGCAATGTGTACTTATTCTTAGTTGTCACTTTATTTAGATTCTTGTAATCAATACATAGCCTTAAAGTCCCATCTTGGTGCTCCCCAAGAAGACACACTTGGTATGATATACTTCTTGTCCATTATTGCATTTCCATTCTGATGTATTCATTAAGGGTTAGTCGATTAACAAACTCAATCATTTCATTGTAATTATGGGGCAAACTTAGAAGGAAGCTTTGAATTTTTAACCTTTCATCTTGGATGTAATCTACATACCTCAGTAGTTTAAAATATCCATGGACATGCTCCTCCATGGAATTTTGTCCCAATTTTAGTTCATTGAACTCCTTCCTTTTGTTATCATAACACCTAGCATATACGTATTTTTCCTTGAAATACTTTTAAATCGCTCAAAGTTGATCCTTCTTTCTTTGATTCCCTTTACTTTCATGAGGTGCTCGCACCAAAATATCGACCATTGAGATTGTAAATAACAATTATGGCCTTTTCATTTCCTAAGTAATCATGAATCTAAAAATATTTATTCATTCCCAAAAGCCATGCTTTTGCTTCTTGACCTATCCTACTTTCTCCATCAAAAGTGGGTGGCTTTGTCATTTTGAATTCTCATTGTGGGATCCCTTTAAAAGTCCTTCTTCTTTTAAATTCATGGGAATTATGCTTTGGTATGCTTTGATAACCTTCATAATCACATGACCTACTAGTAAGAGGCCGTGACAAAGATACCTTATGTGTCTTTCTCAGAGAACCCTTCCTTGGCCTTCGAGTATGTTATCATAAAAAAATCTCACATTCATGCAACATTTTTCACAATTTTCATTGTAAAGCATTCTCAACATATATAGCATGCATCCAACCAAAGACTTCATCACCATATCCAAGAAGAAACATGAGTCCAATAGTTCCCAAGAAAAGTAAGAAGATACACCTACATGACTTGACAAATGTTAATATACACTACAATGCATGTCATCAATACAACCGCTACGCTACAACGTGGATATTCCTTCGATACCCAAACGACTAACGGAAACTGTGGGATCTCCCCCACCAACAACACATTAAAGGCTCATGAAAGCTACATTACCTACAAATAATTTGAATTTGTCTCTTCACACACTTCGTTTCCTTATATGGTTTCCTTAAATGGCCTCCTTTCTGTACTCGAGATATAGATCATGAGATCACGGGGTTAATATTGGATCTAGTTATTTCTTGGCCACCTCTTGGACTATCAATGAAATCCATGGGCATGCTTATTGGAAGAAGAAAAGTAGAGAAAGGTTATGCTGCTAAAATTGAGCTTTAGCTCCCTTATAGCTCTCTTGTTCCCCCATTGTTAAGCATTCACCAAGCTCTGTTGCATGCTTCTTCCAAGGGGCAAGTGTTCTTCTCACTAGTTCTATAGCCATTTGATATCTAGTGTGGACATGAAAGGCCTCCCTTAGTGAGATAGTTTGCCTCCATTTGAAGCTCACACCTCCAAGATGTTGTATATGCTTGACCATTGGGCAATATACAACTGGTTTGACACCTATTGGTTGTTCGAGTTTGCACTTTCTCCCCCTTGTGCTTCGTTTGTTTTTTCCTATTATTTTCTTTGTTTTTAGTTTATTTCACTAACAATCATTTGTAGGATCAATTGGATCACTCCCCACCAACAAATGGGAACCTAAGATTGAGGTCTGGTTGCAACCTACATGGCCTATCCCCTCCCCAAGTGGGAAATATTCACTCTTGTGCAATTTTTTTCACAATAGTATCTATGGAAACTCCACTGTGTTTTTGTTCATTTTTATTTACCTAGGTTGTTATTTGTTGAGTCGTTAATTTCTAGTGTTTCATGTCTTTCAAGTGAAGAGGTCCTTACCATTCATCCCAAAAAAAATTCTCCCATTCAACCGGTTTAGCCATTTTATCAGACCCACAGATCTTGGTGTCTCAGTCACGCTGACAGCATACCATCCTTTGATAGTAGTGTTATACCATCCTTCGATAATAGTGTTATATGCACACATAATTAGACTCTCGTGCAGGTGTCTGTCTCACAATAGCGCGACCTTTTTCGCATTGTATCCACATGAAAACGCTTCAATGAGTCTTTCTACTACACCACAACGCCTCCATTAATTTGTTTTCTGTGTTGTTGGTTTCTGTTTTCTTTTTATCAATTTTACAACAATTTTGCAGCCCCATTGTTGCCCACTAATGAAATATAACTAAGTTAATTTGCAGTAATTACTTATTTCTTTAGTAATTAGCTCACATAGACTAAGGTTAGGAAGTAAAGGGGCCATCCCTCAAAATCTACTTAGGTAACCAACCTTGAGGCTTTCAACGGGCCTCATTGTTGCCACTAGTATTCAATAGTTCCCATATTTTTTGCTTAGTTAAACATCTATAGTGAAATTAGTGTAAAATCCACTTTTTGCACACAAGCAAGGAACTAAAGACTCTCCTCTCCCAAATTATGATCTTCACCTTGCAAAATGACATGCAACCGCCACTCGCTGCATCACCATCCGCCAACTCGGTACACATGATGTTGGGAGATACAATGTCTTTCCAAGCTCCTCATTATTGAGATCATCGATATACCAGTCATCAATCCCCATGGCCATCTTGGTAAAGTGCCTCTCCAACTATACGAAGGTCGCAGCTACAACATCTCCACCAATGGTTCCCCCAACCAGATCATCTCCACCTGTTACCGCACCATCCCCTTTAGCCTCCCCTAGAGGCCTTGTCGGCCCCACACCCTCATCTCAATGTCAGCGGCTATGATCCCTATGTAGTGGTCGTACTAGCCCAAATTCAAATCATCAATACATATATCCAAAAGTACATACATAATCATAATACATGTATAGAAATATATTTCATGGTGAAAACATAAATGCATACCTAAATCATCCCCACCATGGATTGGTCACGGTAGCTCTAGGTCCCTTGTGTAATCCATCCCACTCCATTGTCCCAATACGTCGAAGACACGCCTCCATGAATTTAGGAGTGTAGTAAACCCCCACCTTGCCACCTCCAAGGTGGGGCATCACCGTACCCCAAACCAAATGTGGCTCTCATGAGCCTCATTGTGTTATCACAGCCAATGGCCTCACAAAGGGATACCTCTCCAAAAATTAGGCACATAAGACACTACCATGACGAAAGGTCCTAATCCTTCTACCTTGATGTAACTCATCAAGCTGAGCCATGATGCTCTCTCACAACATCTTCCCCCAAGCAACATGTTTCCCACCAATCACCCTCTCTACCAGTAGAAAATGACCACATGTAGTCCTATGTGGAAAGGCTAGCCCCAGGATCCTCAACGGCACTATTGTTACCGCCCACACTGTCAGACTCCACAAACACCTCGCTAAAATCTTCCCTGAGTCCAAGGTGTGATCGTCACCACTGCAGTACTGATCAATCAATCCTAGAATCATGCAATACCCACCCATAGTCAGGTGAATCAACTCCTACACCCCTTCGAGAATCAACCCAATCAAGAAATAAATGTCTTTAGTAGTAATGCTTAGGTCTTGGCCACGAAAGTGGAATACAAACCAATCTAGATCCCACATTTGATTGATCTCCTAAAGCAAGTAATATACCGATCTCATAAAGGGACACCTAAAAAATTCCAGAAGTCTCATGTCAGGCAAGGCCTACATCACTCGCAAGTCCCTCCGGACGACATCCACCGGGTCCTCATAAATGCGCTCATGCCACTCAACATCCATCTATACCTGCAAACAAATAGGGTTAACCTCAAGTATATCTAGTAGCGATGATAAAACGAGAGGAAATTTCCAAACCCTAACATACGTAGCCTTCCCCCTTAAGCTTGCATCACCACGCGACACGAGCCCATATAAATCGCATCTAGCATGGATGTTATCCCATTACCTGCACATTCTCAACACGCGAATTTATGAACTTCAACCACACTCCAACACAACTGCACCAAAAGTAGTCATGCAAGAATAAGTGCAACATTCACGACTTCCCCTGCGCACTCGCGTGACTGTCCATGACACAGTTGCACGGGACACTCACGTAGTTGAATTCACAATCTCCTACACGTTGTGTGGCCATAACCCATTGTCTTGCACTACAAAGCATGCAATAAAGACCTTTTCTTGTGCTCCAGCATGCTAAAAGGCCAAAAACTCATGCGACTAGTCTTTATGACTCAAAACCGTCTGTACAAGCATTTAGGCACCCTTGATCCTAAATCTACCTGGATGAAAATGAAGAGGATAACATTTTGGCTTACCCGACTCTCATTGCTCAGGAAACCATTGCCCCACACTTTCAAAAACCATAAAAGTATCCTTGAGAATGCGTAGGTCCAATAGTACAAATGGTTTTGAAAAGTGGCCCCACCCCAATTTTAAAAGAGTTTGTCCCAAACTCCAACACCTTGCGATGACCAAACTGTAACTTTGTTTGACAAACCGTTCATACCATCACGATCAATGCACTACACAGTGGCATATCCTTGTCCTACATTGGGATCATCTCATTCGACACCAAATTTACCCCACACCCTACAAATGCGCCATGTTTTGGAATTTGTTTTCTACATTGTCCAAACCTTTGTCATGACCTTTACTACACTTAGGTATGTGCATCATGTGTGTAGGACTACTCCCAAAACACAAAGATTCTCGACCCCACTAACAATGTTGTAAGAGTTTTCCCACAGGTATTATCACTGAATTGTCCTATTGGCACCCTTTGTCCTCTTTGATAACCACAGGCCTGTTATAATTTTTGCATTACAAGAAGAAGACCCCATCCCACAAAGTCGTAAAAATTCCAGTATTGATGTGCCATCAACATCATTTTTATGAATCACACATTCCACCCCCATGGGTGTTCGCACTGGTGCAAACCCTATCATTATATGACACCCATGATGTCGATCCCCCAACAAGTCCGAGAAATCCCCCTCCCCCCCCCATGTGAAACAAACCCCCTAAAGATTATAGTTTCATCGCTATGCATTTACTCCCCCACCTTCAACAGTTCATGCCACCAAATTCCTTGGCACAAGTTACAAGCAAGATTGATCATGTCCTTCTCATACCTCCATGAGAATTCACCCCTCTGCAAATCTTCTCTATATCATCACCCTTACGAAGACATCACTAGGGCCCCTTCCCTCCGAAGAAACCAAGTCTATTTAGTTATTCCCATAGGAACAATGTTCATGGAATTGATTCATGGGGAACTCGTCTTCACGTTTGAAAAATATACCATTCACTTCATTTTGAAAAAGGTTACCTGGCCCACTCAAATCCATGTGAACCCCACCCATCATTGAAATTGACTCTTCAATTCCGCAAAAAATGTGGGAGTCCCACCCAGCATCAAATTAGTTCGCCAACATGCCCAAAATCATGGGGAACCCACCAGATATTCTTTATGTACAAACAGTTCCTTGATACCATCAAAACTGCAAGAACCCTCAATTCCTTTGGCAGCAACCCCTTGGTTGTCTTCGATCGATGCAGTTGAGTCTCCCAACCCAACATGGTCAGTTTTGTTAGTCACTATGCCCTCGATATTATGTCTCCAACAACACCCTTCATCTGTAGTTTGTCTCCCTTCATTACACTCTATCCCTACGCTTTGAAGTATGCTACTGTTAGTTACTCCCTAAGTTTGCATCGATCAAAGGAAGTTACGAGTCCCATGCTTGGCATCCACTCTTGTGTTGGGTTAGTCAGTCTCATAGTTGGTTACAACATGATCTTGGTTCATAGAACAAGACCCTCATCCTATCAAACACTTCAACTCTCATCGACCTCAACACCTCATATTTTGAGATTTGTAATGGTTGTAGTGGTTACAGTAGTAAATTAGGATCCCTTTCAATCAATATAAGGGACCTCCTCAATCTACGTAGGTAGAGTCCTTAGTGCTCCCTAATGTAGTGGTATGCTCGATGGCAATACATTTATCCCATCAAAGGGAGTCGTATGCTTTAAAGGTAGCAGTGTTCGCAATTAAAAGTCATGGTTGCAACATATTTGGTACTTGACAGTCCCCACTTAGGGACTTAACCAATATTCCAGACAACCACCCTTGTGGGATTCTTCAGATTCTCAACAATTTCTCTTCTTCGGCACCAATGACATCTATTCCAGGTTCATGTACTTCCACATAGTTTGAAGCCACCTTCATCCATGTCTCAACAGTTTCTGATAGACCCCTCGGTTTCTTCATTTTGTATCCCTTATGGCAATTTTCACGAGCATGGGAATGCCCGCCTTGTTTGTATAAAATAAAACTTTTGGTTACTATTCCATAGACAGATTTCCTCCACCGGAAGGTCCTACTTGTCCACCTATGTTTCAACCACTTTCAAGAATAACAAACCAACACAAAAGAAACAATGATGCATTGTCGAATCTACAATACCCTTCGAACCTCATACATCAATGGACATATGTTATCGTGGAAATCTTGGACACATGTGACATTTTAACAATTTGCACATTAAAGCGTCCTCGACATATATAGTATGCATCTAATCAAAGACTTCATCACCATATCCAATAAGCAACACGAGTCCATAAGTACACAAGACAAGTCAGAACATACACTTGCATGACTTGACAACTGTTAATATGTGCTACAACACGTGTCACCAATACAACAATATAACAGTCACGCTATAGTGCGAGTGTTCATTTGATACCAGTGGTACTAACATAAACGACGGGATCTCACCCACCAATGGTGCATTAAAGGCTCATAAAAGCTACATTACCTCCAAATAATTCAAATTTGGCTCTTCACACACTTGGTTTCCCTAAATGGCCTACTTTAGGTACTTAAGAGCTAGATCATGAGATCAAGAGGTTCACATTGGATTTAGTTATTCCTTGGCCACCTCTTGGCCTATAAAAGAAAGCCATGGGCATGCTTATTGGAAAAAGAAAATAAGAGCAAGGTTATGCTGCTATAATTGTGCTTGATCTCCCTAATCTTTCAAAGCAAGCATCCGTGCATACTACAAAATCCTTCTTTCAGTTTGCAATCCTCAAAACATGGGCACTAGTAAGTAACTTCTTCAATTGTTGAAAGCTTTCTTCACATTTTTTCAGACAATACAAACTTTACATTCTTTCTTTGCAACGATGTATTTATTAATCTGTCACAGTAATCTAGGGACTGAAACACAGCCTCATAAGATATTAATAACAATAAGCCATGAAAATGGTGTAATAGTGCTACAAAATGAGTAGCCGCTCTGTATAATCAAATGAATAATGAATAATACAATACAATGATCATGTTACTAGCATGAATGATAAAGCAATTCGAATTCCCAAGGAGGTCATTCGAATTGAATGAGTGAGTCTAGTTTAACTTAATGTAAGCCACAGTGAACACTCAAGTTAACCACTGATCAAAACCCTAATTGAATCAACTGAGCCCTAACTAAAGTCGAAGTGCAATAAATGACTGAGTCTAATTCAAAGTAGCTCAGACACATGTCACTGCAAGCCAACCAACAAGTGGTAGCGCATCAATGACTCCAATGAACCCTGATGAGGTTAACTGAAGTGTAACTGACCATCAGAAGTGGTTGGAGGCGCCCCTGTTGACTCCAGTTCATTAAATAATCATTAAATAATCAATTTAAAGAAGGGAGGCGCCTTCACTGCTCTGTTTAACTGATTGTAACCATCAGTTAGCAATAAAGTGCATTTATGACACTCATATCACCCTTAGAGTGCTCCAGTTAGCCTCCTCGAATGTAGGAGAAGGCTAAGTTAGCCTCCTTGATTGAAGGTAGGCGTGGGTGTGCTCATGCTGATGTCAATTAAGTCAATAAAACTTAGGATAGTGGTTTAACTAGGCCAAATTGACCAAAATGAGTGTGTATGGTGGTAAATGTCTCCAACAGTATTTGGATCAACAATCTTGATGAATTTCTCAATGAACTTCTTATAGTATCCCACAAGACCCATATGATATCTAACATATATGGCATTCTTTGGATTAGGATAATCCATAATGGCTTCAATCTTTTATGGATCCACTACAATTCCTTCTTCTAAAATAACATGACCCAATTATTGGATCCTTCTTTAATAGAAGTTACACTTTCTTAGCTTTGCATACAACTTGTATTCTCTAAGAACTTGCAATACCATTCTTATGTGTTCCTCGTGCTCTTGCTCATTCTCTATGTAAAAAAGAATGTCATCCAATAACATCGACATGAACTTATCCAAATGCTTGTTGAAAACACTATTCACGATACACATGAATGTGGCAGGTGCATTAGTGAGACCAAATGGCACCACTGTGAACTCCTAATGACCATATCTTGTCTGGAAAGTTGTCTTATGAATGACTTCTTCTTTTATTCTCACTTAATGATAACCAAATCTCAAGTTAGTATTCAAAACTACTTTGGCTCCCTTCATTTGATCAAATAAATCTTCAATTATAGGAAATGGGTACTTATTCTTAACAGTTACTTTATTCAACTGCTTGTAAACGATACATAGCCTTAAAGTCCCAACTTTCTTCTTGACAAATAGAACCGGTGCTCCCCAAGAAGACACACTTTCTCCATCAAATGTGGGTGGCCTTGTATTTTTGAATTCTCCTCGTGGGATCCCTTTCAAAGTCCTTCTTCTTTCAAATTCATGGAAAGTATGCTTTGAGATACTTTGATAACCTTCATAATCACATGACCTAATAGTAAGAGAACCTGCCAAAGATACCTTATCTGTCTTGCTCAGAGAACCCTTCCTTGGACTTGGAGTCTTTTATTGCAGAAATCTTGCACACATGCGACATTTTCACAATTTGCACAATAAAACGTTCTCAACACATATAACATGCATCCAACCAAAGACTTCATCACTAGATCCAAGAAGCAACATGAGTCCAGAAGTGTCCAAGAAAAGTTAGAAGATACACCTGCATGACTTGACAACTATTAATATATGCTACAACATGTGTCACCAATACAACAACTATGCTATAACGTGGATATTCCTTCGATACCCATGCAACTAATGAAAAGCACGGGATTTCACCAACTAGCGACACATTAAAGGCTCATGAAAGCTACATTACCTCCAAAAAATTCGAATTTGGATCTTCACACACTTGGTTTCCTTGATGGCTTGCTTTGAGTACTTGAGAGCTAGATCATGAGATCAATGGGTTCACATTGGATCTATTTATTTCTTGGCCACCTCTTGGCCTATAAAAGAAAGCCATGGGCATGCTTAGTGGAAGAAGAAAATAAGAACAAGGTTATGCAATTAGAATTGTGCTTGAGATCTTTTATAGCTCACCTCTTCCCCCTTTTTTAAGCATTCACCAAGCTCCCTTGCTCCTTCCTCCAAGGGGCAAGTGTTCTTCTCACTAGTTCTTTAGTCATTTAACATCTAGTGTGCACAAGAAAGGACTCCCATAGTGAGATATTTTGCCTCCATTTGGAGCTCACATCGCCAAGGTGTTGTACATGCTTTACCATTGGGAAATACACAAGTAGTTTGGCACCTATTGGTTGTTGGAGTTTGCACTCTTTCCCCCTTGTGCTTCGTTTATTTTTTGTTATTATTTTCTTGTTTTTTAGTTAATTTCACTAACAACCATTTGAAGGATCACTTGGAGCACTCCCCGCTAACAAAACATAACCTAATACTAAGGCCTTATTGTAGTCTACAAGTTCTTGCCCCTGATTAAGTGGGAAAGATTCACTCTTGTGCAATCTTTTTCATAACCGAGTGCTCTTTCTAGTGCAACTTTTAGAGTGGCTTTTTGGATTTTTTCTTCCTTGACCAACATTGCTTGGATTATATCTAAGACGATCCATTTGTTGAATATGAATGAGGCTTTGGAGAATGGCAACATTAATCTGGTTCTGGTCTTCTTGAACTTTGATCAACCCCTCATTGAAACTTCTCATTGTTTCAACCAAATTTTTGGGATTGATCTTCTCTCTCCTCCCATCAGATTTTGTCTCTGCATTTCCCTCTTGCATATTTAATCCTAGTAAATTCCCATCATGTTCATAGGGGTCTTGGGCATCATTCATGGTTACCATTTGTTTTTTATTTTTTTTTCTCCCTTTTGTGCGCTACACTCTAATGCAACTGCTTAAAGATTATCGATTGCAAGCATCGTGCAACATAGAGATATTTATTAGACATCTTAGTAATACGTGTGATGACACACACAAAATGTTATTCTTTAATAGAATCAATCTCATGGAATAATTTACAGGGTTCTTAGGTCATTTTCTATTCCATTTAAGCATTTATGGAAACCACCCCTACTGACAATGTTTTTGTCAAATATACGTTAAGGCACTTTTATGTTTGAATCTCATAGACATCTGAATTCTTAATTTATAATTGAAAGTACACCCTTATCCCCCTATGGATAAGATTTCCAATGCCTATCTTCATGCTTTATTTTGATCTCGGAGTTGAAAGTTACATCCTCTCAAAATGTCAATTTTGCTCAATTCTACACTTTTACAATAGGTGTAGTTAGCTTTGGAGACCACCTCCAGCCATTTGTAGAAGAAAATATAGAGAGAACTATAATTTTTTTTTTCTATCGGGAGCTGTTAGTACATATAACAAGGATGACTCATAAACTTTCAAATCTTCGATTCAATGCTCCAGTCAACTTCTATACAATTTTGGTATTGACTACTTTTCACTTTTGGACTTTTTTCCAGATGAATTTTTTAGCAAAATTGGTATCTCCCAAACTAAGCATCCCTGGAAAAACTTTATCAAACGAAAGTTGTCTTTTTTGATGGGTATGTAAAATGTTGAGTTCCTATTTTTTTGGGTTTTGACATCTAGGGTCACTTTTACCTCCTGCAAGCATTCCAAAGTCCCCCGAAAGTGTTATGGAATAGTGTATTTTGACCTTTTTCCACACCCTAGCTTCACACCTCTATGAATTTGACTTTGAGCTTTCAGAGTTATCTACGTACCTCATCCACGACTGTACCATAGTAAGTCTATCCCAAACAAGGCCTTCAATGGGTCTCTTTACATGGACCTTTAAAAGTTACTCTTACAAATTTTCTACCAAATTGGAGTAGGATGGGCTTAGGCCCCTCAGTAATATTTATGTGGCCTTCACTAAAGGCATCCCAATGTCTTTAGTCTCATCGAATTCTGAGCTAAACTGTTCATGTTGTGGCCAAAACAAGTTTTAGGCTCCAAACCTTTTTGTTGTTGTTGTGGGATCAAACTTTCCCCATTGACCTTGTCATATCGACCCTTCCCATAAATCCATTGAAGTAGATCCTGACATATGGGTGTCAATGCAGAATCATTGATACCATGTGGATTTGTTCCTCGAAAAACAATTCTGCAACCCCGACGGACGTGCACCACTAACTACAATGGACTTCTCTTCGTAATGCCCACATAACTCTTGTCAACTGCGCCCATCGACCTTTCTTCGCAACACCCGCGAATCTCTTCTTTGTGGCACCCCACAAACTCCTTTCTACGGACTCTGACATAGTTATCCTCCACTGTGCTCATGGACGTTTCTTTGCAACACCCATGGACCTCTTCTTCGTGGTACCTCACAAACTTATCCTTTGCTACACCCGCAAACTCTTCTTCATGGCTCCCCCATGGACCACGGGGGCTTCACTTGTTGACCAATATCTTATCACATTAGTTCATATTGTGGGTTTTAAAATTATCAAAAATTGAACCAATATATTGCAGGTATTGGGGGGATGAGGGGTTTAAGGTGGGGGTGGATAGGGTGGTTTATAAGGATTGAGGTATAAAAATGGGTGGGGAGGATGTTTTAAGTATTGGGAGGGGGTTTCAACAAAAAGAGTTTGGGTCAATATCTCTGGAAATTAAGGGTATTCTTTAATATCCCATGATCGCACGTGCTATGTGACAGGTTCACTAAGTGAAGTCCCCGTGTTGTGGACTTCTCTTCATGGGACATCTAAGCTTCGTGGACTCCCTCCACGGCTCCCATGGACCTCTTCTCCGTTGTATTTGTCGAATTATTTCGGCAACACCCCCATGGACTTATCCTCTGTTGTGCCCGTGAACCTTCCTCTGTGACTTCCCCACATACTTATTTTTGTGGTACACTCATGGACCTTTATTTGTGGCAATGCATATTCGAGACATTGGCTACCTGCATGTCTTTTTGGTGTGGTTTGTCTTCGTCGTACCCCTCTTTCCCACATGGCACAGTTGGGGTCCACCTCTAATTTCCCATTTTTTTAAAATTCGTGATTGAACAAAATTTTAATTCGACAACAAGGGGAATTATTTTGAAATTAATTCAAAATTACTTTTGGCCCTTTATCCATCACTTAATAGAACTCGATTCCTAAAGATGTATTTATAATTTTTGCATGTCAGCGTGGATTTTTTTGTCCATGCAATTCCAATGTTGCAACCAAAAGCTCCAATACCACTCTATCATGTCCCCATCCATAAATATGAACAACTGAGGGGAGATTCATGAATCTTTGGGGTTCTAATTTTCGTCCCATGGCATAATATGAAATCTACGAATAATACAAATGGGTGTGCATATGCATAATAAAAATACACTATGGAATAAACTTCACCCACACACACAACATGCATATACCAACACAATGATCACATGCATAACAAAAATAATCATTGCATATTCAATACAAGATAATACTTATCTTTTAGCTGAAGTTGTTTGTGAAACTAGCTATGGACGAGCAACGTTCCACCCAATCGTAGGCACTCTGTTCAACACTTGATCTTTCTGCTGAGAGGCCACCCTTGAGCTAGACTATGTTTTCCAATAAGGAGGGAACTACCTAGGCTCACTCACATCCATATACACACACTCATGCTAGCCCAACAGACAATTGGGTTTACCAAGTATGTAGAGAGACAAAGAAGGAGACTGCTAAGCCAATGAGCTCAACCATATAGCTACATGCATCTCAATTGGCTTTAGCCAAGGCCTTGACACCCACATTACCTACCACACCCAATACAATGAAGGTCCCCAACTTTGTTATGCAGTCCCTTAGACATCCCCTCCTGTCTTGTGCTATTCATGGTGGGCATAAAAAGGTCAAAGCTGCTAAGCCTTCATAGATTTCTCATGGTTACTAGGTTTATTAAGTATTTCAAACCTCTAATATTTCTTTGACTTCAATTTTCTCCTTTTAAAATAAAATAAAATTTGGCCACACTAATTTAAGCCACAAAAATCAATTTCCAGATTCCCAAATATGGGTTTTCCCATGGGTTTTGGGGCTTTTGACACCCTCAAATTCACCCCAAGGTTGATATCTATGGATCCCCCACTGTATTTCACAACCCACATGATTTTCTGGACATTTTTTATGTTCTAAAAAGTGGCTTTATCTTTGGTCACAATTTACATTCTTTTCATTGTTAGGAATGCATAGCTTGCTCCCAATTTTCCAATTTGTTTGCCCAACACTGGAACAAAGATGAAGAGAAACCAATTCCCCTAGATGAAATTGACTTCTAGGTACAAAAAACGAGCCCATACTCAACCATATGAATTTCTAGGTTCAATCCATAATCCATTAAATTGATGAGCTGATTTCTTAACAATATTCTAATAGTAGAATTAAAGATCAACAAGAAAGTAAACATGGGTGCTTGCTTACCATTAATGGCACATGGGTTCTCAAGATGACACTTGAAAATAGAGGATTTGATCCCACACACCCGTCTCCTCTCCCTAGTGGATAACATAGCTCCTCATTTAAGTTGCTTCCATAGGAAGCTCTTAGACTTCCATTTACATTATAAATATTCACATTGTCTTTACATTTTTTTATGGCTTACTAGCACAGGTTCACACAATATAAAATACTTGTCTTTATAAGTCGAGCATTCACTAGTGGGGCTTTGGCCTTGAGCTCCATAATAGGAATAATCCATTGCATAAATACAACATTTACTTATCAAGTCAATACATTATAGGGGTCAAAATGGGGGTATTACAAATTTGGTAAAGCCTCTTTTAGATCCAACTTCAGACAAGTTGCGGCGCAAGTGATAACCTTATTGTGGCGAGCTCCATTTGGGAAAGGTCAAAATCAACAAAACAAGTTTTGGTGAATATGCCCAAAGAACCCAACAATTGAGCCTTTTTGTATGATAGAGGCCCATCTTTCCTTTCCTATACTAGAATTTCATTATATAAATATAGAGCCCTAAAACAGAGGCCCTCTTGTATGGCAAAGGCCCTCTCTTCCCTATACTAGAATTCCACTATTAAAAAAAGAAACCCAAAACCAAGGGCCCTTTTGTATGACATTGGTCCTATCTCCCCTATATCAGAATTCCACTATCTAAAACCAAAATTGAAGTCGACAAAATCTCATCCCAAAAACTTGGCATCTAATGTACTACCTTCGAGGTTGAGCCTTTGAGGCCATTGAATTGATGACAGAAAGGTTTGAGAACCATTTCACGTTTTGCAATAGAGCATAGCTTGAGTAACATGACAACAACCTAACAAATACAAACACTAGAATGCTTAGATTGAGATGATCTAATTGCGTTGACAATAATTTGGGTAAAATATACGTGTCTAGACCATCCATAAAAAAACTATAGATGTTTTGTTGGGAATAGTGACAAAGGCCTACACCCTTGTTGTGACATATCTACCTCCTTTGTACATTGTTGTCTTAAAAATATACTAGAGAAGTTGTTATTATTATTATTTGTTTAGTCTTAATTTTTTTTAAAAGCTACATAATATTTACGTGAGATCACATATAGAATGTCAATAGGTGTCATACGACATGTCTCTATCATATATAATAATGATGGCAATTCATATGTACAAACTCCATGTGTGATGCTAACACTATGATATACGACACTTATAAGATGGTTATGGGAGGTCATCAATTCAAGCTCACTTGGCGCCCTCGCAAAAATCACTCATGCTATCATCAATATCTTTGTACGTTGCATAATGTTACAGTAGTGGATCTCAGGTTGAGTGAAAGGTATCAATATAATAGGCCCCAAGTAGCTGTCGTTGAATGACAGGTACTGATGTAATAGGCCCCCAAATGGCTGCCATTGGGTCATTTACAACAACCTATAAGGTTGAGTGAAAGTATCATCTTAATGGTCCCCAAATGGCTATGTCTTCTATCATAACAACAATGGTGAACATAGACCAAACTTGAAAGAGGTTGAACTCCTCATGCTAAAAAAACAGATTAGATATATCACCATTGAAAATTATGGACTTTTTCCATTTTCTAACAATTAAATGGCATGGTGTGATAAAGGTCCGTTACACTTTTTAAGGATGTTAAGAAATATGCTAATCGCAGTTCAAAATTGCTCACACAACACTTTGATATGGTTTCCATGAAGAAATTCTCATTGTTTTTCGTCAAAATAAACCTCTAAAACAAATAGAATCAGTGCCTGGCCGCCGTCTTATCCCACGCCCTAAAATAGTTATCAATATACTAAATATAAAAGAACAGACAACGTTGTTCGCGCCAGTTTTGTGTGAATACAGAGACGGAAAGGAGCTCCGGGCCCTGCTCAGCAGAGATGGAGATGGAGATGCCAGATGTAGATGAGCTTGAATGGTTGGCTCAGCAACAACAATATTACGATTCAGATGACAATGAAGACGACCATCTTGATCCTGTTCCTTTTTCTCCGTCTCCAAGTCCCTGTGAGTATGCACACACCTATATTTATCCATCCATCTATGCACACACCTATATTTATCCATCCATCTATGCCAGTGCGTATTTAACAGGAGCTCCATTTATTTTGCAGCGAAATTCAAATCCAGTTCCTCAATTCTGGAGCAGCAGGAGGACAAGGGGTGTCGGAAAAGGCTCTACGTGGACGTTGATGGTGAGGATGACGATCAAGTCACCGAGAAGCGGAACAGGACCGATGAAATGCCATTCGTTGACGATGAATGGTTGCAGGATCCGCCGGACCATTTACCGGTCCCAAGCCAAATTGAGAAAGAGGAGAAGGAGAATGAGTGGATTCCTCGCAGAATNCCCCCCCCCCCGCCACTAGGAATGTAAATGGCATTGGACAAGGTGAGCACAATACTCGACCTGCAAAACCCCTTTTGCATTTACGAAATTTCACCTACTATGCCCATCAGTTGTGATTGCACTTCTTTTATCGGCCTTCTGCTAGCATCCCAGCCGATTAATCAACATAGACATAAGTGTATTGTTGAAGGTCAGCTGCAATGTTCTGTTTTAATCTTGCACGGCATTTCAACATTTCATTCATTTTTTTTTTCCAAAGTACCATGAAACCCATTCTACAGAAGTTTGAATTGTCAGATAGGCCATATCACAGTTTTCCTTATTTTTGCTACATTAAATTTGACAAAGTTTGGTGATTTTAGAGCGAATCTTGAAGTACCCAGCGAGATATTTCAAGGAAATTTACACCAGAAACGAATTTATGAGATCGGGAGATTCGACTGTCTCTACCGAGATTTAGGGGGGTGTTGTTCTCTTTCTCCTGTTTCCCTGACCAGAGATGTTAGGCATTGTTTATTAGAGAGACCGCTACGTTCCGATTCTGGGTGTTGTGTGAGTCTACTAGAGTCGTTTTTCCCTTCTGGCTCATCTCAGCCCTCGGGTGGAGTTAAACGCCCAACAGATTCTATGAATGTTGGTATAGACAGTAGAATACCAGTCAGATGTTGCGTCATCGACCGTATCGTCTGGAGATCGAGTCATCTCTTAAGTTCTAGAGTTCATTGTCGAGCTACAATTCCTTCCATTCACGTACAGTCCAGACCCCAGAGACAAGGATGTCTCACGATGTTATTCCCTTGCACGAGTGTCAGCCTTTGATCGTAGAAGAGTTGCTGGGGTTGCTTTACAATCCCCTCAGTTAAAACAGCAACCTCCTCTGTAGCTATGCATCGGGGACTTTACTATGATCAACAGCATTGCAGATCCCCCCAATGTCCCGGACTAACACTAATCCCCTATCTTCATATGTTCCTATTCTTCCTGACTATTCTCTTGTACATTACATAGGGTCTCCATTGGTTAAACCCTTTTATTTTTCCATTTTTATCTTCCTGCATTGTTGATTGCCTAGTTTTGTTAATTCTTTTAGGATATGCGCCAGGTACTACTTATTTTTCTCTTTTTACGAACCGTACTGTTGCATCCTATTGATTGACCTTTCTTTGGTCATTTGTGGACATTAAGATAATTTGTTTCAATATAATTTGCAAGAAAATAGTTTATCTTGAATAAAGCAAGATCTAACCGTTGCTGCAAAATGGACATGAGTTGTACATACGTGAATATATGCCATTAAAATAAGTTTACATTAATTAGCCCTACAAATGTTGCCCCCATTAAGGTCATAGTTGTTTTGCACCATTCATAAAACATCTGCATGGTAGTTATAGGCAATTAGTATCCTCTATTCTAATTTGATTTTCAAGTAAGCTCACCTAGTAATGGCCTTTGAACAAAGAGTTGCCCAAGGACTGTTTTGCACTGCTTATTTTGCATGAGTTTCTATAGTTGAAGTTAACCAATGTAGAGGGAGAGCTTTTGAAATAGCCAACATATTAGCTTTAAGAAAAATGGGCGAAACATACAATGTACAAAAATGTCATTTGTCAAATTCTTTAACAGAAAGCAGTGCGAAGCTTTAATATATCCTTGTGTTAAGATAATTAGCCAATATGACATTGTTCATGAGTGCTCAAAATGTAGGCAGATAAGTCAGGAAGATATGTTTTTATTCAAGCTCAGATTACTTCCCCAAGCACAGCATTAGGACTTGCACAGTTCTATCTTAACCTTGCATCTATTAAGGACTGAGAGGATCAAAATAAGTCAGGTGCAAACTTATCACTGCTTAGAATATTTAGGGTGAAGATGGATCTATGCTAGTTTTTAAAAGAAATAAAAGGTTTTTTTTTCCCTTTTTCAAACATTATATGTCAGACTATGTCTTTTTTCCATTTTATTTTATTAACATTACATACATGTGTCATGATGTGATGTGAAACACACACAAGGTGTTCTCCCCCACCTTGGCTGTAGAGTGCACCTCCTCTCGTTGCAACGAGTTTAATAGTCTCTTCTACTGATTAATATGAACTTCCCAATTGCATTCTCTCAGCAAGTTCTGTTAAAGTTGTTAGAATTATGGGTTTAATCTTCATATGTGGCCACAACACACCTATGTATCATTAAAGTATTTGTAATCATGGTTAAGGCCATCCTTTCGTTATCTATTTTCATTTATTGTAATACTAGGGATTGGTTAAGGCCGACCTAATCAATTTTGTTCACGTATGCTCTGTAACCCCTCTCAGGAGTAGCACCCTACTTGAATTGTGGATTCACCACCACTCTATTTTCTATTGTATCAACTTGTGATCTTCTTGATCTCTCTTACAAAGTGATGTTAACTTTTTTGACCATGGGAACATATTTTGTATTCAAAGAACTTCCTAAAACCCTAGGTGATTTTTAAGCTTTACAACCTATAAAAACTGCTATCTTTGAATGCAAAAAACTGAAACACATACTGCAGAAGATATATAACAGAATGCTCACAAGTCTGTTCCAAATCACATCACTAGTTATTAATAATTATGTCAAAAAACAAGATAACAATACTGCAGACAAACCCTACTCCCTCAATCTAAACTGAAGTAAAAATTGACTACTTAAACCTTACATTGAGCACAAGAAGCTCATTCAGGGTTTCACTAAAAGAAGATCCATCCCTTTGCACCGGCAAAGCAGCAGATGAGAAGGGGTTCTGGATTGAACTCTTCAAGCATGGCCTCCATGCTTCGGACAATCACTTGACAGATCTGTTCAACCACATTGTCTGTACATGTTTTCCAAACTCTTGGTTACATCATTACATCCACCTGATTCACAAATCAGGACCTAGTGCAGATCCCAATAACTATAGAACGATCATGGTTGGCCACACCTTCTCAAAACGCTTTGCTACAGTTATCCATATGGATATTTCTGAGGAGCTTGAGTGGAGACACCTTAGAGCTAGAGGAGAGGCTGGATTTAGACCAACATACTAGACCATTGGTCACATTCTTATGATACGGGCCATCATTGAGGAGGCATTGCCATCGCTCTTCGAAAGTTCATTGCTGCTTTGTAGACTTCGGAAAGTGTTTGACTCAGTCCCTAGAGAGGCATTTTTTCGAGGCTCAGAGACGAGCATTTCTGACATTTGTTTGACTGCCATCATGCGGTTATACGAGACAGTTCTGTTTTGTATAAGACTTTATTAGGAGTACTGTTGAGGTCAAGCAGGCATGTCCTTTATCCCCTACTTTGTTTGGGATCTAGATTTATGAACTAGAATCTTTCTTGCAGGAGCACATTTAGGTTGGAGAAGGGTGCCTCCTCCACTAGGTCTTGATCTCTATTCTTCTCTTCATAGATGATGTTATCCTCTTGGCCTCATCTCCTGAAGGTTTGTAGAGACATCTAGATGCCTTGGTCCTTCTTTGTGATCTTCATTAGTTAACGGTCAACTTGGGTAAAACCAAGGTCACGACCTTTAATGGGTCGAAGAAGCTCTTCTTGGATCTTCACTTTCTTTTAGAGGGGAGGAGATTGAGATCACTTGCTCTTACACTTATTTGGGGGTACAATTCATTGGGCCTTGTTTAAGTTTCTGTCATACCCTTCAGCCTCGTGTCAACAAGGGGTATGGATCCTTAGCACTTCTTAAGCGACAATGTTTTAGACATCATTTTCAAGACATCTCGTCCAAGATGTCTCTCATGGACGCTCTCATTCGACCCATAGTTCTTTATGGCTCAAATCCTTGGGGGCCTTGTCCACTTGACTCTGTCTGGGCCTTTGTTGAGCGAGTTTATATCCTTCTCCTTCATTGCATCATCAGATGCAAGCGAATAGTACCTCAACCCATCATACTTGTGGAGTTTGGTGCTCGACCCTTTCGGCTTGAGACGATGTTTCACTTGGTCTCATTCTTACATCCCATTAAAATCTTAACAGACTTGGCATAGGGGAAAGACTGTTACCCGTACTTGGCTTATCGGTCATTAGAATCCATTGCCTTTGCTATTCCTTCGGGCTGCACTCGGTGTTGGTAACTTGGTATGCGAGAGTTTTGGCTTTTTGGGAGTCGGTTGGTATTGCGATAGACCGACTTCCCCCATTTCGATATTCTTTGAATGCGCTTGGTCACCTCTTGCCTACCAGGAAGTAGTTGAATGAAAGCATCCGAGATGATACCTATAAGCAATATGTGCAGGTCATATGGATCAACCCTCAAGGAAAGTTACATCCAAAGAAGGCCTTTTGTGTTGAGCATTTCTTGGATCTGAGGGGTGGCCTCATTATCCGGCCCCACTACACATTTTGCCATTGGACACGTGCTCTTCGTCTCTAGGTTAGTTCAGAGTGGGCTCCCACCATCTTAGGGTTGAGACAGATCACCATATTGATCGATTGGACAAGATCTGCCAGGTTTGCCACCTTTGAGAGGTTGAGACAGAGGAGTACTTCATCTTACGTTGTCTTGTATACTACGAGATTTGTGGACGGCCCCATTGTCTTTTGAGAGAGCTTCTTTGCATTGAGCTTCAGACCATGAGTAGTTTTTTTCAGTACCTCGACCAGAGATGTTTGGCCTTGTATTTGCGGGAGGCCCTCCACCTCCGCTCTCTCGTCCTTTAGTTACGTTCATCTACTAAAGCAGTCTCCAGCCAATAGATCACTTCCTTTTTTTGGGTGCTCCCATCTTTTAGGGGTACTAAAGAGGTAGATAAACAACAACACTTCTTTCAACTTCAAACCTATTTAGATGCGAAGGATCTTCTCCTCTTTCGTTTGACCCCAGCGACATAGACAGTCTTGCCCTTGTACCAGCTGTTAGCCAGTTTCTTCTAGGGCACAGAGGTAGGCACATCACTCTAGGCAGAGACATGTTACCCCATCTACCTCCTCTTCCAGCTCACCCTTTGGACAGGGTTCTATTTTGTGCTTCCTCTAGCTGGCCTCGGATGTTAGGAGAGATGGTTTCGATGTAACATGACAGCGATATGCCTTTTGTTTCATAGGCCCTAGATCTACTATCTTTGAACACCTCTTTCCTAGATTGGGTCTCATCTTTGAAGTTCGATTTCTAGGTTTTAGTCTTACTTTTCTTTCTACATTTCATTTTATAGGAGCCACTTTAGTGCATCTACTTTGTATTGACATCTTGGTACCTAACAGTCCCATTGACCTACTTTTGTGGTCATTTGTTGGACATTAATAAAATTATCTTATCTTATCTAGCTTTGGGATTAGCACCCTCAACCTGCATGCAGAAATTGTCTTTAGTGGAGCACACTAGCAAGAAGAATAACCTCCTTGGGATTTGTGCGTTCTCTCTAAGACTAAGATTTTGTCATGTGCTTTATTTAAAGCTATATGAAAGCAACCTAAAAACATAACTTCCCCAAATCTGAAAAATCGACTAGTTCTGGATAAACTACTTTTCCAAAAATTGTGAAAACAAATTGCTAAATTTGGAGTGATAAAATTAGAACTTTAGGCCGTTTATAACACATAATTGTCTTTCATACAGGAATAAAGACCGTGCCCTAACTGATGTTGTACACATATTGCTGCTGCAACTACATGGTGTTGATTTTTCTGAGCAACATCGAGAGCCCTTATCTTCGGAGAATGGGGCCATCTGGTCCGGGACCACAGTGAAGACTTAACCCAGTGTTGAGTGACCATTCTGTTGAATGGTAGATATCTGGTCTGGGACCATGATATAAACCCAGATCTGCCCTGGGTAGACTCAACCTTGTGTTGAGTAGACATTTGGTCCGGGACCACGATGTAGATCAGTCTGGGATTGGTAGACTCAGCTTAGTTTTGAGTAGCCATTCTCTGGGAGAATGAAGACACTGTAAGCCCTAGACTGGGTCTAGGCATGTGTGTGGCACTTTGACCCTTGATCTATGGGCTTGGTGTGCTTCTCCAAGGATTAGCTACCCTTGGTCAAGTTACCCTAGTACCAGATCTAGGTGTCACATAGTGTGTGAGATAAAAGCATTAATAACTCTCTTGGTTTATGATGATGTACTTTTGAAAAAAAAAAGACCACAGGGGGCACTTGGAAAAAGCCCAAAGTCAAAAGTCAAAATAATAAAGACTTTGTGACCCCAGGAAAATGACCAAAGTAAAAAATCAAAATAAATGAAGACTTCTCATAAAAGTGAAAGGAAAAATAAAAATACCTTTTTTCTTTGGTAAATGTGAAAAGTGAAATTAGGAAAAGAATACAAAATATTATTATTTTTATTTTTTCCTAATCTTGTCCACTTACAGGTGAACAAAGGCTATAAAAGAAGATCAAGTCTTTTCATTTTGATTACACAAGTTCAAGTTCTTTTTCACAGGTGGAGTTGCTATTTGTCTCAAAGAAGTTTTGCTTTGCCTTAGCAATGACATTCACCTTCTCTCAGCAAACCCTCAGCTAGGGTTTTATCAGCGTATTTATTTTCTAGGCAGCTCTTCATTTTCGGGCAGCCAAGCAGACCGATCGGGCAGCCATGCAGGTGGATCGGGCAGCCAGACAGGTGGATTGGGCAGCCGTGCAGTAGATCGGGCTTTGGGCAGTGGATCGAGCAGGCTGGGCACGTAGATCAGGCAGCAAACAGTGGATCCGGGCAGGCAATCTATTTTTTTAGGGCAGCCTGTAAATTATTGGGGTAGGAGAGAGAAAATTCTCAGATTTGAGAAATTTGTGAAATTCTGGAAAATGTGGTTGTATTTTATCAGTCTGGTATTTTCTTGATAAATTTTTGTGACTGTGGAAAAAGCCCAGATTTGGGTTTGAGGAACTTTTTGAAGAATTTCCTAAGCCATCTCATTTACGAGATGAGCTATTAATGCTTTTGGGGTTTTTGACCTTTTGAAGGTTTCCCCAGTGAAAACATTGTGTCCAAGTGTGCTGATGTGACAAATGTGTTTCTGCTATACTGCTGATTTGTTTGAGTAGATCTGCAAATTTTTTTAAGTTTATGCTAACGCTGAAAATCAAACATTGTATCAAAGCTTAGCATGTGAAAACACAGTAAAGGGATACTGCTGTTGTTTTTCACTAGATCTTGGAATAAGATTTGCAGATCTAACATTTGGATAAGTGACAGAGATGGCTACCGTTGGTTTCAAAACAGAAGAGAAGCTCTCTGGTTCAACAAACTTCAATTCCTGGAAGGCCAGGTTGACAACCATTCTTGATGAGAATGACTTGGATGACATTGTTCTTAATGTCACGGAAGAGCCAACTACAAATGCTGGTAGGCTTGCCTACAAGAGGAAGTAAGGTAAGGATAGAAGAGTTATTTATGATTCTATCAAAGAAGAATTGATGCCAAACATCACATCCTTGAAGACTGCTAAAGAATGCTTTGATACATTGGTAAACCTCTATGAAAAGAAGGCTCCCAGTCAAAAGAGAGTCTTGAAGAAGAGGCTACGAACTTTGAAGCTGAACAAAGATGAAAGTGTTGGTTCCTTCTTCACCAAGATCAAACAGGTAAGAGATCAACTCCTTGCTATTGGTGTTACTGTTGATGATGATGATCTTGTACAAACAGTGGTTGATGGTCTCCCAAGCTCTTGGGAAACCTTCATGGCAGCCGTTTGTGGAAGAGAAAATCAACCAACCTTTGAAAGGCTTTGGCATGATTGCATACAAGAAGAAGCAAGGAACACTGACAAGGTAATCAAGCAGGATAACCTTGCACTTGCAGCAAAGACCAAGAAGTTCAAGAAGCCTTTCCCTCAGCAGAAGAAGGTTAAGAAACCTCAGGGTAAGTTTTCTGACATGTCTAAGATTGAATGTTATACTTGTCACAAGTTTGGGCATTATGCTAGAGACTGTAGGCAGAACAAGAAGAAACTTAAGAGAAGGTTTCAGGCATCTGCTGCAGAAGCAGAGGAAGAAGAAGATGAAGAACCAAAGAAGAAGAAAGTCAAGGCTAATAAAACTGATGAGCCTAGAAGAAAGTACTATTTGATTTCTGCTCTAACCGGTTCTTTCTCAGGTTGCTCTACTTCTTGGTTGGTGGACAGTGGTGCCTCCAGGCACATGACAGGTAACCGTGGTACCCTTGCCAGTTACAGAAAGAAGAAGTTCACCACTTAGGTAGAACTTGGAGATGACTCCACTTACAAGTTTGAAGGAGTTGGCTCAACTTCACTTCAACTTGATTCAGATACGGTTCTTCAGATTGATGATATTCTTTATGTTCCTGGTTTAAAGAAGAATCTTTTATCTGTTGTTGGTTTAGAAGACAAAGGCCACAGAGTCCTCTTTATGGAAAAGAAGGTCTTTTTATGGGCAAAAGACACAGATCTAGACTCAGCAATACAAATTGGGATTCGAGAGGGAGATCTCTACAAAGATTCAAAAGTTTCCACTCATGCTTTGGTACATCACTCAGTTGATCCCTGTGAACTTTGGCATAAAAGGTTTGGACACCTTCACTAACACAGCTCTCCCAGGATTGCAGAAGATGGTTACAGGTATGCCAGAAGTTTCTTTAAAGCATGAAGGAATTTGCAAAGGATGTGCTCTAGGTAACAACACTAAGAAATCCTTTCCCAGAAGCAAGAGTAGATCTAAAGGCATTTTGGATTTGATTCATTCTGACATTTGTGGGCCCATGTCTTCACCCTCCTTGAGTGGGTGTTTATATTATGTCTTGTTTATTGATGACTACTCTCGGAAGTCTTGGATTTACTTCCTCAAGGCCAAGAGTGAAACCTTTGACAAGTTCAAAGAGTTCAAGACACTGATTGAAAATCAGACTGGCAGGCACATCCGTATCTTGAGATCAGATAATGGAGGTGAGTATGAATCTAATGAGTTTGATGATTTTTGTTGAGAAGCAGGAATCAAGAAAGAGCTGACAGTGCCTTACAACCCCCAGCAGAATGGGGTTGCAGAAAGGAAGAATAGAATGATCTGTGAGGATGCTAAAGCCATGATCACTGATCTAGATCTTCCTTTGTCTTTATGGGCTGAAGCTATCGGAACTGCAGTGTACATCCAGAACAGAAGCCCTCATGCTATCTTGGGTGAGAAGACTCCAGAAGAAGTCTTCACCAAGAAGAAACCTGCAGTTGATCACATGAGGATATTTGGCACTCCTGTGTATGTTCATGTGCCAAAAGAAAAGAGGGCCAAGCTAGAGCCTTCCGGTAAGAAAGGCTTATTTGTCGGTTACAGTGATTGCTTGAAGGCTTATCGAGTATATATACCTGAACAGAGGTACATTGAGGTCAGTAGAGATGTGATCTTCCATGAGGAAGCGGTGTTTCGTAAAACACTAGAGCTTTCACCGGAAGATGCAGTTGCTCCTCTTGAGTTTCCATATTCAAAAATTCAGAAGGAGGAAGAGTTTGATGATCAAACTCCAGATGTTCTTGAGAACATTGAAAGTCCACTAGAAGAACTACTTGAAGATCCTCCTTCCAAAAGGAGACCTGCTTGGTACCGAGAAACGGTACAAGAAGCCGAGAAGCATAAAGCTCCTCCAGGGACTTTCAGAGAAAGCATAAGACCATAGAAGTACTCCAGTCTTATGAGTCAGCTTATCAGTTCAGAACCTTCATCGTACGAAGAAGCAACAAGTAAATAGGTATGGGTTGATTCCATGATTGAAGAGTATAAGTCAACCATGAAGAATGATGTTTGGGAAGTTGTTCCCAGACCTACAGGATAGTCAGTAGTGACTTTCAGATGGCTTTATAAGATCAAGCATGCTGCAGATGGCAGTGTGGAGAAGTATAAATCTAGATTCGTAGCTCGTGGCTTCACTCAGAAAGAAGGCATTGACTATGATGAGACATTTGCACCTGTTGCCAGGTACACTACCATCAGATCGATGTAAAGACAATCTTTCTCAATGGTAAGATTGAGGAAGAGGTTTATATTGAACAACTTGAAGGCTTTGTTACTCATGGGAAGAAGACCCATGTATGTAAACTGAAGAAAGCCTTGTATGGGCTGAAACAGGGTCCAAGAGTCTGGTATGCCAGGATGGATGGATTTCTCCATAGCTTGGGGTTTCCCAAAAGTACAACTGATTCTAACTTGTACTTTAAAGTTGTTCATAATCATGTCTTGATACTTGTTCTATATGTAGATGACTTGTTTCTTACAGGAAATAAATAGTTGATAGACCAGTGTAAGAGGGAGCTTACCTCTGAATTTGAGATGAAAGATCTCGGATTGATGCATTACTCCTTGGCTTAGAAGTCTGGCAAAAGCCAGGTGAGATATTCCTGACACAAGGAAAGTATGCAGTGGATATCTTGCAGAGATTTGGGATGAAGGACTGCAAGTCCATGTGCGTACCAATGACTACCAACTTGACAAAGTTGCGGAACTCAGCCTCTAGTTCACAGAATGTGGACTCTACTCTATACAGACAGCTCATTGGTTCCCTGATGTATCTCGTGCATACACTGAGTCAGTTCATGTCAGATCCGAAGCACACACACTTGGTAGCCGCCAAACATGTACTTAGATATGTGCAAGAGACTATCACTTATGGGCTTAGGTATACTTCCAACAGTGGAGTATTGTTATCTGGATATTCAGATTTAGATTGGGCTGGCAGTGCAGTCGACCGGAAAAGTACCTCTGGTTATTGCTTCAGTATGGGATCAGCAATGATCTCTTGGTCCAGCAAGAAGCAGGGTTCCATAGCTCAGAGTACAGCTGAGGCAGAGTATATTGCTGCAAGCGATGCCTGCAAGGAAGCAGTTTGGCTCAGAAAGTTGTTATCTGATCTGTTCGAGGGAAAGCTTGACTCACCGATCATCCATTGCGATAATTAGAGTTGCATAAAGCTTTAAGAGAATCCAATGTTTCATGATAGATCGAAACACATTGAAATGAGGTCTTATTTCATCAGAGACCTAGTGCAGAGAGGTGCTCTAAAGTTGCAGTACATTCGTATAGATGAACAGATTGCAAATATCTTGACCAAGCCTCTGACAGCATCAAAGTTCGTGTACTTTCGTGACAAGCTTGGTATGGCAGACAATGCCTCTCTCACTAAGAGGGAGTGTTGATTTTTCTGAGTAGCATCGACCTTCTCTTCGGAGAATGGGACCACCTTTTCCGGGACCACGGTGAAGACTCAACCAAGTGTTGAATGACCATTCTGTTGAATGGTAGATATTTGGTTTGGGACCATGATATAAACCCAGATCTGCCTTGGGTAGACTCAACCTTGTGTTGAGTAGACATCTGATCCGGGACCACGATGTAGACCAGTCTAGGACTGGTAGACTCAGCTTAGTTCTGAGTAGCCATTCTCTGGGAGAATGAAGACACTGTAAGCCCTAGACTGGGTCTAGGCATGTGTGTGGCACTTTGACCCTTGATCTATGGGCTTGGTGTGCTTCTCCAAGGATTAGCTACCCTTGGTCAAGTTACCCTAGTACCAGATCTAGGTGTCATAGTGTGTGAGATAAAAGCATTAATAACTCTCTTGGTTTATGATGATGTACTTTTGAGAAAAAAAAGACCACAGGGAGCACTTGGAAAAAGCCCAAAGTCAAAATAATAAAGACTTTGTGACCCCAAGAAAATGACCAAAGTCAAAAATCAAAATAAATGAAGACTTATTATAAAAGTGAAAGAAAAAATAAAAGTACCTTTTTTTTTTGGTAAATGTGAAAGTGAAATTAGGAAAAGAATAAAAATATTATTATTTTTATTTTTTCCTAATCTTGTCCACTTATAGGTGATCAAAGGCTATAAAAGAAGATCAAGTCTTCTCATTTTGATTACACAAGTTTTTTTGCACAGGTGGAGTTGCTATTTGTCTCAAAGAAGTTTTGCTTTGCCTCAGCAAGGACATTCACCTTCTCTCAGCAAACCCTCAGCTAGGGTTTTATCAGCATATTTATTTTCTGGGCAGCTCTTCATTTTCGGGCAGCCAATCAGACTGATCGGGTAGCCAGGCAGGTGGATCGGGCAGCCGGGCAGTAGATCGGGCTTTGGGCAGTGGATCGAGCAGGCTGGGCACGTAGATCGGGCAGCAAACAGTGGATCCGGGCAGGCAATCTGTTTTTTCTGGGCAGCCTGTAAATTATTGGGGCAGGAGAGAGAGAATTCTCAGATTTGAGAAATTTGTGATATTCTGGAAAATGTGGTTGTATTTTATCAGTCTGGTATTTTCCTGATAAATTTTTGTGACTGGAAAAAACCCAGATTTGGGTTTGAGGAACTTTTTGAAGAATTTCCTAAGCCATCTCATTTACGAAATGAGCTATTAATGCTTTTGGGGTTTTTGTCCTTTTGAAGGTTTCCCCAGTGAAAACATTGTGTCCAAGTGTGCTGATGGGATAAATGTGTTTCTGCTATACTGCTGATTTGTTTAAGTAGATCTGCAAATTTTTTTAAGTTTATGCTAATGCTGAAAATCAAACACATGGTACACCTAGGTCTGTAGCATGTGTGTCATGGCTGGAGGATACTTCTTAGGTATGAAAACTAACATTCCCTCTTACCAAAGAAAGTGTTCTCTGCCAAACACAAGATGCCCCTTCTACATCTCAAACCTCCCCTCTGCTAGGAGCTTGGTCAAATTGTTGACCTCCTGCAAACTTGAAGAAACATAACAAAACATAACACTAGATCACTGCTTTCTTCTGTGCTTTAAAAGTTTAAATTTCTTTATAATCTTCAAAATGAAAATCTTCTCCACGATGGATACTGTAATACCCCATAATGCAATGATCATTTGACCCCATAATGCAATGATCAAATGGATAGAAACCAGATATAACTTTATAAGTGGTAATTATGTGTATGATATTTAATATAAAAGCCCAGATGACTGCAAATGAAGGACGGAGAATAGATTGGGGGCTATGATTCCACAAGTGGGGGAAGTGGAAAGGGGGCTAAGGGGAGTTTTTGAACAAAAATAAAGAAAATGCCCGCAGCTATTCGCTGTCTAACATTTTCAACATAATTTGCTCTGCTTTCCTGCATGGGGAGATGGTGGATTTTTTTATGTCCAGACCACTGGTTTATTGTAACACAATTTGAAATTTTGAACTATGTTGTTGAATGCACTTTTGTAGAAGGATTGTCTGTCAACGTTTTTGATGAGGTGGTTCAATGTTTATCACTTTTGTAGGACTTCTTTCAGAACCAATTCATGCTTTACTTGAAAAAGTTGAAGAAGAAATGTTTAATCAGGTATATTTTACCCTTTCTCTCCTAGACTTGTGACTTGGAAATAGCATTGAATAATAGAGGTTATATGAATGAATAAGGCTTTTGGAAGATAGCATTCCATAATTGCGAGATTATTCCCGAGGTTGCCAAAGATTAAGCCTTTTATCAGATTGTCTGATTAGTTTACCTGTGCTTCTGAAGGCTTGCCATGCTACGACAGAAGGTACGAGTGATGAAAACCATGTCTGCAGCCAAACAACAAGTGAGCAGCTGTGGGTGGAAAAATATGCTCCAAAGTCATTTACTGAACTCTTGAGTGATGAGAAGACAAATAGAGAGGTTTACATGCATCTTGTACTTCATTTCAGCAGTATCTGTAATTACACATGCAAAATTCTCTAGTGCACCTGCAATTTTAGGGAATCTTTTCATTTGGTTTACTGATAATATTGTTACATGGAAATTTGTTATGATAGGATCTGGCCTTTTTGTGTCACGCAGGTCTTACGCTGGCTGAAGCAATGGGATCCTTGTGTATTTGGATCTAAAAACACAAGGACCTCTAGTGAGGTCCTGTCTGCATTAAAAATACATTCTTCTATTTCTCATAGCCATGGATTCGTCGGCAATAAGAACTTTTCATTTAAGGGAAACAAGGGAGTTCCACCAAGTGAGACACATGATGGGAAAGATAAATGGAATAAATCAAATCATCCAAATGATTATTCTACAAAAACTTCAGATCAATTAAAGAAGGAGACCTGCGATGACCGCCCAGATGAAAAGGTGTTAATAGAACTCATATGCGCAAAGTTGTAGTATTTGCTATACCTTAGACTGTATGGACCTTAACGCTGTCTCTGTGATTTCTTGATGTGAGTATATCATCTTTGCAGATACTTTTACTCTGTGGTCCTCCAGGTTTGGGAAAGACTACCCTTGCTCATGTTTCTGCGAAACATTGTGGTTATCGTGTTGTGGAGGTATGTTTTGAAAGGTTCAAAAAGCCATTTTTATTTTTTTTGTTTCTGTGACCTTGTTATGCTTTTTTTGTTTCAAACCATATTTTCCCTCTTTTTTTTTAAAGAAATTGATATATAAATTAATGGAAGGGATGCAAACAGCTTCCCTTCCAAAAGTACATAATGCAATGACAATCATTACATGAAAGTAATCTTTCCCCTACCTACCCATTCAAGCCAGGTAAGTGCATTAGATCTAGTTCAGAAGTTAAGTATTTTCTAAAAGTCAATAGTCTTGCTGAAATTGACGAGCATCAGGGCCCAAAGTTGAGGAATTTTCAATTTAATTTAATCTTTCTTTAGGCTATAATCTTCAAAAGTCTCAGTGCACCTCATTCTCCACAAGTGGTGGAGTGTCCATCTTGATTCTTGAGTAGACACTCCAGACAGATTTTGTAAAAAGGATCTTCAGATAAAACCGTTTGTCAAAAGAGGCAAGATGTAAACATGTGTACAAAAAAGCTTTATATCCAGGTCAAAATATCCTCAGCAAAGATGGACGTCAAAGATACATGTTCAACATCTTCTGGTGTGCCATAGCAACATATTCCGGTGTCTCGAATAATTGCTCTGAGGTCTCAAATGACTGGTCACTTAATCGTTGTCAAAATATGTTTCTTTGGACCACTTGGGATCTCGTGATGTCAGCATCCAAGAAAATCTTACGAAGGAGGGAGGAGAGTTATCTCATAGTCTAGAGGGCTCTAAGATGATCTCTTATATTCCTAAAATTGATGAAGGGTATTGAGTTGGCATTGACCCAAGTTTGCTCAATGTTGATATTCTTCAGATCAAGGGTATCATGAAGAAAGGAAGTGTCCATAAGCATAGAGTTCGAAGAAATAGAGAGGGGGGGGGGGAGTCCACGCTCTGTAAGATTGAGTTGCTTGGATTGCTTAAGGCATTCCAAAGTGATTTTGACTTGAACTACTTCTTCAACTTCAACAAGCGGGGGAGTGGGGTTGTGCCTTCTTTTGAACAACCTGTATGCAATATTCTGTCTCCTATTTGAGTTGTATCTATTAGGATCTTATCTCCTCCTACATGTTCTTAAGGTCTAAATTTCAGATTGTAGAAGTGTCACCGAGTGGGATTTGGAGATACATGTTTTCCTGGGTTTTCATTTTCAGTGACCAATTGTCTTAGGTTGTGGTTTTTGAATTCAACTTCCACCACTTTGTTTTTGAGATTGGTAACCTTGGAATGAAGTTTGTTATTTTCAGATTTGATTTGTTGCAATCTTGCTAGGATGTTTTTAGTATGGGCTGCCCATATGGAGAAATCTGTTGGGGGGTGGAAGAAATATCAACCATATACATGGTTGTGTGGTTGCATTTAGTTTTTTGTTCGTTGTTTGCCACCTCTTGTATATTAAACTGCATCGCTGGGGAGAATAGCAAGTAATCAGGACCACATTGATACAACAATGTTTGCGAAGTCAAGGGCAATGTTGGGGAAGAGCTAGAGTTGGGTGGAGTCTGGAGGGGCAACATAGGGGCTAGGTTGGTCATATGACAGGCTACAGGGATTGCCATGATAACTGTAGCAAGTACACCCCTATTACAACTATAGATGATGGAGACTAAGTAACAACTATAGATGATGCTACTTACAAAGTGAAAGGAAAGGCTAGCATTGATCTCAAAATGCTAGATGGTTGGGTTAGAAGCATCATAAATGTATGGTATATACCTGTTGTGAAGGAAACATGTTTTTTTGTACTTGAGATTACTCAGCATTTTTTTCTAGTAATCTTTGTTTGTAAGAACACGAGATTGAAAATAAAACCAATAATAATGAAGTTGTTGCAAGAGTGGAGGAAGAGCGTATATTATACAAATTTGATGCATTACTATTATACATGAAACATCAGTTGTTGAAACGCAGATAGAGTTAGAATCCAGATACTCTATGGCATGAGAGGTATGGTCATTAAAATATTGCATTCCTTCATCTTTTGCCTCAGAAGTACGTGGTTAAAGGGCTATTGCAAATTGAGTTGGATAGTGTGGTATGTGAAGGGTGTCTTTCTGGAAAACAACACAAAGAGCAATTCATGGTAGGAAAAGCATGTGGAGCATCAAGATTTTTGGATCTTGTTCACAACAACCTATTTGGACTAATGCCAACATAGACAATGGATAATGCCAGATATTTTATGAATTTCATTGATGATGGCTTTTCCAAATGTGTTTGGGTTTATATGTTAAAAAGTAAATAAGACGCAATTCCCTTTTTAATGAGTTTAAGATATAAGTAGAGGTACATTATGTTAGGAAGTTAAGGGTCCTTAGAACATATGGAGGTGTTGAATGTACATCTAGTGATTTTTACAACTTTTGTAAGGCAGATGGAGTTATAAGGCAACAAAATGCTGCCCATTCTTTGTAATAGAATGCAATAGCAAAGAGGAAAAATTGCATTGGAATCAAAATGGTTAGGTGTATGTTCAAAGGGAAAGGTTTTCCCAATAGTTTTTCAGCATAAGCAATTGACACAACAAACTATGTGTTGAACAAATCTTTGACCAAAGTAGTTGAAGGGAAAACTCTAGTGGAGGCATGGTTCAGTACGAACCTTGATATTTGACATTTTCAGATGTTGGGTTATAAGGCCTTTGTCCTTGTTCCCAAGGAAAAGAATAATATGTTGGATGTGGAAGATAAGAAATATATATTCATTGGCTAAGTCACCTAACACAAGGACATTGGACACAGAGGAAACGAAAATACGAGTATCCGACTTTGGACATGACGACACCTAGAATCAGTCAATGGAGGACACGTTATATATATATATATATATATATAGATTCAACTCTTTTTAGAAACTAGAACATCTACAAATATTCAATAGAAATTAGAATCAATACACATTACACATTCACAAATCACAATGAGACACATAGATGATAGATCAAGATGTTGGAAACACATTTCTCATTAGTTCATCTAAATCAAAATGTATTACATAGATGTCAGAATGCCAGTGACAAATAGTAAATACAAAAAGGGGTGGATCAAGATGGAAGAATTTCATTTGTTGATAGTCCTCCATGCCTGAATCAACAAACTCATCATTGTTCTCTTCTTCGTCCTCCTCCTCCTCTGCCTCTATGCCCATCCTAGGATTAGGATCTACATCTGTTGGTGTGGAGGATAACCCCTACAGAGGATCACCATCATCAAAAGTGATCGACTTTAGCATTGGATCATTAAGATCTAAGTTGGTTAATGCCAACTCAACACGGCTGCTTAAACCCATATCATTAGAAAACACATCCCATATCTTTGTCTTTCCATTCACCCACTCCTCTCTCTTCTTGTAAATAAGACAAGGTTGGTGTGCACATACACCATCGTCTTTGCCTTGGACTGCTCAAGCCTGCTCTTCTTCAAATAATACAAATTCCCATATGTGCTCCAATTCTTCTCACAACTAGAGGATGAAGTACCATGAGAGATGACCCTGAAGGCTAACTTTTGTAGAATAGGGTTGTTGACCCATGAGTTTCTCACCAAGCATAGTGTTTCTTAACCTCCTTGTCTTTGACAACATCATAGCCTCCAAATCTTCCATTGGCAGTGGAAATCTCTACAAAGCCCTCCACCTCATCAACTGAGTCTCTATCTTGATATTCCGTCTAAATGCAATCTTCCTCCCCCGTGAAGTCTCTCCATCCATGTGAGGAGGGACTCCGTGTGAGGGCCCACCATTGAGCCATTCATGACTGTAAAACTTGGGATTTAACGAGTGGGCCAAGCAATGCAAGGGTATGTAATTCTTATCCCATCTAGAGATAAGAATATCTTATACGGTGGACCATAAGTTCTTTGTTGATGTCTCATACTCGGGATACTCATTCTCTATAACTGAAGAAAACTTGACTTAATAAATGAAATTGTTCATTTACACATTCTGTCTAACATTTTCAGAACCTAGGGTTTTAACTTAAAATTTTGAAAGTAAAACCACACTGCTGAAATGTACTTCAAAATTCTGTCAAATACTGAAACATTCTTTAACCAAATGAACACAATAATTTTGGTCTAATGACTGGGAAAAACACCATTGCTTGGGGAAAAGTTGAAAACCCTAGAAAGAAATTTTTCATTAAAGGAGAAAATCTCAGAATTTTTCTTACAACTCAGAAAAATTGTTCTTCAGACCCTTACAAGCAAAATTTCCAAAACCACATTAACAACAAATTACCTCGAAAAACATGCCAGCAAAATAGTATGCCATGTTGTACCTTCACATGTATGAGTACAGATTGTACGGATCTGTCACACGTGTGGCTATATGGATCTGTCCTTTTTGTACTTTCTGCTGCCTCGAAATTTGTGCCACAACCATCAATAAATTTTGTACGGCCTGTCAGTCTTTTTCTGTATTTTTTGCCTCAGGAAATGTGCCCACATGTGGTTGTAGGGACTGCTTCAGACTGTAATTAATGCTGCTGTACTTTTTGCATTAAATGCTGCCCCACTTGCATTGGAAATTGTGCCAAGGGTTTTCTTTCTTTCCTTTGGTCTTCAATCTCTCTCTCCTCATTAATGGTGAGTGTACTTCATTTGTCTTCTCTCATTGTTTTATACTTAAATTTTGTAACCACCTTCATCAACTAACTAATCTAGGGTTGAAGATCATTTACAAAATCAAGGGTCTACAACTTATCTCACTTTTTAATAATTAAACACTTTAATTATTAAATACATCTTTTAAGTGAGACCCACTTTTCTAAAGTATAAAAACACATTCACTTTATTTACATAAACGTCACTTTGTCACTTTATTTTCTAGTCCTCTCATCACACCCACACCAAAAACATGGGAGGACCTTCAAAATTAACTTTTCAACACTCCCTTCTAACGAGGAAGGTCCGCAACACTATCTCCATCTCTGAACCCTGCAACAACTCCCTCCTGCTCTAGAATCATCCTCAGAAACATATGCTATATCTCGAATTGAAACTCTGAACGCTGAGACTCGACCTGAGTCCCATCAACTTGCTCAACTGCACCATCTCTTGACTGGCCGAGTCTTCTGCCAGTGCTCAGGAGAGAGTCACTCTCCTTATCTCTATCAAATGCAACATCATCCTCATCCTCTAACTCTGATAGCCATCCTCCTGCTCCTGTTCCCGGTCGTACAACATGTCCTCTCAGGACATATAATTTGTCCCTGCGATTTCCCAATAAGATGGTGGTACCAACTGGTTCATCTCTCCGATATAGGAAGATATGACTAGACCTGATTATCATCCCATAGCCATCATCCTCAAAGGATGAAACTGGGAGTTTTCTTATTTTCATCCCAGGTACAAATAATGCTCCATGTATTTCTAGGATCTCTCTAAGATCTAGTTAAAATATGATAATTCCAACTCCTTGGATAACAATCTGGGACTATCAACATCTGTCTGTATAAAATGCCCTAGCCCCAATAATGTGATCATCTAAAAAGAATCGTAGATTCCAGTCATATGTCTGGTTGCACCATTGTCAACAACCCAGACATGCTCAAAAGTAGAACTCGCTACACTGGAATCTATTGAAACAACAGAAAACTCTTGCTCAAACTTTGCGGCAAATTCTTCTACAATTGCAAAGGCTGCCACATCTTTTTCAGTCTTTACAATCTTTTTCTCAAGACATTTTGTGGCATAGTGTCCCAACTAGCCACAATGATAGCATTCGATTTGACTTAGATCTTTCTTCTTCTTGTTCTTGGATTTGGTTGCAAGAGCAACATTTTGCTGCATCTCCTCATTGACTTGCCCATCCAAAGCTCTTCTCGAATCTCCTCTTGGGTGAAATCATCCCAAAGTCTTGACCAGTTCGGAAGCTTTTCTCTGCCAACAATGCATTTGACAAAAACCTCCCATCTCTTGGTAAAGCCCTTCAGGGCTATTCTTACCATCTTCGAGTCTGAGATAGTTTCCCCTACTGCTGTTAACTCGCCTTTGACCTAAGCCATTCGAGTCAAGTAGGAAGTTACACTTTCTCCTTGAGTCAATTTTACATTATGTAACTTGTCTTTCAAGGCCATCTTCTGATTCTCGTTCTTTGCCTCAAACAGTTGCTTCAAGGCATCCCACATATCATAGGCAGTCTTCTTCTCTGCCAAGTGAGGGACAAGATGATCCTTCACATCATCTAGGATTACCCTCTGAGCTTTGGCTTCTAAGGCTTCAAATTTTGCTAACTCATCCTTGTCAGTGGGCTTCGTCATCACGGTGCTTGCAAAACTCTAGATTTTCCACTCCTTGAGCACTATGGTTATCTTTACTTTCCAAGGTATATAATTGGATATTCCATCCAATCGAGCTTCGTACTTGATGCTCATCATCTAAAGAAAACAACTTACAACCAAAAATTATCTGAAGAAAATATCTAACACTTTTCTGAAACTTTAAATAACACCTGCTAAACTTCTTTTTCAATATGACTCTGTTAAACTGTGATCTGATACCATCGGCTCTCATACCATGAAGAAAATTTGACTTAATAAATGAAATTGTTCATTTACACATTCTGTTAAACATTTTCAGAACCTAGGGTTTTAACTTAAAATCCTGAAAGTAAAACCACACTGCTGAAATGTACTTCAAAATTTTGTCAAATACTGAAACATTCTTTAAGCAGATGAACACAATAATTTTGGTCTAATGATCGAGCAAAACCCCAGTGGCTTGGGGAAAACCCTAGAAATAAATTTTTCATTAAAGGAGAAAATCTCAGAAATTTTCCTACAACTCAGAAAACTTGTTCTTCTGATCCTTACAGGCAAAATTTCCAAAACCACATTAACAACAAATTAGCTGGAAAAACGTGCCAGCAAAACAATACGATCTGCTGTACCTTCACACGTGTGAGTACAGACTGTACGGATCTGTCACACGTGTGGCTGTATGGATCTGTCCTTTTTGTACTTTCTGCTGCCTCAAAATTCGTGCCACAACCAGCAATAAATTCTGTACGGCCTGTCAGTCTTTTTTCTGTAATTTTTGCCTTAGAAAATGTGCCCACACGTGGTTGTATGGATTACTTCAGGCTGTAATTAACTGTGCTGTACTTTCTGCATTAAATGCTGCCCCACTTGCATTGGAAATTGTGCCAAGGGTTTTCTTTCTCTCCTTTGGTCTTCAATCTCTCTCTCTCCTCATTAATGGTGAGTGTACTTAATTTGTCATCCCTCATTGTTTTATACTTAAATTTTGTAACCACCTGACTACCTAATCTAGGGTTGAAGATCATTTACAAAATCAAGGGTCTACAACTTATCTCACTTTTTAATAATTAAACACTTTAATTATTAAATACATCTTTTAAGTGAGACCCACTTTTCTAAAGTATAAAAGCACATTCACTTTATTTACATAAACGTCACTTTGTTACATAAATACATAAGAACAGAATTTTCTAGTCCTCTCATCACACCCACACCAAAAACATGGGAGGACATTCAGAGTTAACTTTTCAACAATAACTATGGCCTTCATAGATTCAATCATGGAATGGTACCCCTATAAACATCTTGCTAGGATGGGCTGGTCTGTGTCTGCAAAGCGCAACAAAGAAATGATTGGTTCCATGATCTTAATGGTAAGATCTACCCTCTCCTAGCAACCATCATCTAACATTGTGTTCTTTACTTTTTTTTGAAGCATTTTGATTTGTCTTTCTCCAAAAAGACCAAAACTTTGAAATAACCATAGACCCAAGAGCGGTTTTGACCTCCCTCAACTTCTTAAGCATGATGAATGAGAAAGCAAATCGAGTATCTACAATCTTCAGCAATGAAAGATGTTTGTACTCTTTGTAGATTGTGAGGGCATTGGTGTGATTTTGTACAAAATTATAGATATGGCGTGCATCATCAATAAGGTTGCCATTCCATGTCACATTTGAAGCAATAGATTTGAATGCTAAATTCAAAGAATGAATGCAAGGTGTCCAAAATACCTGTTAGAGCAATAAAAGAAAGTTTAAATGAATCTACAGCTCAAATCTATAAAATGATATTTCCCCTAGATAAATCTTGTGCTAAATTCAAAGAATGAACAATGCAAGGTTTCCAAAATAACTGTAGATATTTAGTTTCCACAATCATGCCAACAACCTTGCAAATAGGTGCATTGTTTGTGATGATATGTACACAAGAATCAACACCTACATCTTCAATTACTTTGATGAGCAACTCACCCATATATTATGCATCTTTGTATTTCCCAAGAGCATCCACCGCTTTCAAGAACATTGGTCCATTTAGAGAAGACACCATGAAATTGATGAGTGGATGGCGTGTTGCATCTGTCCATCCATCAGAAACAATATTGATACCAGATGAGGGCCATGTTGTTTAATTGGCTTGAAGGTTTTGTCCGTCTCCTTCCTTTCCTTAGCCAACAATGTGGTTCTAAGCTTCTTTGAACCAAGAGGGACATGACCAGTTGGAGCTCAGTCACGTAGACTTTGACACATCTCAATAAACAATGGTGACCGTGCAACATTGAATGAAATGAAGTTGAGATAGAAAAATGCAATGGTAAGGCCCACTTTATTGTTGAATTTAGCATTAGCATGAATACTTTAAAATTTTGCAGACTATTAGATAACAAAAGACAAGTGCAGTAGAAACATCAACACATCACACACATTGAACACAATAGTTTTTCACGGGGAAACCTTTAAAGGACGCAAAACGCCAAAAGCATTAGTAATTCATCTCTTTTAATGAGATGACTGAGTCTTCAAGAAAATGTCAAAGTCTAATGGGTTTGTACCATAGATAACAATCCACAATAGTGAATTTACAGTAAAGATCCAAATTAGGGCTTCAAGCCCTAATTTCTCTCAGCTGCCCAAATCTTCCAGATCTGCCCAGACTGTACCTGCCTTGCCCAGATCTGTATGGCACTGCCCATCTCTGTACGACACTGCCCAGATCTATACGGCGGCTGCGCAAGTCTTCTCTTTGCCTGCCCGAGCTTGCCCAAGTCACTGTCTGTCTGCCTGGAACCCTGCCCGAGCTTCTGTTGCTTGCTCGAGACTTGCCCGGACCTGTTGCTGCTGGCCGGGACTTGTTTCTACCTGCCCAACAGCTGGGACAGAGCTACCCGAGTTTTGTTGGACCAGCCTGAGGATTAGGCTGCTGCCCAGAGAAGTCTGCAGTTTGTCCAAGTTTGATAGGACAGGTTGTGAGGGTTAGTAGACTGCCCGTAGAGTTTGCTGCTGCCCGTGGAAGGATTCGAGCCTGACTGGGATGAAGAGATACTGCCTGTTGAAGAATTTTGGGTTGCCCGATGGTTCTGTAAAAAGGGCCTACCCTACTGCTCCCGAAATAAATTAGAGTCTGCCCGTGAAGATGGAAAGTCTGCTCGGATGAGTAGAAGACAACCCTAGGATTGTTTAGGGTTGCTGTTGCTAAACCGTGAGGAGAGTGGTGTCTTAGCTAGTGAGGGAGGATGAGAAGATGCCCTAGCTAACAAGGTGTTAGGGCATAAGAAACTTGGTGTACTCCCTCACCTGTCAAAACCAACAAAGATCTTTCAATGAAGCAACCCAAACATTGATTATGTGTTGTTGATGATAGAGATGCCTTAACTAGAAAGCCTCCATGCTAGTGCGTAAACCAAAAACAAGAATCTTCTCTCTCTTCCAGCGAAAACATCTAAGGAGCAGCTGATGATGATATCAAGTGTGTAATGTTGAAATGGATTGATCTTCTTTTATATCCTTTGAATCACCTGTAAGTGGACCAAAACTGAAAAAGAACAAAATAATATTATTTTATTATTTTATCTTTTTGACTTTTACCTTTAGTGGTACTAAAGGTCTTTTTGCACTTTCACTTTGACTCCTTAGTGGTACTAAGGGTCCTTATGTATTTTTGACTTTTACTTTAGCCTTCTTCAAGTGCCATGCGGTCAAAACAAGTGGTCAAGGTGGTCCTTCATCCCCATTCAAAGTACATCATCATAAACAAAGAGAATTACTAATGCTTTTATCTCACACCTTGTGTGACACCAAGATCGGGTACTAGGTGTCTTAACCAAGGGTAGATAAGCCTTGGAGAAGATCACAAAGCCCTCAGATCGAGGGTTAGAGTGTCTCACATGACCAGACCCGGTCTAGGGCTTATAGTGATATCCTGGTTACAGCTAGGTGCCTCAGCCATAGGCTGCATAATTTGACCCAAGGTCAAATACTTGGTAACAAACCAAGCGCCTCCATTCTCCCGAAGAATGGCCCTCAGCCCCGGGCTGAGTCCCTAGTCCCGGACTAGCTTAAATTCTTGGTAACTGACCAGGTGCCTCCATTCAAAGAATGGCCACTCAGCTTTAGGCTGAGTCCCCCAGTACTGGACTGGTTCCACATCTTGGTCCTTGACCAGCTGTCTCCATTCAACATAATGGTCACTCAGCTCTAGGCTGAGTCCCCCGGTACTGGATTGGTTCCACATCTTGGTCCTTGACCAAATGTATCCATTCAACATAATGGTCACTCAGCTCTAAGTTGAGTCTCCCAGTGCTAGACTGGTTCCACATTCTAGTCCTTGACCAGATATCTCCATTCAACAGAATGGTCACTCAGCTCTAAGTTGAGTCTCCCAGTGCTAGATTGGTTCCACATCCTGGTCCTTGACCAGATGTCTCCATTCAATAGAATGGTTACTCATTCTTGCAAAAATTGAAAGTCCAACTCACATTACCTACCCCACCAAGTTTTTCCCCAGGCCCTTATTTCCTTGTTACATACTTCCCTTATTTCCTTGTTACATACTTCCATAGGGTATTTTTTTCTTGGGTTTGTTGTCTTGCTAATACTGGGTTATATGAAGCCTACATTCTACTAGCAATCGACGGGGCACTAGTGTTGGAATTTGTGCAACTTTAGAAGTTATTCTTATTGTACTTGTATTATATTTCCTTGTACCTCCTACGGGAGATTATACTGATGTAATTACTCATGTAAATCCTGGGGAAAGAATACACAAGAAAAGAATAAAAATAAAATTATTTTGTATTTCTCCAAGGTAGGTCGGCCCCAGTAAAAAGTCACTTGGAAAATCAGTATAAATAGGAGGCACCCCTCCTCATTTCTCAATCACACACAACAAGTTCGCTCTAGCAGAAAAGGTACACTATTGCAGTCAGAAGGAGTGTTTTCTAGAGTTGTATCTTAGAGAGATCTTTTCTCTCTCTTTCTTCTTCTCTCTTCTCTCAAAAGCTATCATCTCTATATGAAGGTTTGCTGGGTTTTTCCCAATTGGGTTTCCCAGGATAAATTCTTGTGTTCTTGTCTTTCTTCTAGAGATCCTATTTTCTATTTGCAATTAAGTTATACTGCAATAATCTTGTAAAAACTAACATGGTATCAGAGCAGTTCTAGAAGAAGCCATTGCTAGAAGCTAGGGTTTGACCTTTCAAGGCCTTCCCTCATCTCTTCAATAGGAAAAGAGCTGTGGAAACTTCGCTCTAGGGGAAGCGCATCTTTTGGTGAAGGAAAAACCCAACCATGACCGCCATCGCTCAATAACACCCTTCTTGGTCAAAATTTTGGCTCTCTCTCTCTGGGGTATACCTGAAGGTGCGTTGGGTACAGGTGCCGCATAACACTTGTTATCCGCTAAAGTTGCATTTAAGTGGATTTCAAGAGATTCGCCAAAGTCTTGAACAAGCCAGTTGTTCATGGTCAGAGCTCAAAAGTTCCATGGTTACATCAAGATTAGTTGTGGTCCCATTTTTTAAATAATTACATGTTCATACCCCATGGGGATTTTGTAATAAATGTGTTAGCATGGCAAACTTTTTGTAAAGGACATGGCTTCCTAGGACTTAGACGTCAATTCGATCATTCCAAGGTGTTTTTCCCTTGTCAATTATGCAATGTATAATTTTTGAGTTTTTCACTGCTCCTTAAAGATGGAATGGTTGCCGTCGCGGTTAAACCTTGGGAGGCTATTAAAGTTCATGTGTTGATGCATGCTAGACATTGTTTTGAGTCATTATGAACATGTAGTAGGTCTCCCTAGGGTTTTTTTTTTAATTTATGAAAAAATTAAAATTTCCCACAAAATTAGGCCATTTTTAATGGTTTAAATGGAAGATTTCAAATTGTAATAAAAGTGTGGTCCTGTTACCACCTAAGTTGTACTCGGTGGATTTTTCAAGCGAGCTGGCAGGGTTTGAACAAGCACACTTGTTCATGATCAGAGTTCAAAAGTTTGCCAAGCTTTTTCTGGGGTTTGTTTTTAAAATTTTTGAAAACACATGTTCATACACCCTTGGGGAAATTGTAAAAAATGTGCTAGCATGATAATTTTTATAAAAGGCTCGGCTTCTTAGACTTAAGCATCAAGCTGACTAGCCTAGAGTGTTTTTTCCCTTGGTTATTATTAGTTGTTGAACAAATAACTAATAATTTATGAGTTTTTCGCTCACACCTCCAAAGTTGGGGTTGATCGTCTTGGTGTTTCGGCCTTAAGAGGTTATTAGAGCCTTCATGCTAGTGTTTTTCAACATGCTAGGCATTCAAATTGAGTCGTATGGACATGTGCTAGGTCCCCCTAGAGTTTCGTTTGATTTCGATAAAATCATTTTTTTTCCGCAAAATTAGGCCATTTTTAATGGTTTAATAAATTTGTTTCAAAGTGTAATAAAAGTCAAATGCAGAATCTGTTTTTGGCGTGGGGACACTCGTTTTCACACTCAGAGCGTCCTCTTTACCCCAAGGACCACTTCTCATATCAGTCGGGCGATCAAAGCACCTTGTGGAGCATTATTCAGCTAAAGATGCATCAACATGGCATTTTAATGCTAAATTACGACATTTTGGCACTAAAGTCAAAGGTTTGAAAAGTGAGAAATTAAAATATTATTGCATGGGTCCTTGATTAAACTTACGATTCTCTCCAACATGAATTTGCTTAAAAATATCAAACTTTGGTTTAAAAAGGGACCATATTATAACCAGTGTTCCACGGGGACGCGCCTCCCAGGGTCGGGGGCTCGCCCCCTACGCTTCCCACGCTTCGGGGGCTGGGGGGCTCCATGGGAAACGTTTCCCAGCGCCCCCCTTTCTGCTAAACTTGGGGAAATGCAGGTCTAGGAGTTTCCCGGATTGGGGGGCTCCCACATGCCCCCTCCCGAAAATGGGGGGCCTCGACAGGCCCCCACTGC
>LPNX010355714.1:204522-283522 GCA_001517045.1 Pseudotsuga menziesii | reverse complement strand
GGGGGGGGGGGGGGGTTTGCGTCGATGCACTTTTTTCATGGTTTTTGCGCTTGTTAGTGTAGTTTTGCTTTATAGATCGGTTTACTTTGTTATTTCAAGTTTCAACTTTCAGATTCATTGCAAAGTAATAATAATACTTACCCCACGACTTCTTGAGTTACCTGAAAGGAGAAAGAGATGCATGGTAGTATTAATTAGACAATTTGTTCTTCCTTTTAGTATTTTTGTTTTATGTTACTTCGCATGCTAAAATTTACACCCTTTGCTCTATCGACTAGGGCTTTTAGCCTGAAAAAGATTATTGGGGATTTAATAAAAACACACTACAATTGGTAAAATCCTTAAAATTTACAAAGGCTTCGTTGTGTATGTTCTTCTGCCCCACTATGGTTCGTCCGAACAATTGGTTGCATCAAAATTAATGTGGGTGACTAGATTAATTAGTTTTCATGCCCCAATTAACCTCCCCAGGCGAAAATCTAATGCCTCGAATTAATCCATTGCGGTGACAAAATTCACAAAGGAAGCTGGAACAAGTGGGTAGCGACCTCGAGACACCGTTAGGCTACACCCTTGTTGGTGTAGTGTTGAACACGTCTTAGAGACTCCAACCAGCCCATATATTCCTTGCGGGGAGCCGCATCAGATAGTGGTTTTGGACATACTCTTCGTACCTTGGGGTATATTTGGAGTTGCTTCTTTCCCATAAGTTAATCATTTCATCTCCACATTAATTTAAAACTGACCAAGAGCACTTGCAACATTTTTTTTTCAGCAACACAACAACACTTTTGTTTGTGGACTCCATTTTGGCACTAGTTCTTTACATTATACAATCATCTATTTCTATGTGCTTTATATATCATGCATTGATTTTTATGCTATTGTGCATAAATTATGTTGCAATATCTTGTTCTAATATTTACTTTCATCAAACTCTTAAATAACTCAAACATCACCATTTCACTAAGCCTTAACAACCTTAGCAACTAAATAGGGTCTACCCCCCTTGGCTTCGTTAGCAGTTGGCCTAAACAGAGGAGTCAAGAACAAGGTGACAGCCTTGACTCAAGACTTGTCTCCAAGGACACACCAAGTGGCTTGAAGATTTTTGCCACGTTCCCCCCAGGTGTGTGAAAGGCAACAATAGGTCCATAGTCCGATTTTGGCACGGGGATGCTCGTTTTCACACTCAGAGCGTCCTCTTTACCTCGGGACCCACTTTTCCTATGTTTCGGGTGATCAAATTGTCACTTGGGGCAATTTTTCTTAATGGTGCGACAAAATGCCCAAAAAATGCAAAAAAAGAAGACAATGGTAAAATGACAAAGTGAGAAAAGTCAACGAAGTCTTGTTTGGATGGCACGGAAAGGGTGGCGATCTTTTCCTAAATCAAAGGCGAATGTGGAGTAGATTTGGAGTAGAGCGAATGTCATCTCAAGAAGGAATTGCGTCATCCTTAAGTGAGCTCACACTTTGTAAAGTTGGCACATGATGAATGTGTTACATCGTCTCCGAGTATAATTAGCTTGCCCATATTCGGGTTAAGGAGGAAGATGTTCCATCTGTTGTCGCCTAATTCGCACCTCGGGCAACGTGGCAGAAATCTTCAAGCCACTGGGTGCGACCTTGGGGGAAAGCTCGAGCCAAGTGTTGTCACCTGATACTCAACTCCTCCGTCTAGGCCAACTCCTAGCGAAGCCAAGGGGGGTGGACCCTAATGAAAAGTAAAATCTAGGGTTTTTACTTTACGAGAGAAATAATTAGTTCTAGGAGTTTTAATATGGAATGGATGAAATTTAAAAAATACCAATCACTGCAAACAAGATTAACCTTAACAACACCTCTCAAATTAGATACACAATATTCAATGACACATTGTGAGATTGACTTATGCAAAAAGAACAGAAACGACCAGTGCCAAGATGAAAGGAGTGCTTGCAAATGTGGGTTGCTAGGGTAGTCTCAGTGAAAGTATTGCAGTGTCTCGGTTGGTAAATTTTAGATTATTAAATGAATTGATTAAGGAATGGGTAAATTGTGGGTTTGGCCCAACAAGTCAAGTCCCTTCGAACTGAGTGCTAAAGCAGTAATACCAAGTGTCCAACGGGGCGAGGATGAACCTGCTTGGAGTAGCCCCCTGACTCTGTAGTGATTACCCTTTGCAACCTCCCGAGTTCTCGAGAAAATCACTTGTGTGGATTTTCCTATTAGATCTAGTAACTCGTATCCCTTTCTGATACAACCAACTGATCAGACAAGATGCAGTGGTGTAGAGCATACGGGGAAGGAGTCTTGGTTTATTTTAAAAGTTTTAGAACAAGTTTTTTGATTTAGAAAAAGATAAAACCCAAGAGTCTCTTTCCAGATTCAGTACTCGGGCAAGCCCTTATCCACGAACCTGTACTCGAGAAAGCGATGGGGGTTTATTTTAACTTAGCAGTGCATAACAAAATTTAAGCTTTTTTAATTACTACACTGCTTAAATCTTTTCCCTTATGGTACTTTGGTATAGCGCAGTGGGTAAGTATTCAGATTACTTTTGCAGAACTTAAATAAAGCATGAAATTGAAAAAGAAAAACAACTATGCTAACAACATATAAAGAAGACAGAAATATGACACCGACACAAATCCCCCCAGGGGGGGAGGGGACCGGGCTCTAATGAGCCTACTCAAACTTTATTTTGCTTTTACAATGAGGCAGAATAAAGTGCACTTTGGTCCTCAAATTGAGATCCAAAGGGTTACAACTTATTGGAAAAAATATTTTTATACAAGAGGGAGCTCCGTTTGTCTTATTTTTTGTTGATTTTTGTGAAAATTTGCTAGAGTTTCCCTTTCTTTTATCGCAAACATGCAAAAAACAGCCAACAAATATTAGTGGAATGTGTCCAAAAGCACGTTAAGAGTGCTTTGGAAAAACCTCCAAATTTTGCCAAAAAATTTATAAGTAACAATAGAATGAAAAAACTAGGTAAAAATGACTGAGAAAGTGAGTTAGAAAGCTACTTTCTCATGGTCTTTATTTGCTTCTTAAGGAGAGAAAATAAATCAAGGCACTAACTTGCCGAATAATGAATTAAATCAACTATTATCCTTTAAAAAAACAAGCTTTTAGTTTTTTCTACTAATAATGGCTTGAAATAAGATAGCTTAAACTCTAGATCTGAACTAAGAAATGATGATTCCTTTAAACTTTAGCAAGATCTAAAAATGAAAAGTAATTATGATCTATGTATGAAGATGAACCTTTAACATTAGATCTGTAACTACTTTTTCAAATAAAGGACAAGGTAAAATTTTAAATAATACTTGAGAAGGAGAGGAGAGAGGTTTAAAGAAAAAGATCTTTGAGGTGCTTGATTGTGGCGTACCGAGGGACTTTATTTGCAAACAAAAGTGTTAGAAATGAGGAAGATCAAACAAGATTTTCTCGATCTAGCTAAGATAACTTGTACTTCACACAACTCAACAACCAATGGTCAAATCCAGCAACATATATACTTAGAAATCAATGTGAAAATGTTCATAAACAAATGAAATATTCGATTTGCATCTCTAAGCATTCATACTAAATAAATTGAAGCGGTAAACAAACAACTTAATTCACCTCGCAAAACTGATACCAGTCCTTCAAGTAAGCTAGATTTGGAATTTGGAAAGCAAGATGGATCCAACACATATTATCCCCCAAAAACACAATTATAGTACATCCACTCAACAAAGCACCACACAAATAGACCTCCAAAGTCTCTTTTATTCTCAGATAAACAATGATTACAATAGCTAGCTCTTCCCAATATAATTACAACTAGTTTGAATGAGGAGAGCTAGCTTTATTTATAGCAAATACAAGTCCAGGGGGGCACTTATCAACACTGGCAGAAGAAACAAGAAACTTTTCTTTTCTAACTTTTATGAAAGCAAAACTTTTCAGAAATGAAACTATCTTTCCCTATTCTATTCTAAGCATTTACTCTACAAGCATGCAAACATGAAAATGAAAAGGACGATACAAGCTTCTCCCAAATGGGGGAAGAGGGGTGTGGGAGCCTTTATCCCACTTGCTTTTTATTAACTTTTACAATGCTTTCTTGATGTTTTTCCCTCTTCTCTCTTTCCCCTTCTCACATTGCTCATTTCAAGAAGCGGCAAAAACATCAAGAAAACATTGTAAAAAGTTAATAAAAAGCAAGTGGGATAAAGTCTCCCACACCTCTCTTCCCCCATTTGGGGGAAGCTTGTATCGTCCTTTTCATTTTCATGTTTGCATGCTTGTAGAGTAAATGCTTATAATAGAATAGGGAAAGATAGTTTCATTTCTGAAAAGTTTTGCTTTCATAAAAGTTAGAAAAGAAAAGTTTCTTGTTTCTTTACTTAGTTTTAACTGTTGAAATCTGAGCTAAACTCAGCCCAAACACTTAGTAGAACTCTGATATCAGTCTTCAACATTCATAAAACTAAACACATATCACATGCATGTAAATTTCATGTCTCTGTAAGCTGCTATACTGTAACTAAGTAAACTTTGCAGCGGAAAATTAACTCAAAATCAGCAGACTGTAAAACATATTTAAGACACAGTATTTTGGTCAAATTTGACCCTGGAAAAACCCCACACCTTGGGGAAAACCAGCATGCAAGAGAAATTTTATTGAGCTTGAGAGAGAAATTTCTGAAGGTAAAACAGTCATTAATTACAGCATAAATAATTTGAACAGAACTTCGATTTCTGTGCACAAAATCTACCTCAAAATGCGTGCCTGAACATACAAAGTCAGCTACAGAAAATCTGCCTTGTACGGCCTCACTGTATGTACCTCACAAGCAGCATTTTCACCTTTGGTTTGAGTGCACAGACCCTCTTCATTTCTGCACCAACAGACAGGCTGCTACAGGCATTTAAATGTGCTACCAGCAGCAAAACACTTGCTGTACGGTCCTCTCCTCTGCTGAACAGCCCTCAATAAATGCTGCAATCACCTCGAATTTGAGCCACTATTTTTGCCTCGAAAATAGTGCCAGACCACTGCTGCATGGACTACACAGAATTTCAGACTTCTTTTGGGGATGCATCGTCACTAACTATCTCAGTTGGTGCGCCCTTCTTCTGGAAAATTGTGCCCTTCTCTAGAAATTCGAGCCCTCACTTTGGGCTGCTCCTCTCTCTCATTCTCATGCTCAATCTCTTGTTATCTCTTGTTCAAGTGCTTCACACACTCCTCACCAAGCTCCTCTCTTGGAAATCGAGCCACTCCAAGAACTCTCTTTTGGTTAATGTGCCCAAATGAAGTCTCATGCACTTTTATTTACCCTATTAGGGTTATTTTTATGACTTTTCACCTTCAATGGACGAGATTAGATCTTGGCCAAGAGATCTATGGCTGGGATCTAATCTCTCACTCACTTAAATCTCCTAAGTGAACTTTACAACAAATTTTTCCTTTTTGAAAAGTCATATTACCCTAAATATTTAAAAAGTACACTTTATGACTTAAAGTCACTTTAAAAACATAATAAAGTGCGACTCACTTTTAAATCATAAAGTCACATCAAAAAGGTACTTTAATAAAAACACATTACTAAAGTCACTTTAAGAATATAAATGAGACTCCAAGTTAATGACCCCTGCACCTAGGCACCTGATGCAGGAGTGCCACCGAGCTATCAAATTCTAACACTCCCTCTTAGCGACTACTGTCATCAGCTCCACCTGGATCTCTCCCTCCAATAACTGAAGCTCCCTCTGAATCTGAATGCCAATCAGATATCTGCACTGGATCAACTGCTGAAGGTCTCCGTCTGACAACTCTGAACTGAGAGTTCTCCTCACTCTCCTGCTCATCCTGAAGAACCATATCATACCAACTCTGTTTCCTCACAGAGTTGGATGAATCCTCCACACAGACAGCCACTGCTGCTGCCACTGAGTCTGATCTCTCACCAGGCTCACCATCCACCGGATGCCCCAAAACTCGGTATATCCGACCATCACGGATGCCAAGCAGACTCGCTGCACCCAAGCCCCCACTCACCGGATATATATAAACATGCCCTCTCACATGAAGAATCGCATATCCGTCATCATCCAAAGCTGAAACTGAGATCAAGTTCCTCTTCAGCTCTGGAACAAACAACACATCGCCAACCTCCAGATAACCACCAGACTCGAGTTGGAATAGGACTTTCCAACTCCTTCTACTGCATGGGTGCCGGCATACCCATCCTCAGTCAGTATAACTCTGTCAATATCTGTCAACTCTCGGAACACTGCTCGTATCCCTGTCATATGGCGTGCTGCTCCGCTATTTATGTACCATGCTCCAGTATCCAAACTCTCTGCTACACTGCTGTCAGAAAGAATTGAGACGAGTGAGAATTCCTTCTCGAATTCCGCCGCAAACTCTCCCACTTCAGCTGGAGAGGCTTTCTCAGGCTCTTCTTTCTTCTTGTTCTTCTTCTTGTTGGGACACTGCCCAGCATAGTGACCATAACTCTGGCAAGCAAAGCATTTTACTTTGCTCAAGTCTTTGGCTCCACTGCTTGAGCCACCCTTTTTCTTTCTACCCTTAGCTGAAAATGCCACATTCTTTTCATCAGCAACCTGCTCAGTCTTCCCTTCTCGGATCTCCTCCTGAGTAAAATCATCCCATAGTCTTTCCCAAGAGGGAAAGTTCTCTCTGCCAACTACACACTTCACGAACACGCCCCACTCCTTAGTGAAGCCCTTCAGGGCTATCCGCACTAGCTCGGGATCAGGAATCATCTCACCAACTGCACTCAATTCATCTTTTATCTGTCTGAGTCTAGTGAGGTAAGAGGCTACGTTCTCACCTTTCGCCATCTTAGTGCCATGAAGCTTATCTTTTAGGGCCATTTTATGATTTTCATTCTTGTTCTCATACAAACTTTTTAAAGTATCCCACATCCCCTTAGCAGTTAGTTTCTCTGCCAAATGTGGGATGAGGTGATCTCGAACACCATCCAGAAGCAGTCTCTGCGTTCTAGCCTCCTTCACCTCATGTATGTCAAGGGCTATAGGATCAGCTGCGGGAGGAGCCACTGTGGTACTAACAAAGGCCCATAACTTGTTTTCCTTGACAACAGCGGTCATCCGTGCTTTCCACTGTAAGTAGTTGGAAATCCCTTCCAACCTATCTTCATACCGGATGCAAGCCATCATTCTCTTCTGCTCTTTTTCCAACAAGGCACACTCTGCCTTCTTTGACCAAAAAAAAATATCAGCTGTACTGAACCAGCACTTCTCTGCTCACTCTCAGCAAAAAAATAATTAACAGACAGCTGTTACTTCACATGCACTAGCATCTGAAAAAAAATCAGCACTTCTTTGCTGCCCAACAGTCTACTGAAATCTCAGAGCCCCAGCTCTGATACCATGTTGAAATCTGAGCTAAACTCAGCCCAAACACTTAGTAGAACTCTGATATCAGTCTTCAACAATCATAAAACTAAACACATATCACATGCATGTAAATTTCATGTCTCTGTAAGCTGATATACTGTAACTAAGTAAACTTTGCAGAGGAAAATTAACTCAAAATCAGCAGACTGTAAAACATATTTAAGACACAGTATTTTGGTCAAATTTGACCCTGGAAAAACCCCACACCTTGGGGAAAACCAGCATGCAAGAGAAATTTTATTGAGCTTGAGAGAGAAATTTCTGAAGGTAAAACAGTCATTAATTACAGCATAAATAATCTGAACAGAACTTCGATTTCTGTGCACAAAATCTACCTCAAAATGCGTGCCTGAACATACAAAGTTAGCTACAGAAAATCTGCCTTGTACGGCCTCACTGTATGTACCTCACAGGCAGCATTTTCACCTTTGGTTTGAGTGCACAGACCCTCTTCATTTCTGCACCAACAGACAGGTTGCTACAGGCATTTAAATGTGCTACCAGTAGCAAAACACTTGCTATACGGTCCTCTCCTCTGCTGAACAGTCCTCAATAAATGCTACAATCACCTCGAATTTGAGCCACTATTTTTGCCTCGAAAATAGTGCCAAACCACTGCTGCATGGACTACACAGAATTTCAGACTTCTTTTGGGGATGCACGGTCACTAACTATCTCAGCTGGTGCGCCCTTCTTCTGGAAAATCGTGCCCTTCTCTAGAAATTCGAGCTCTCACTTTGGGCTGCTCCTCTCTCTCATTCTCATGCTCAATCTCTTGTTAACTCTTGCTCAAGTGCTTCACACACTCCTCACCAAGCTCCTCTCTTGGAAATTGAGCCACTCCAAGAACTCTCTCTTGGTTAATGTGACCAAATGAAGTCTCATGCACTTTTATTTACCCTATTAGGGTTATTCTCATGACTTTTCACTTTCAATGGACAAGATTAGATCTTGGCCAAGAGATCTATGGCTGGGATCTAATCTCTCACTCACTTAAATCTCTTAAGTGAACTTTACAACAAATTTTTCCTTTTTGAAAAGTCATATTACCCTAAATATTTAAAAAGTACACTTTATGACTTAAAGTCACTTTAAAAACATAATAAAGTGCGACTCACTTTTAAATCATAAAGTCACATAAAAAAGGTACTTTAATAAAAAACACATTACTAAAGTCACTTTAAGAATATAAATGAGACTCCAAGTTAATGACCCCTGCACCTAGGCACCTGATGCAGGAGTGCCACCGAGCTATCAAATTCTAACATTAACTTAGTTTTTTGCTTTTATTTGATATAAAATTGCGAAAAGTAAAAAGAACTAAAATCTCTTGAATCTCACTGTAAGGTGGATCAAGAATGCTCTCTATCAGAGGGTTTGTTTGCTTTCTTTGATTTCATGTACTTTTGCTTTTGTAATTTATTAACTTAATTCTAAGTCTCTTGAACTTGCCGGAATCCAAGTCAAGAGCACTCTCTATCGGCGAGCATTCCCACTGCATTTCCTTGAATCAAGCATATAGTTTAGCTAAGACTCTTGAACTTTTGTCATAAGACAAAGTCAAGAGCGCTCTCTGTCAGAGGGTTTTAATTAATTCTTCTAATAAAGTTTGCAACTCACATTCCCCTTTAATTAATTTACTTCGCTTCTATCCCTCACCTAGTATGCTCTGCCGACCCTGAAAAGTTGGACTCGTATTCAGAATGGTGATCGGATTTGTTAAGCTTGCAAGTGATAACATAATAAAATCTTCAACCCCACAACCAATGCACCGGTGTTGTCAAAAGCATTCGAGTTGTTCTCAGTAAGGGTGTCGAAACCCCCTGTTGTCTAAGTTTTTTGGGTTGCTGGTTAATTTCTCCGAACACCTAGCTTGGGATACTGGACGGGCCGACAGGTCTTGAATGGAACGACTTAGAATACTTTTTCGGTTGGACTTTGATACCTTGTTCTCTTAGCCGTAATAATCAAAGATCACTAACACTTGCTAAAATTTACAAAGAGCACTTGCAAAACGATCTCAAAAAACACTGAACTCTTGTATCAAGCATCTGAGCATCACAATTCTTGACACCGTTGCCCATTGGATAAGGACATTGGTCTTGTGATTATTCTATTTTTATATATCTGAAGTGTAATTGTTCAAATGTTATTTCATTATGGATGCTTTTGCTTAATTTAATCAGTGTTGTATACATTGCAAGCATATCTTTGTATTATTTTAATCTTAAATCTGTGATCTTCCCAACAGAAAACTCCTAAACAACACCCATCCGCATCCGCAATCACCAAAAAACATTTAAAACATTGAGCAATAGAAACTCTTTGTTAGGGACTCCCCCCCCCCTTGGCTTCGTTAGGAGTTAGCCTAAACGGAGGAGCTAGGAGTAGGTGACAGTACCTGGCTCTGTGCTTGCCCCCAAGGCCACACCTCTCCCACTTTCTCAAGAGAGGAGACAACTTTTATTTGATTTCTGCAGTTGGTGTGCATTCGGCGGACAATAGTGCATGAAGGGTTTCCTCCAGTATGGTCACATCATATTATATATCCGATTCACAAGTCAAGATCCACTTCTGATCCCAACAACTATAGAACGATCATGGTAGGCCACACGTTCCCAAAGTTATATGCCATCGTCCTCCATATGAAGCTATCCAACGATCTCGAGCAGAGAAACCTTAGAGCCCGGGGCTAGGCAGGGTTCATGCCAGCACATCAGACTATCGACCATATTTTTACTCTTCGGGCCGTGATTGAGGAGGCATGCTACCTTTCCTCGAAAGTCTACTGCTGCTTTGTAGACTTTCAGAAAGCCTTCGACTCGGTTCCGAGAGAAGATTTATTGCAGTGGCTCAAAGACATCGGTGCCTCGACGACCCTATTGACAGCTATTATGTGCCTTTATATGGATCAGAAATTTGGGGACCCTCTCTACATGAGTCGGATTGGGCCTCAACTGTGCGTCTTACATCAGGGGTTTCAAGCCTTCTTACATCAGCAGGGATCTAGTTAGATCGTCTCCCCCCGTTTCGGTATTCTCTAGATGCCCCTGACCACCTTCTACCTACCCTACAAGAGTTAAATAAGATCATTGCTATTTTGCTTGGAATAAAATAAAAGCTTTGGAGGCTAGTGGTGGTGTGCTCTTTTGTGTGGATTGAGATTGTCATGCATTATTGAGGTAAAACTGTATTTTGCCAATTTTTATGCATTATTCGTGGTTTAGATCTTGCTTATGAAGGTTTCTCCGAACTATTAGGAATAGAAATTGAAAGTAAGTTTACTTTAGTTTCTATATTATCATGTATTCTTAGAGGTCAAACATTGCATGTTAATAAGTTTATTTTCATGCATTGTTAACCTCTCTTTGTATATGCTTTCAAGATCTCACGTGTGTGTTAAGTTTTGGTTGAGTTTCAGGTTTCCTAGCTTCGAAACGATGTGGATCTAGCTTGATTCTACCCCATTTCAAAGCAAATTCCAAAGACATAGTCACTCGGCATCTCACTACAAAGTTGTTTCAAAGCGAAACCCCCAGCGACAACATACTCTTTCTCTTTCCTTTCTCCCTTTAAAAATCAAATTTCCCCTTTTTGTTATCCAACTTGTTTACTTACATCTATGCTCTCAAAATATAAATCTTGCACTTAGATCTAGTTCTCAAGTTTTAAATAGATCAGATCTAGTAAACATTGGCATTTTTTCATCCATTTAAAAATAGATCTGGCATAAAAGGAATCATTTTTTTGCAAGGCATTTTTACTAAAATTTATAACTTGCATGAAGTAGTTTTCCTTTCTAATCTTAAAGTTACATCTAGCATAAAAGTGCAAATTATATTGGCTTCCCAAAAGGCAAGCCAAGATCCCAAGGAAAGCTTGCTTTCCTTGGTTCTTTTGTTAAATTTTTTTCACTGTTTAACTTAGATTTTTTTTTTGGTAATTTTTTGCGTTGTCCAAAGACACTTCCAAAGTGTTTTTGGGCACTTTCCACTAAACTTTGCTTGCTATTTTTTAGCAGGTCTGTCCAAAAGAGGAGGATACGCTGCCCAAAAGTCAAAGTTTTGGCCATCTGAAGCTCCCCAGGAGTGCCCCCTCCGGCTGCCTTTGTAAACCCTTGGATTCATTTAATATAAGAACCAAGCGATATTTTCCAAGCATGTGTTGTGACTGAGTTAATAAAAGATCTTTTCGAGTAGGCTCTTTCGAGCCCACTCCCCATTCCCCACAGGGGGAATCTGTGTTTTTTGCATTTTTTACTTTTGCTTTAGTTTAGTTGTTCCTTGCAGTACTGTATACTTTGAATCGTCATTACAAGCATTCTATACTCTTTAATTCAAAGTAACAATACTACATACCCCACGACTTCTCGAATAACCCAAAAGGGGAAAGAGATGCGTGGTATGATTAATTAGACAATCTGTGGAGTTTTTCTTTCATTTTTTTGTCTTTATTTGCAAGCCCTTTTTAAATTTTAAAATCAACCCCTCCTTGCTTTCTCGATTGAGGTCCATTTGGACCGAAAGAGATTCCTGGAGGGTTTTCTTTTTAACAAAAAACACAACACTTTAAAAATCTTAAAAGTTTACAAAGACTCTGTTGTGTATGCTTTGCACTGGCTGCGGTTCGTCCTATCAGTCGGCTGCATCAAAATCAACGTGGGTGACTAGAATAATTAGTTCTCACATTTCAATAAACCTCCCTAGGCGAAAATCCAACGCCTCGAATTAAGACTTTGCGGTAGCAAATTACCCAAAGGAAGCAGGAACAACTGGGCAGTGACCTTGAGACGTAGTTAGGATACACCCTTGCCGGTGTAGTGTTGAACAACGTCTCAGAGACTCCAATCAGCCTACATATTCGTTGTGGGTAGCTGTATCGGTTAAGGATTTTGGACATACTCCTCGTACCTTCAAGTATATTGGGAGTTCCCTTCCCCCTAATTTAATTCACTCATTTTTCACATTAACTTAAAATTGACCAAGAGCACTTGCAACATTTTCCTTTTAGCAAAACAACAACACTTTATTTGTGGACTCCATTTGGCGCTGGTTCTCTTTTATATAATCATCTGTTTCCATGTGCTTTGATATATGATACCTTGATCTTTATGCTGTTGTACTTAAATTCCGTTGCAAATATCTTGTGTTAAGTTTTTCCTTTCATTAAAACTCCTAAATAACTCAATCATCACCATAAACACTAAAGCCTTAAGAACCTTAGCAATTAATAGGGTCTATCCCCTTGGCTTCGTTAGGAGTTGGCCTAAACGAAGGAGTCAAGAACAAGGTGACAACCTTGACTCGAGACTTGGCCCCAAGGACACATCGAGTGGCTTGAAGATTGTTGGCCCCCAGGTGTGTGAAAGGCTTCAATAGGTACCTATGAAATGAATCTATGTTCTTTATTCTAAAACAAAAGAAAAAAATCTAGGAGTTAAACGTGAAATGGATTAAAACCTTAATAATGAATTACTGCAAATGAATTATAATAACATGAACATTGATAATTCAAACACCATTCATGACAATATGCGGAAATTGATTTAACCATAAAAATGCGGAAGACCAGTGCCAATGAATATAGAGTGCTTGTGTATAAGGGTTTCTATTGTAGTCTCAATCTAAGTCACAAGGTTCAAATTCGAATTTGAGTTCGACAACCATTTGATTCGGTTCGAATTCGATTTTTTGGATGAGGTTCGTTTGAGATTCGTCTTGAGATTCGAATATATATATATATATATATATATAATATTAAAATTGTTAATAAAATCTGCTATTTAAATAAAGTTTAAACTATAAAATGAAATATGTTATGCTTAAATAGTTTAAGAAATAAACAATAAAACTGAAATCTGCCTCTTAAACATAAAAACATGTTTAAAAATAAATCTGTCTAGGAGTCCAATCTTCGACAATGGTAGAGAAATGAACAAAATCGTGGGTTGTGAGTTGATGTTGTGTTGTGACTTGACTCGTGAGCACTAAGCACCGAGTATTGAGTAGTGAGCACTGAGCTATAGCCTACAACCTAGCTGTGAATAGATGTGAATAGTGAGGGAAACCATAGATGAAGTTTTTGTGCTGTGCGGCCTGGAGAAGAGAGGGAAACCGAGAACTACAGTGAATTTGGGCGGGCCTCTAAAATTTTATACTAGCGTAAACCGTAAGAGTAAACTATGAGAGTGTTAAAGTTGCATGAGGTAGGAACGTAGGGTTAAACACTAGGGTTAAAAACAACGCGATTTTTTTCGATTTTTAATTAAATTCGACATTTAATTCGCCTTTAAATTCGAATTCGATGAAATTCGATTTTAAGATTTGACGAATTTAATTCGATTTTTTTTTTCCTATTCTTGAAATTCGACGAATTTCGAACCTCAAGGTTCAAATTCGTTGAATCTTGTGACTTAGTTCTCAATAAAATTATTGCAGTGTCTCGTTGGTAAGTTTTAAGATTTATTAGAAGAGTTGATTTAGGAGTGGGTTGATTGGGGTTTGGCCCAACAAGCCAAAGTTCCCTTGAATTGAGCACTAGATAGGTTTTACCAAATGTCCAATGAGGCGAGGCATAACCTGCTTGTAATGGCCCCTTGACTCTGTGGTAGTCATCCTCTGTGACCTATCGAATTCTCAAGAAAGTAACTTGTATGGATTTCCTTATTAAATCTAGTCACTCGTAACCCTTTCTGGTTACAACCAACTGATCAAATAAGCTGCAACGGTGCAAAGCATATGGGGAAGGAGCCTTGGTCATTTTTATTTAAAAAACCTAAAATGATCTTTATTAGCAAACCAATCACGATGGAGAATTTCTTTCCCCCTTTTGGGATACTTGAGAGAGCACAGTCGGGTAAATTTTAAATTGCTAAAGGAAATAACCAAAAAATGAAAATGTTTTTTAATTACCTACCACGGATCTCTTTCTCCATTCAGGTAACTCGAGAATGTGTGGGGTTAGTATTTCTTTTCTTGAAAAAGTAAAGTAAAATTAATAACTTTAAAGAAACAAACTAAACTAAGAAAGAAAATCAAAACATAAAAAACAACACACTGACGCGGATCCCCCGAGGGAGGATGGGGAATGGGCTCTTAGGATCCCACTCAAAAGTTTATTAACTTATTACAATCCTTTTAAGAAATGCACTTTGGTCCTTATAATTTGGATCCAAGGGCTTACAACTTGATAGAAAAGAGTTTTGGTGAAAAGGGAAACTTCGTTGAGCTCTTAATTGTCCATTTTCTCGCAAAATGACCATAAATTTCCTTCTCTTTTTTGGTAACCTGCAAACATCAATGAGCTATTAAATGCAAAAGATGCTCAAAGGCACTTTAATATTGTCTTTGAACAACCTCCAAAAAAGGTCCTAAAAAAGATCTAAGTTAAATTAGCTAAAAATGACTAAGTAAGACAAGCTAGAAAGTTTGCCTTCTTAGGATCTTTGCTTGCCTCTTTAAGAGAAGTGCAAGCAAATCGTAAGCACTAAATGGCTAGATAAATTCTTTAAAGTACCTTAAAACAGTCTAATCTATCGAAAGCTTTAGATCTACTTTAAAGAAACTTGTGAAAAAGAAACTGCTTTCACTAGATCTAAACTTAAACAATTAAAACCTTTATGATTGATTTAGATCTAAGCACTCTCAGATCTACTTATAATTTTGCAAAAGATTATAGATCTGTAATAAAAATTGAACTAGTAACCAAGAGAATCAAACTGTAGAAGATAAGAAGGGTGAAGAGAAACAACTGTTGAAATTGGGCAATGGGGTCCTCAAAGTGGGGATTGGTGGGACTAGTTCTTCTTGGAATATGTTTGAAGACGTGAGGATGCCAAATCACTCAACATAATCTCCAAGCTAGATATCTTGCGATCTCATAACACTTGCACAACAAAGGATTAAACGCAACCTGGTATGAACTACAATAGAAACTTCAGAAAGTATGCATTTCTCATCAAATAAACATGTCTGTCTTAATGTTTTTAATGCAACTTAACATAAAAGTAATGGATGAAACAATCACGCTACTTTACCTTACTAAGAAATACTTCTCCTTCAAAAGGCAGATAAATAACCAAACATTTATAATGCAAGCATGTAAACAACACAATTATACCTCATAAGATCATAAGCACATTCTCATCCACACACGAAAGATCCACACATCGATTCGCCTCCAAAGCCTTTATTCATTCAATAAAAAATACTTCACAAATGTTACAGTGCAATTTAGTAGAGGTTCCACCTTCTCATGCGTTACAATGGCGAATTGCCTTCATTATATAGAAGAATGAGGGAGGGGAGGGGAGCGGACGGGGCGGGGTGGGCGCATCACCACTTGGGGATGAAGTCGAGTAAGCTTGAGTTGAGAGAGTTAAATGTGGGATTTGCTTGAGTTGATGTGAAGTGGATATGCGCCACCTCTTCCTTCGAGCCTTCACCAAACCATATGAACGATGGCACATAAACCAAGTCGCAAGCCATAAAAGAGGGGTTGCATTCATAAATCACAGGGACTCGCCACCTCTTGAGTTTGATCTCAATCAAGACGCTTGACCTTTAGTTGAACTCGCCCTCATCATTAGATCCCACTCCAACTCACCCTTCCAGTTGAGATGAGTCGCCAACACACCGCGTTCAATTGCCACATACACCAATCACTCTCTTTACAATGGTGGGCGCATCTCTTAACTTGGGATGATTCGCTAGAGTCCAAAGTTAATCCAAAAGTGACGCTTCAGCTATGTGATGAGGTCGCTCACTATGGGAGACAAAAATGCCATGTCACCCAACATATTAAACATGTGCCTTTGACTTTTTACAACTTTGTTTTACTTTTTTTGTCAATTTGTCACGTCGTTCACATTAATTTGACATTTTGATGCACCTTTAGAGAAATCATGCTCTAAGTAACAATTTAATCACCTGAAGCATACACAAAGTGAGTCTCGGGGTAAAGAGGATGCTCTGAGTGTGAAAACGAGCATCCCCATACCTAATTTCGCCTCTGGATCATGCTTTTATGCCCTTTACAAATTATTTAATTAAACCATTATAGAATGGCCCAAATTTACGGAAAAAAATATTTTCTCGGAAATTAAAAAAAACACCTAGGGGGTGTTGTCACCTTTCACGCACCTGGGGGTTAAATTGTCATGGCATAAATCTTCAAGCCACTAAGCGCGTCCTTGGGGACAAGTCTCGAGTCAAGTATTGTCACTTGATTTTGACTTCTTCGTTTAGGCAAACTCCTATTGAAGCCAAGGGGGGTAGACCCTAAGAGTTACTAAGGTTGATTAAGTGATTTAGTGGTGGCTTGTGGATGAGTAAGTTGTTTAGGAGTTTTTTTTATGAAAATTGAAAAAATGGAACAAGAGATTGCAATATTGGAAATAGTACAACAACATAAGCAATACATGAGAATTAAATAACCATTCAACACATGATAACCTTAAAGCAAATGATTGTAAAAGTAAATGACTAGTGCTGAAGAAATGGAGTCAGATAAAGTGTTGTTGTAGTGTTGGAGTGATGTTTTGCAATTGTCTCTTGGTCCATTTTAAATTATTGATGAGATGAGTGAATTAAGGGGGAGGGGGATTTCCGATATACCACAAAGGTACAGGGAAAATGTGGGCTGAATGGAGTCACGGGGGGATGTCCAACACTACACCAAAAAGAATGTAGCCTGACGGGGCCTCGTGGTCACTTTTCAGATGTTACCGCTTCCTCTGTACAATTTTCCCACATGAGGCAAAACACGATGGAGGATTTTCGTTTTGGGAGGTTAATTGAATATGTGAAAGCTAACTAAACTAGTTACTCAATCCCTTTCTAGATGTGATCAACTGATTGGTCAAAGCCGCAAAGATCCAAAGCATAATGAGGACGAGCCTTGTTGATTTTAAATATTTTGGAACAGGATGTTCTTGTTTATTAAACCTCAAGAGTCTCTTTCAGGTTTTTTGGGCCCTACTCAAGAAAGCAAGGGGGGCTGGTTACTAAAAAAGTAAAGTGCAAAAATGAAAATTTTTCTAATTACTACACTATGCAAATCTTTTCTTTTTCCGTAATTCGGTATAGCGCAATTGGTTAGTATTTGTATTACTTTGCAATAAATAAAATTGAAGTTTAGAAATAGCAAAGACTACAAATCTGCAAAGCAAAACTACACTAACAACAACAAAACCATGAAAAAGGTGCACCGACGTGGATCCCCCCCTCGGGGATAGGGAGTGGGCTCTAAGGAGCCCACTCAAAGCTTTATTGATGCTTATTACAATGTAGTAAAAGAGAATGCACTTTGGTCCTTGTTATCTAGGATTCAAAGATTTACAAAATAGTGAAAAAACAACTAAAAACGAGTAGAGGAGGTCCAGGAAGCTTTGAATGGTTCAAATTTTAGGAAATTGGCTAGAGCTTCCTTCTCTTTTTCGTCAAACCTGCAAAAATCAGCGAGCTATTAGTCCTAAAAGATGCTCAAAAACACTTTAAGAGTGTCTTTGAACATACACAAATTTATTTTAAAAAAATCCTAAGTTAAATATTATGATAAAAATGCATAAAAGTAACTAAGGAAAGCAAGCTTTCTTTGGGATCTTGGCTTGCTTTTTGGGCATCCAATATGATGAGCACTTAGATGCCCAATTTAACTTTAAACTTCAAAAGGAAAACTACTACAAGTAAGCTCAAGGTCTACTTAACAATACTTGCAAAAATGAGACTTCCTTAAGCTAGATCTACTCTGAAGATGGTAAAACTTTTAAAGCACTTTTATATCTGAGCTATTTGATTTTTGAAAACTATATCTAAATAAAAAACATTATCTTTTAGTGCAATAGATCTAAGTAAACAAGAACAATAACCGAAGGATGTTGATTTTTCTGAGCAGCATTGAGAGCCATTCTCTTCCGAGAATGGAGCCACTTGGTCCGAGACAGTTATGACACATATAGTAGTCGGGTTACCATATACTATTTTTAGATTCCAGTACACTTTTTCAGTTAGTTCCCTTACATATGAGATGCTGAGAGGAGCATCTATGATGGATCATTGATGGACTGTAGTATTTTTCCATGCCATGATTTATTTTTCCATGCCATGATTGAGTCTCAGGACACTCAGATTTGAGGACTGATGTAGCCATTTAGCCATTTACAGAGTAGTCAATAATAAATATTGTCCAGAGTTGTTGCAGCGGGCTCTAAGTGGATAGATGTTGGTTCGGATTGGTTATTTACAGGTATATGATTCAGTAGGTATTATCTTGTGTTATGGTTACTATTGCTTTTATACTCATTCTTGTGACATGTCTTAGCATCTAGTGTCATGATTTGGCGATCATATAAATATGTGGACTTGGGTGTATTGATATTATGTATGTATGTCCCTACTTAGACCTAGAAGTTACTGACCCATACTCATTGGTTTTGCCCTCCTTAAGGAGAATAGAGGTGATCATTCCCACCATACTTTGGCTTGCTAGTGTTGGTCTCATTGTTCACTATCTCCACCCATCCATTACGTTCCAGTTATGTTTATATCCCGACCTACTACTTGACTAGTGACATGGAGAACTTTCCCCCACTATAGCCTCTTTGTTGGATAAGCTTCCCTGTTTGTTTGTGTCTCGACTCTGAGTTGCCTAGGTTGTGTTGGCTAAACCTGAAACAAATAGGGTTGCCATCAATACAATGTATATGGAAATGAAATGAATATCTTGTATGAAGCCCATTCATGTAACAAGTGTTTTTGAACACACATGAATGCAAGACAAGCCTAATGAAATTGGCTTTGAAATGTGAAATGTGAAATGTAAAACCCATGTAACAAGTGTTTTCAAACACGCATGAAGCCTTAATAAATATAAATGCATGTAACAAGTGTTTTTGAACACGCATGGATCAAGGCTATGGAAACTCAAAGGCCCAAAAAACAATGGTTCTTAAAAGTTTTATCTAAAAGATTGCTGACCTCACTTGTATTTGATATGGATTGTGAGCATTTGTCAAGGTGATTAAGCACCTCTGAACGTAACTTACCCATTTGTGAGGCATTGCCATCCCCTGTGTTATCGCTTGTCCGACATATGCTAGAGTGAGTATCCCCTTTGCATATCCAAAGTGTCACAGTGTCAAGTTAGCAGTCACCCTTTAGCCTAGCCTTTTGATTTTTACCCTTCATCTTTCACTAGCAAATTGATTACAACTATGAAGTGAGTATGATCTTGAAAGTCTGGTCTGAGCCATAATTAATAAGTAACAAAACTCTATATATTTGGTTGGTGGACCGTCAGTGAAATGATTACTATTTGTTATTATTGTTACTTGAATGATTTGTAGAGCATGTCTTAACCTCTTAACACTTGCAGCAGTTTGATCATTTACAAATTATTATTATTTTATCTGTCTGGGCATATTAGATATTGTACATGATCATGCAGAGATCCGTAGGGTGTATGAGTATACACCTTAGATGGATTTGGGCTCCCCGAGTCCAATGAGACAGTTTGTTTTCAGTTCCGGGCAGTTAAAATGATGATTTGTCTCAGTATACCATTCTGGTGCAGTTTTGCCATGTTAATTGGCTTGTAAGAACAGAGGGATGATTTGATTGGTTCACCTAGGGCATTGTATGAGGAGGGGGTGGTCCAGCCACTTGTTTTGACCATTATACCCCCCACTCCCAGAGAGCCTGGTGGCCTCAGTTGGACAATGCAGGCACTCCATGTGGCAGTTTAAGCAGGTTCATAGTTCTTGAGGCAGATTAAAAATGGTGAAAATGGCTACTAAGGAATTCAATTTGGGCTATTGAGGCAAGGGAATGGGATGGGATAAGTTTTGATGATGAATGTGATGTCTTCCACCCCTTCTCCAGCAGTTTCAACATTCAGGGGGATCCACACCCATCTCTTCGGCATGTTTTATGAATTTCTAGAGCTTTTGGAGGCTCATGACCCTCCCAGAGAGGCACGATTTTGCACTTAGAGTTATATTTTATTTATATTGTGCCATGGGGACACACTAGGGGTGTTAGACACTACCCCCTAAACCCACCATGAGCTTTATTCATGTTATTTTTGTCATGTTGAGTGGGATCCCCTCTCTTAGGGTGATTTTGTCCATTGATGTGTTATATTATTACATTGATCCATGTATTTTATGTTGAGCTCATCTCAACCATTAATTAGAACATTTTGATCTTTTAATCTTAGCCATCCATTCAAAAGGTGGTTAGGATTTTGGTATCTCTCCATCCTATTTAAAGGAGAGAGCTTCTCATTGTAAAGGGGTCTTTGGTTCTTGGAATCTTGATAATAGAAAACTCTTTTGTGGAAATTCTTGAGTCTCCTTTGCATATGGTGTTTTTCGATGGCGATTGGAAAGTCTATTGCATCCTAGCATTTGGATATTTATGGTGAGATCTATATTTTTGTGGAGCCTTTGTCATTGTCTATAGGGGGGCGACTTCACTTGGGCGTTTTTGCAGGGCTTCTTCAACTCGCTTGTATCAGGGAGTTATCATTAGTATCATTGTGATCTATGGTTTCATCTTGTTATTTCTTCTGTAGCATTTGTCCATTTCTCTTAATGCATGAAATCTGATATTGTTGATGTTTGTTGTGCAGGAGGGAGGGAGCATTGGCTTCCTTGGGAAAATCGATTTGCATAGAATATTCATCCAAATCTTCTCAAATTGATTGGGAAGGAATAGATCATCATCATCATCATCAAGGAATCTACAAGGTTATCCAGGTAAGATCCATAGGTTATTTCTTCTTTTCTTGGTTCCAATCCATTGGCATCTTTATTTTACTGTGAAAACCCTCATCTAAAATAATCTGAAAATTCTATGGATCAAACTGCTTGTTCAATTAGCAAACCATTTATGGGTATTGTAGATCGGGTCAAACCCAAAGTGGGTTCTTCTAGGCATCATGCTTGTGTGACTCCACAAGGCCCAAACTCCAAGGCACTAATCCCTCAATCCAAGCGCATTCCTCATTTGGCCAATTTTTCCTGTGTTTTGATCCTATCTTTGAGGCTTGGGTACTTTGATACTCTCATACCTTTCATCAATTCTATCCATTGGTACTAGATAGCCCCAATCTTGTCCTTAACCTCCCTACATTGGACACGGTTCCCAAGGCAATGGATATTTTCATCATTTGCTGGTACCTTGATCCTGGATCTAGTAGTAAAACTCATAAGTCACTTGTATTTCAACCTTGGATCAATTTCACACTTGTGACTTCATCCATAGATCTAGGGTTTACTTCACCTTACACCTTACGTATTTAATCTTCCATTGATTTGATCTGGTGTCTTGGTTTGACCTCTCCTATCGGGAGTAGGTTCGGGTTTCCCCCATTGTTGTCTTGGGCTAAGATAACATCAAGTGAAGATTGCCTCGATTGGTGTGACAACCATCCATTTGGGAGTTGAGGCTATCTTGGTTCACCTCTTTGGTTGTCCATTCCCTCTACCATCTATCTTGGATCCATCTCATAGGGGCAACTACAAGTCTGGTAAACTTCAAAAGGAAAACTACTGCAAGCAAGCTCAAGGTCTACTTAACAATACTTGCAAAAACGAGACTTCCTTAAGCTAGATCTACTCTTAAGATGGTAAAACTTTTAAAGCACTTTTAGATCTGAGCTATTTGATTCTTGAAAACTATATCTAAATAAAAAAATCATCTTTTAGTGCAATAGATCTAAGTAAACATGAACAGTAACCAAAGGATGTTGATTTTTCTGAGCAGCATCGAGAGCCATTCTCTTTGGAGAATGGAGATACCTGGTCCGGGACCACGGTGTAGACTCAACCTAGTGTTGAGTGACCATTCTGTTGAATGGTAGATCTCTAGTCTGGGACCATGATATAGACCCAACTCTATCGTGGGTAGACTCAACCCAGTGCTGAGTGACCATTCTGTTGAATGGTAGACATCTGGTCCGGGACCACGATGTGGACCAGTCTAGTACTGGTAGGCTCAGCTTAGTTATGAGTAGCCATTCTCTTGGAGGCGCTTGGTCTGTTACCAAGTATTTGACCTAGGGTCAAATTATGCAGCCCATGGCTAAGGCATCTGGTCTGTTACCAGGAAGGCACTATAAGCCCTAGACTGGGTCTAGGCATGTGTGACACTTTGACTCTTGATATATGGGTTTTGTGTACTTCTCCAAGGTTTAACTACTCTTGGTTAAGTTACCCTAGTACCTGATCTTGGTGTCACACAAAGTGTGAGATAAAAGCATTATTAACTCTTTTGGTTTATGATGATGTAGTTTTGGAATAAGAAGACCACACGGGCACTTGGAAAAAGGCTAAAGTCAAAAGTCAAAAATACATTAGGACTTTTGGATTGTAGGAAAAAGACCATAGGTGAAAGTCAAATTACATAGGAAAAGGACTTTTTGAGTAAAAGTCAAAGTTACTAAAATGACCTTTTTGGTAAAAAGGTAAAAGTGAAATTAAGAAAAGAATAAAATATTATTATTTTATCTTTCCTAATTTTGGTCCACTTACAGGTGAGTAAAGGCTATAAAAGAAGATCAAGTCAATTCATTATTACACATTCACTTGCTCACACATGCACTGCTGCTACTGAAGATCTATCAGCAAAACCCTCAGCTAGGGTTTCATTGAACTTCAGTTATTCAGCCAGGGTTTTTGTTAAACCCTCATCTTCAGCCAAGACAGTCATCTTCAGCACTTTTACAGTCCTCCATTTTTCTGGACAGTCCTGAGCAGCTATGTTTTTTCCGTGGGCAGCCCCCCTTCTTCTGTGGGCTGTCTACTTCTTTTGCTGACAGTCCATAGAGGGCACTGCCCTCTCAGCGCCTCCAGGTAGCCTGTAGCAGGCATACCCGGGAGGGCTAGGGCCTTTTTGGCACCCTCGGGTAGCCTGTGAGGGCTATCGTGGCCCAATAGGCCTTCAGGGTAGCTCGAAGGTAGACCTGTGAGGGTCCTGTGGCAGACGTGAGGATGCCGGGCCTTCAATAGGCCCTCGGGCCTAGACTGCTAGCTCTTTCGGGCAGCAGCAGGACTGTACAAGAAGCTGTCGGGCAGTTAACAGAAAACTGGTCATGGGCAGCAAGAGGACGAGCAACATCAGACGCTAGATCGGGTAGATCTAGGCAAGCTGGGCAGAGAAGAAAGGCAGTCGGGCATTACAGAGAGAGATCTAGGCAGGTAAGAAAATTTTTGGGCAGCCTGTTTTGTACTTCTGGCATGCTTGATTATTTCTGGCAAATTGATTTTTGAGTAGTGTTGATAATTTTGGGCAGATCTGGAATTTTGGTTAACTAGGGTTTGAAACCCTTAGTTTATTTTTTGTCGAGAAAAAAATTATTTGATCATCTGTAAACTGTGGTTAAACCTAGATTGGGGTTTGAGGAACCTTTTGAAGAATTTCCTAAGTCATCTCATTTACGAGATGAGCTACTAATGCTTTTTGGGGTTTTTGTCCTTTGATGGTCTCCCTAGTGAAAAACTCTTGTGTCCATTGTGCTGATGCGATGAATGTTATTTTACTGCACTTGTCATTTGTTTAAGTTAATCTGCAAATTTTTTAAGTATTTATGCTAATGCTAAAATTCAACAAAGGAGAGTATTGATTTTTAAAGGAGAGAGAGATGAAGAACAACTTGTTCCTGGTAAGATCAACCCAAAGGCTTGAAGTGGGATGCCGAGGGACTATGTTCTTGAACGTTGTTGGAGGTGGAGTGGAGTCAAACTAGATCTATGCTTCCTCCAACCTAGGTACCCCGAAACTTAATCACAAAACTTGCATACGCGCGAGATCTTGAAACACATATAAAAAAGTGATTAAAACAACATGAAAATAAACTTATTTAACTTACAAATCCTTGATCTTGATCTCTAAGCATAGGTGAATACATAGAAATGAAAGTAAACTTACTTACAATTCCTATTCCTACTGAGTCGGAGAAATCCTTCGAGGCAAGATCCATATCAAGGGTAAACAAGAAATTGCAAAAGAAACAAATTAAGCTTAACCATGGTGGTCCACACATGAAATCACAACACAACTAGCATCCAAAGCTTCATTTTAATTATCAAGCAAAACCAAAATAGCATAAATGCATTACAATAGCAAGCCTACTCTCTCTAACTCTAACTAGTTTGGAATGAGAGATAGGTGCTTCAATTTGTAGCCAAATCCCAACCAAGAGGGGCATATCCATCAAGTAAGAGTGAAGTCGGGTTCATGAAGTTGATTGTGGAAAGTGTAGGAGTTAACTGAAGCTTGAGAGAGATTTTCGTGGGAGTTTGGGTGACATATTTCCAAGAGATATGCGCCCTTCCCTTGATTGGATGAAAACACATCACAAGGATCTCCTTCATGGAGGAATGCGCCCCCTTTTAGTGAGATATGCGCCACCTCTTCCAACTACCCAATACTCCCTTGAGATGACTCGTTCTTGTCTCCATATGAGTCGCTTTCACCTTAAATAACTTGCCTTAACTCTGAATAGAGACAAAACACCAATACTCTACGTTTTATTTATCTCATGATCCATGCAACATCACTTATGAAGAGAAAGCGTAACCATGAATTTAAGATAACTTGCCTCCATTTCAATCCCTTCCAAATCATATGCTTTATTATATGATTCATCTCTTAAACTAAGTTGCCTTCCATATGAGACAAACTTGGCCACCTTATTTGACTTTTAAAAATAAGTTTGACATGTCCCCACATGACTTTTGACTTTGTCATTTTGTCGCATTATTAGCATTAAACTGACGTTTTGATGCACCTTTAGAGAAATCATGCTTTACGGGATGATTTGGTTGCTCGAAACATAGGAAAATTGGGCCCCAGGGTATAGAGGATGCTTTGAGTGTGAAAACAAGCACCCCCATGCCAAAATCCGCCTCTAGACCATACTTTTATTACATTTACAAATGTCCCATTTAAACCATTAAAAATGGCCTAATAGGGACACTCTCAGGCATGGAGAAATGAAGTTGATCAAAGAAGTGTTGGAAGCTCCAACAGCTCAGTTAGATGTTGGTCATGCAACAATGTCGGTCACATTGCTGCACATTGTCGTACGATGAGGTGTTATAGCTGCAGTGGCCTTGGGCACAAAGCTCAAGATTGTAGGAGTACACGAAAACAATCCTTGAGAAGTTACCTAGACAACTCATCAAGGAAAGCCAGTACAAATGAAGGAACAAATGGTCAAAGGACAGATGCCAAGAAGCAAGCATGGATGAGGAAGACAGAGCAGTTGCAGATAGGAGAGGTTGATCAGAGCAGGGAGGATGGCTGCCATATGGCAAGCCAAATGTAAGGTCTCTCAAAGACCTTAACACACCTTGAGATCATGAGGCTGGAGAATGAACTCAAAGGAGAAAGGATGGTTACTCCAGGTATACAGACAGGTCCTAGGATCGTGCATATTGACAGGGGGAGCAGTGAGTAGTGATCAGAGATTTCAGACACAACTATGTGGACACCCTTTGCCATTGATGCCAAAGGGGGAGAGATGAAGACAAAGGGAGAGATGAAGACAAATGGGGAGCATGCTCATAGGGGGAGCATGAGTTGTTGTCATCAATGACAAAGGGGGAGATTGTTGATGAAATTGTCATTGATGCCAACATGGTCTTGCAATGGAAACCCCACAGGTGATGTCATGATGGTTCTTGTCCCATAGAGATCCCCTTGCTTGATAAAGAAGCCCTCTTGTACTTGTTGACTAATATGATCACTTGTCACTATGGTCCTTGGTACCTCTCCTTGGTGACACCATGAGGATGATGACACTCTCAACATAATGTTGATGTATGGTGAAAAGGTGGAGCATACCCTAAGACTTAGAAGATGTCTTGTAAACAAAGGTAAGGTTGGCCACTAAATAAGCTAATATGTTGGTTAAACGCTGGAAGAAAGCAAGAGACAGGTCGGCTCCAAGTAATTTTAAAGTTATAATTATATCTTTGTGAAGTCGGCCCAGAAGTAAAACATTATTGCTATGTCGGCCCAACAAAAATTATAAGTTGGCTTAGTCAAACACAAAGTCGGCTCAGTCAAAGTTTTAATAAAAAAAAATATATTATATGTCGGCTCAGAATTAAAATTAAAATAAAATTGAATTTTTTTATAGGTCGGCCCCGAAATTATGGTGAAAATTTAGTATAAATATCAACTCAAATCTTCACTTTTGTAAGGTGAAATTTCGGTGGAGCTCTGAGGAATTTCGCAGGTAGCGAGAAGCAGAATTTTGACAGTCATTTTTTTTTTGGTTCTTAGCAGCAGCAGTATACTGAGTTTTCGTGGGAGCTGGCTCTAACTTGTTCAGTGAAATTTTTGGTGGAGCTTTGAAGGTTTTAAGGCAGCAAAACAAGTCTTACAGTCTTGTCTTCTCTAAAGTTTGGGCATGAACAGTTCGTTGAGCTAGGTGGCAGCAGATTCAACAGTCATAATTTTTGGGGGTTCTATCATATAAACAGTCCATCATTGTGACTTGTCCTGGTGTCTTTCAAAAGATGCAGTCCACTGAAATGTTGATGACAGACCTAGCTTGAACAGTCCCAAAATTGCAGAGGTTAAAACAGTCTTGAAATTGTAGAGGAGAGGGACTTGAGTTTTTCCACAGAGAATTTTTGGGGTTAATAGAACAGTCACGAGTTTCTTCCTGAACAGTTCGAGTTGGTTGGATGCTTGTCTGCTAGAATAGACCATCATACAGTCTAAGGTTTTGAATCCTTTTACACAGTCTTGAATGCATGAACGTGTTGGTCAATAGCCCCAAAAGATCCGAATCTCGAAATAGATGAGACTGCTGTTGAAGACACCCTTTTAGCAGTTCATAGTCCAGCTTGAAAGCTACTATGATAAACATGGATCAGTGGTGTAAAGGCAAATGAAGATGATGATCCAGGTATGCATACAGCCCTAGTTTTATGCTGTCTTTGAATTATCCAAAGAAGGTATTTACAGTCCAAATCTCTACAAGATCTTCATGCTTGAATAGTCCCAGTTTGACTTATGTTTTATCAGCATATGCTCAGTCCATTTTGGACTAGATTAGGTTTTTATCTCAGCATCAACAGTCCAGTTTTGGATATGTTCTGGGCCACAGTGATCACAGTTTAGGCTCATCTCTTATGGCAGCAGTACATGTAGAGGTTTGTTTTAAAAGCTTATAGGCCAAGTCTGTCCACTGAAGCAACAGAAATCACAGGAACATATTCTGATCTGTCTAAGATTATTAGACACTGTTCAATGAGAGCCACACGGAACTCAAAACTCTGATGCTGTTCAAATTGTTTGGGTCTGTGTATAGTTTGGTGGTGAAAAAGAACTAAAGCCAGTCCTAGATTGAAAGAAACAATGTGCTAAGGTCAGATACATGTGTTTTGATCAAGCTCCTACAGTGACTTCCAAACATCCACAAAGTTTTGGAAGAAAATGAGTTGTTGTAGGTTGAGGTTGAATGAATAGAGGAGGTTCCTACAAGGGAGTTGGGAATAGGAATTGTACCTTATAGTCCTCTTGGACGTGGATTCTTTGCTGAGAAAGCAATTGTTGAAGGCTTACATGAGGGTGATAGCAGACTGAAGAAGAAGAACAACAATACATGTGAAACAACTGAGGCAGCCACAGGAAGAGGATTAGACAGAGAATTCACAGGCAGCTACTATGTACATGGTTGAAGTATTTTTCTGGGGTTTTATCTCTCTAATTTGGACAGTCAACTGAGGCAGCGAACCCTCTAGAAGTTTGGATAATGAGGTGACTGTACCAGCATTACTCAGTCTGCAATAAAATGTATGTACAGTGTTAAGTGAAATATGTGAACAGTGAGGTGTATGGACAGTTATGTACAATAAATTAAAATGATATAATAGTGTATGAGCAGTAAGGTATGCATCCTAAAATGATGCTCTCCATTGTACACACAATCACAAATTGAAGTTTACCATACAGCCCGAATTGGAAGTTTTACCAGCATATACAAAACAGTTCAAAGGTGCAAGTTCTTGGTAAGGGTAAGGATGGAAGTAGAACTCTTCTTTCCATTTAGATTGCAATCTAAAGTGAAATCAATTTGTTGAGAGGATGGATGAATTGGAAGAAAGAACACAAACATAGAGCTACAGGATATGAATATGATATATGTGTGGACACACCCTTGATGATAAGTACAGACCTATGAAGAACTGGATTGAACAGTCGATATGAATGACTTTGATGTTAAAATATGAGGTAAGCAAGTGCACTAAGTTTAAATGCAAATCCATAGTCAATAACTTCAATAACTTCAGAAGTATGAGTGATCCATCATCATTATCAGTGAATTTTTTGAGACAACAGAGTTTTGATTCGGCATCTAATGAGTTACAAGAATGATAGAGTAGATGTCTGGTGAGGTGCAAGAATGATAGAGTAAATGTCTGGTGAGGTGGTAGAATAGAAGCTACAGAACTTGTGAGACACATTCTGAAGACATCAGTAGAAATCTTGAGAAGGTTTGGAGCAAACTTGTAAAGGATTCTGTGCAATTGACAGTGAGTACATACAGTGAATGTGCAACAAAACAATGGTATATTGATGTTCCTAGAAAAGGTGATCCATTGATGAAAGCAGACCTTTGAATGATAAGAGCAGACCTATATGCAGATACCTAATATGCAAACAATCATGTATACAGTGGATATGTATACTGTGGTAAATGTTCAGTAAGTAATGTAGATCCATGCCTTATATATGATGATGATGATGTTTGACCAGCAGTTTGATAAGAAGATCCCAGAGAATGACCAGCAGAGATACATGAGCAGTGTATAGCAGAGAAACAATATATCAGTATACAGTGTTGTTTTGGCAGTGGTTAGAGCAGATCCTTGTGAGTACATACTGTAGACACTGAGAGGGGGGGTGAATCAGTATGAAGCCAATTTTAAATCTTTTCTTAGCTTGACACAGATAACTATCAGTTCATCAATCTACCAATCACATAAACATTTCATAAACACATTATTCACATATCATAGCATTTAACTCATCAAGAACCATAACACCACATCATATAAATTTGTAATCTTTTTATATTAGTTTGGTTCGGCTACAACCGTTAGGCAAAATCAGCACCTATTGATACATAGAGCACCTATTTTGTATCCAGGACCCAGCCTGGTTTTCTTAGACCCTGCTAAGAAGGGTTTGAGGTATCCTAACCTCAAAAACAAGACAAGCTTGCATTTACAATTAAAGCTTACTGTTACATCAACATCATCTGTTTCTTCAGTCTATTCAGCTGCTGGTCAATACTGCTGATCATCTGCTCAACTCTGATCATGCTCATCTGCTCATCATCAATGCTGCTCACTGTCAAGTCATCATGGTCTGCTCAACAATCTCTGCTTTGCTGATCCACCATTGCTCAAGAAGCCTCATCAATCCACATATCAAGTCTGCTGTTGCCATGCCAATTGTCATCTAATCACCATTCTCTGGTTCACTTGGTTGCTGGTCTAGTCTTCTGCTGCAAGCATAAACTGTTTGTCAATCTGCTCAACACTGCTGCAATAGTCTTCTCAATCTTCTCTGTTCAACACTATTCATCATTGCTGGTCAATCTTTGCTGCTGGTCATCACTGCTCAGCACACATCAACTCTGCTGGTCCAAAAACTGTTGGCCAATCAGCTCATCAACAGTTGCTCATACTGATCATCTGCTCTACTGCTCAATGATCATGCCAATCACATCTACTCTGCTCTTATGCTTAGCAAGTAGTGCATTTCAAAACTCATACTTTGACTGTGGATAACTTCAGACTTTATGCTACCAGACATAACTCATTTCTAACTCAATAAAAGTCAACTCTAGAGTTACATACCTTGGATGCACTTGAAGAATGCCAAGTCTGAGTTTCCTTCTCTTGCTAGGACATATACCTTTATCTTACCTGAACTTTCTCTTCTTATCTTTACTCAACTTATGAAGGTCTGCTATCATTTAAACTTTGATCATCACATCAAGGTCTGCATCTTTTAGGAGTGCATCATCACTGGTGTATGCACTTGACCTTGAACTGTGTGTACATTATAGTAGCTTCCAAGCTGGACTGTGTAGAAACAATTTAGGTTTGCTTACACCTTCTGGATGAGTGCTGTGAAATACCCCAAGGAGATCACTGTTGCATGCTGAGGAATCATCAAATTGGAACTGTCTGGAAGACTCACAAAAGGAGGCTGTAACCCTCATTAAGAACTTGGACTGTTCATGCACCTTACAAACTCGAATCTTGACTTTGTCACAGAGATCACTATATCCAGAATGATTTTCTTCTATCAGTCCTAGGGTTCCAATCTTCACAAAAGACTGTCAATTTCTTCAAGAATAGGACTGTCACCACTTGACTGTCCTATCAACTTGTCCACAATTGAATCATCCTCTTGTCATCATTCTGCCTGTACATTCATATTAATTCTGTCCACAACACAACATGTCATTGCCACTGTTCTTTATGCTCTTTTGGCTGTCCAAATCACTGTGCAAACATCAGTCTTAATACTGTCAAAAAGTACAGACTTCTACCTTAGGGATGCTCACCAAGCATATGCTTCAGTTCTGCCCTCAAACATGATTGACCACAATACATCAAACTCAGACTTTAAGTCTCTATCAATTTACCCCACAAGGCTGCTCTAAAAACTCTTCTTAAGTCTGCAAATACATTCCTTGGAATGTGAGCCAAAGGCAGCTACTAAAAACTGATGTCCTGAGAATGGTAATGAACAGTAATACAAGGAATGAGAGGGCTGCTGCCTTCCACGCTTGGCTAGTCACCTGAGTATATGTCTGCCTTTCAGCTTGTAGATAACAGCAAGTATAGTCTCAAACTGAATCGCTGTAATAGCTTCTCCAACGCTTGAAGATGAGGTTTCTAAGAGCGCGGAATGAATAGAAATTGGGAAGAAATGCTCAGAACTGTAGTACAGCAGTATATCCCATCCAGTTACCAAAGTGTTGCGCCCAACAATAGTATATCTGCTCCACACCTCCAAATCGGTCCTCAAATCAGATCTGTGACCTCAGGGATTAATGACACGATTTCTTAGGTTTCAATATGCAGACAACAAGGAATACACTGCCCTTCTAAATTGAGCTCAGCTCTGGCACTTGTATGAGGACTGTGTATCAACGAGTTGGAAGAAATGTGGATTAATCTTATACTGTCGAAAAAACCTCCAACAGTCAACTATGGTGGTTTATGAAGAAACCCAAACTTCAGTCCATTCATGTGTTGGTTAGACTTCAAAGAAATGTCACTAAAACTCAGACTGCTGTAAAAGAACCCTTACATCTAACTGCCTCAGTCATGTTCACTTCTCCACACGACCTCATTCTTGGACTGTGTACATCCTCGGATTATGACAATAGGTAGCCACAAGGGTTACTCCTTTCACAACTCGGGACTGATAGCAACACACAAAAAAAAAACTTCACAAAAATCAGATCCAAGCTATCATCCCTTCATGCACAAGATGACTTCAAATCAAGCTCGGACTGTTCATTCCCACAGTCAGCCTTTGACACAGTCCAACTAGTAGATGAATGCACAATCATCACTCAGTCTGTGGAAGTGTTTTAAGCCAAGCATCAACCTCAAGACTTGTGCATTAGCCTTACTTCAACTTGGAACTAGGTATGCTTAAAAAATTCGAAAGTACTGGTGCTGTGGATGACTTAAAGCTTGGACTGTTTACTCTGACCATATCCTCTGCTGCAAAACCCAGACTTTGTCAACTGTGGAAACCGCCTTGTCAAACTGTGGATGACTCCAAAACAAATTTGTCTGTTGAAACCCTCGGATCTGCTGCTAAAAAATTTCCTCAGTCAGGCTGCGAGCTGTACCTCAGTCAAGCTGCCTCCAAAAATCTCCTTTGCTGTTCTGCGGCTGCAAATTTCCTTACTGCTGCTCCTACGCTGCCTCAAGAAGAATCTCAGAGCTATCCCGCGAATTCTTGTACTAAATGAGGTCGTTGAAAGGGTATTTATACTCATTTTCTTGAATTTTTGAGGCCGACTTAAAAAATATTGTGGAGCCGACCTGAGATATAAAAAATATTTTATTACTTGTTCTGAGCCGACTTCTAATTTTTTATTGGGCCGACATAAAAATATTATGGAGCCGACCTGAGAATGTTTTACAATAATTTAAAACAGCGTTGAGTAGGCATACATGATCCCTTTTGTTTGGGGGTTCTTTCACCATTGTTGCATACTTGCATGAAGTGCCATATCCAATGTTCAAAGAATCGGAGATACCTTCTCTTCAGTACCAAATGATATGATTAGTGTTTGGTGAAAAATCTCACCTCCTGAGTACTCTTAAAAACATCCCTCCTTTCTGACCCATTCCAATGCCAGCAAGATTATCATCAAGAATAGTATTGGTGCAGCCTCTGAAAATCCTTCAAAAACTTCTTCACCAAATCTCCATGCAAGACCATCAAGGCTCATCATGCCAACTAACCATATCAATTGCCAGTAGTGGGCTCCATGACCTTTGCAAGGTCAGTCTTCATCAAGGGTTCCAAGACTTCATGGACTTCTCCATTGTCTACCAAGGCTTCAAGACAATCTTTAGGGTCTTCAGCATCATCAGCAGGACTTCTTCAACATCTTCAGCAAGGTGGTGGCATCAATGACATCCATGTTGGCATCAATGACAATTTCATCAACACATACTTGAACAATAGGTTTGACAGGTAGATGATAAGGACAGGTTGATGAAAATGAGCAGCATTGAAGAACAAAGATCGATGATTAGTGATAGGAGCTGTATGATGACTTGACAGTGAGCAGCGTTGATGATGAGCAGATGAGCATGATCAGAGTTGAGCAGATGATCAGCAGTATTGACCAGCAGCAGAAACAGAGGATGTTGATATAACAGTAAGCTTTAATTGTAAATGCAAGCTTGTCTTGCTTTTGAGGTTAGGATACCTCAAACCCATCTTAGCAGGGTCTAAGAAAACCAGGCAGGGTCCTGGATGCAGAGTAGGTGCTCTTCATATCAGTAGGTGCTGATTTTACCTAACGGTTGTAGCTGAACCAAAACTAATACAAAAAGATTACAAAATTATATGGTGTTGTGTTCTTTTGTGATTGATTCTTGATGATTTAAATGCTATGATATGTGAATGATGAAGTTTATGAAATGATTATGAGACTGGTAGAATAATGGAATGATAAATTGGTAGCTAACTGTGACAAGTTAAGAAAAGTTGTAAAATTGGCTTTACACTGATTCACCCCCCTCTCAGTGTCTAACAACATGGTCCAAAGCTCAAGATTAACTTCAACAAGGAGAGGGCATATGAATTTATAGCACAAGGAGGCCGACTGTAACCCAAAGGGATCAACTCAAATTTGAAAGAGGTAAGGTTTAAGCTTCATCATGGAGACTTAACTTGAATTAGTGGGGTGGTGGCTTAGTGAAAATTCCCTTTCTCGAATTAGCTCCATGAGGAGGAGTTACCAAAAACTAAGGAGTGGAGCCATGAATAGCACATGGAGGCACACTAATGCATAAAGGGGGTTACAAAACATCAAGGAGGGCGAAAAAGATGAGAGAGGGCATCCAATAGGGTCATAAATATCATGGAAGCACAAAAATAAGATCATCAATGCATAGTGTAAGAGTGGAAGCTAGAAAATAGCTTACAACCCCTAAAAACTAGGGGTTGTAAGCTATGGTCCCCCATACTCTTTTAGTTGCCTTTGTTGAGACAATTGTGTATTTAATCAATAGTAACAACATTCAAACATAACAAAGATGCTAGTAATAACATTAACATTAATAATAGCGCCAAAGTCTAAAGTCACATTATCAAACAATAATCATAAGTCCTTAATCACATTAATCATGCAAAGGATCATAAGTCCACAATCATATAAAATATCATAAGTCCATTGCAAAAGAACATAAGTCACATGAAGGATCGTAAGTCCGGGGCTTAACAACTGTAGTATTACATCCCTCTTTCCCTTAAACAATGCATTGTCCTCGATGCTTATTACATACATGCCGCAAAATTTCGAAATAGATGAGGGTATGCTTTCCTCATGGAATCCTCCAGATCCCAAGTTGCATCCTCAGGACTATAATGGGTCCTTGGACCTTTACTTGCTTGATTTCTCGATTCCGAAGTAGCTTGACCTTGCTTCCCAAAATGGCAACAAGATGTACCGGAAAATCCCCTTCTGGTTCCACTTAGATCATAATCCATTCAATCACATGATTAGTACCATGTTCATATATATATAAAGAAAATATAAACACTCTAATTACCTGGATCACATTCCAATCAATTACATGGTTAGTATCAAGTATATACTTTTTCAATAAAGACACATGAGAAATACTAACTAAGTGCTAATACAACTCGCCGGTAGGTGTAGTTTATATTGAATTGCTCAACTCAATGATGGGATTTTACCATAACTCATTAAAGTGAACCGAGCATTAGTGACCTTTTATTAACCATCACCACTGGAAGTTAAAGAGGAAGTGCCAATAGAGACAAAGATAGCAGGAGTTCTTGGTGTTCTAAACCCACCCTCTTTGCCAAAATAATAATAATCCAAAAGTAAAGTCTCCATTCACTTTATCTTTCTTTTATAACTTTCAACTGCAAAAATCCTAACTTTTGACCTAATTAGGTCACTTTAACTTCTAATTTGCAGTTGACTTGCATGCATGCGCATGGAGACTAAATTGGGTGCATGCATCATTAAATAATGCTTATATGTCATGCATGTCACTTTTAGGGTTTGCATGCATGTCATTTTTAGGGTTTGCATGCATCTCACTTTTAGGGTTTGCATGCATGTCACTTTTGGGAACATTACACAGCAATATAGATGATATGGTGCACTCTTGAGCCACTTAAGTGAGAAGACCAGCATCCATATCATCAGCCCACCCATCCAGCACGCCATCTATGATTTCACACTAAAACGTATTAGCTAGCTGTCCAACTTCCGCCGTAGTGTTTCTATACTTCTGTGATATCAGACAATGATGGGGGTAATGTCCTAGGTTTCTGCATATTTTACGAAGTCCAACATCTGGTTTTCTCAGCATATTGCCCCTCCTCTCTGGAATGGGCTCTGACTCCTTTGAACAGAGTGATGTGGGAGGACTTCAGGACCCTAAGAACTTAACTTGCTCAATACACAGATATAACATGATTTCGAACCAGCTCTCTTTGTATTAATCAAGCAAGATGTAGAACATATACAATAACATTGCCCCCCTTTTCTCAGCGACAAGCTCTGCCTTTATAATCTCATAATGGTCCATCTTGAGAACATACGTTAAGAACATGTTCGATAATCGTGTGGATTCTCGAGCTGTTCTATACAACACCTATTTCCAGAGTGTATGATTAGCAACTATACAAAATTAAGCGAGTAAAGTATTTGTCCATTTTTGGTTATATCGTAATTCACATCCTTGGTTACATTTTTATTTCTCCACAGATTAGATTTCAATAAAACAGGGTCAATCGGCTTCATATCCACAAGACGCCCAAAAAGGTGGATCTTATCCCTTATATCTCGGCTTGAAATCTGAAGCAACAACCACTAACTCGGGATTGTCAGCAACACTGTAATCAATGAGATCTGCAGCAGGCCTATAAGGTAGTGGGATCCGCAGCAGACCTGTAGATGACAGGATCTGCAGCAACATGTAGATGATGGAATCTGCAGCACCCTGTAGACGCTGGGATCTGTAGCAACCCATAGCTGAGGGGATTGGCATCAGCTTGTAGCTGATGGAATCGGCAACAACCTATTGCTTGAAGGGATCGGCAGGAACTTGTAGCTTGATAAGATCTGCAGCATGTCTTCATTACTTCAAGAAGGCAGTTACAAGCATGTCATTTTCCATTCATTACTCACCAATAAAATGTAAAGACAAGTAAGCTAAAGAATACCTTATGCCTGTATCCCTTTCAAAGCATCAAAAAGGTTTAATGTGGAAATGACAAGGTAGAAAAAGGCAGGTAGATTAGGCAAAAAGGGTATGAAAAGATGGCCTTTTGAGACGCATCAGAGAGCTGTCCTTGAGCAATGGAGTCACGCTTATTGCAGTGTGCCTGTATCCAGAAATGACACTACTTTTGCAACTAGTAAAGTAACTAAAAGTAACAATGGAAACTATGATAGGAGTGAAGCTCAAATGCCATGAATAAGAAACAAAGAACAAACTTAGTAGGGGAACCTGCACACTAATGGGTGGATTGCACTTGCGAATTTGGATTAATGGTGGGATTGACATCTCCAAGAAAGTTGACTGTTTATTGCATTTCGGAGAATGATGAGTGTCAAATTAAAGGTGCCAAATGCCAATTAATTCCAAAACAAAGAATAAACCCTTACTTAAAGCTTAAGTTACGGATAAAAGTGACAGGCCTTTATAAATAGCCTTTCAAGTAACAAATTAGCAGGAGGACATACGGCAAGTGTGAAGCTCAAATGTCATAAATAGGAACCAAAGAACAAATGTATCGGAGGCACCATACATCCTAGGAGGGATTGAACCTGCTAATTTGGAATAATGAGGGAAAACTTTGAAGTTGTAGATCACATTTTAGAAAATGATAAAAGTTTCAAATGAGAGAGGTGAAGCCCAAATTCATACAAAAAAGTAGAAACCAAACTTAAAGCTTGAGTTTACTAATAAAAGTGATGAGCCTTTATTACATAAAAGTTACTTTTTACAAATATTGAAATTTGATACTTAAATGCCCAAGACTAGAACATTATTACAAAATCATGAGCTTACACACAAAATAGCTCATTCATATAGAGTCTAATGCCTAATAAAGATGTGTTGGTTAGGTACACTAACACTTTTTGTTTACAGATGACTGCTGAAAACTGAAAAGAGTATGATTATAGTCTGATTTCTCGTGCAATGCTTTGTTCACTCCATGAGAATCTTAGGTGCAGCTGATTTCAGTACAATGCTTTGTTTGGTTTTGATTCTATTTAATTAATATAATAGATGCATTGCAATGGGTATGTAGAATGATGTTTTGATCCCTTGTAGATTAGAGTTCCAAATCTAGTGCCTTAGATCTTTATCAAGTTGGTTTTAGAGGAACCCAAACCAAACTCCACCAAAGCAGTGGGTTTGGGTCTGTTAAATCTAAATCCAATTCTTGTTGTTGGATGCCAAAAAATGCCAACGTTCAAAGTGCCATATATCTTGGGTCACTTCAAAAGCCTGTAATGTCTCATTCAATTTCTTGAAGAATATTTTTGTTCACATCCAATGAAGGTAGAAAGGCTTTCCATGGAGTGAATGAAGTATATGTTTCTCCTATAAACTTTGGTAGGTTGGTATCGGTGATATCCATAAACAAGGCATTGCTTTTTGTGCCAACTGGTTTACTAGGGCCTTGGAAATGGAAGGTGCACACTGCATAGGCATGGGGATTTCTATAAAAAATAATATATGTGTGGTTTTTCTCATGGAAAAATGATTACAAGCTTGTCTCCTCCCATTATTTTATTATCATATCATCTAATGTGAAATTGGGAGGTATGTCCATATTTTAGAGCATACAATAAAGATTGAGAAGCATGCAAGTCTTTTTTCAAATGCAAGGCCTAGAGCCCAGAAAATAGTGGTTTATCAATCAACATTCTCTTCTGTTGGATATGTTTTATAAATTCACCCATTTACAAATTCCTTCTATTTGTTTGTCAAATGACTACTGCATTAGGAGTGATTTCTAAAGCAATCTTGGATACAGTTCAGTCTGTTTCTTAGTTCCCTCCTCTTTGGATGTTTGATGTCTATTGTCTTGTTTTCTGTTTAAGGATTCTAATTTTCAAATATATGGTCATATGATGTAGTTGGTTAGCATTTTCCTCCAGAATATCCAATCTTCCACAAATTTTCTTTTGTTTACTTTTGTGTTGTAAGAAACTGTCTTTGCACACCTTTATATTATCTCTCCTCAATAGTGTTGCTTGATCACTTTGTGATTCTTTTCTTTGATGCCATCTGCAACTTTCAGTAATGAACTTTACTTTTTCTTTTTAAATTTTATACAGATAAATGCAAGCGATGACCGGTCTGCATCAACAATAGAGGGGAAGATTCTTGATGTGGTGCAAATGAACTCTGTCATGGCTGATTCTAAGCCAAAGTGTTTAGTGAGTTTTCAGTTTATTTCTTGAAAGACATTATTCACTCAGAAGATTTACAATACAGGTTGAAGAGCTATATTTTTTTTGCAGGTGATCGATGAAATTGATGGAGCCCTTGGTGAGGGAAAGGGTGCTGTTGAAGTTTTGTTAAAGATGGTAAACCTTGTGATTGATACTTTATGCAAACACTTGACTACTCTGTTTTTTTGTTTCTTGAGGCAAAAATGTTCATTAGTGTTAACATCTTCCATCATATTATTCACATCAATGGTTGCGAATGTCCAAATATCTGGATCAGTCTGTTGCACTATATATTGCCCGAGCGTTTTGGCATAGCCAGTAGTTATGTTAATTGACAAAATACCATCATTTGGGAGCCTCTTTATTCGACTATGTCTGTGCTTAACTTCACTGTTCTTTGAATGTTTTTTTGCTGTACTTCCGCTCTTATGCAGCCAATGCAAAGTATCTTAGATGACACCTTTAGACTCCATCTCTTGTAGTTATGGACTATTGAAGGAATCCATTAGTTGCATTTACAGATATCAAGTAACCCATGATAAAATCATATGAATGATACATAATCCGGATTCTACATTAAATCGTCAAGTTGGCGTATTGAATTCTTTGAAATTCCATTAAGGGGGGATTTTCACATACCTTGGGGGGAACGTGGCAGAAATCTTCGAGCCACTCGGTGTGTCCTTGAGGGAAAGTCTCGAGTCAAGGCTGTCACCTTGTTCTTGACTCCTTCGTTTAGGCCAACTCCTAACGAAGCCAAGGGGGGTAGACCCTATTAAACTGCTAAGGTTGTTAAAGCTTAGTGTTACGGTGAAGATTAAAACTACTTAGGAGTTTGATGAAAGCAAATACTAACACAAGATATTCCAACAAGATTTAAATCACAACAGCATAAAAATCAATGTATGATATCTCAAAGCACTTGAAAGCAGATGATTATATAAAATAAAGAATCAGTGCCAAATGGAGTCCATATATTAAATGTGATGTTGTATTGCTGAAAAGGGAAGTGTTGCAAGTGCTCTTGGTCAGTTTTAAATTAATGTGTACATGAGTTGATTAACTTATGGGGAAGAGGGAACTCCAAATATACCCCAAGGTACGAGGAGTATGTCCAAAAACGTTATTTGATGCGGCTTCCCGCAAAGAATATGTGGGCTGGTTGGAGTCTCTGAGACGTGCTCAACACTACACCAACAAGGGTGTAGCCTAACGGTGTCTTGAGGTCGCTACCTAGTTGTTCTTGTTTCCTTTGTGGATTTTGCCACCGCAACGGATTAATTCAAAGCGTTGGATTTTTGCTTGGGGAGGTTATTTGGGGCGTGAAAACTAATTAGTCTAGTCACCCACGTTGCTTTTGATGCAATTGAGCATACACAACGAAGCCTTTGTAAATTTTAAGGATTTTACCAATTGTATTGTGTTCTTATTAAATCCCCAAGAATCTCTTTCAGGCTAAAAGCCCTAGTTGGGAGAGCAAGGAGTGTAAATTCAACATGCGAAGTAACATAAAACATAAATACTGAAAGAAAGAACAAATTGTCTAATTAATACTACTACACATCTCTTTCCCCTTTCGGGTAACTCGGGAAGTCGTGGGATAAGTATTAGTATTACTTTGCAATGAATCTGTAAGTTGAAATAACAAAGTAAACTGATCTATAAAGCAAAACTATACTAACAAGAGCAAAAACCACGAAAAAAGTGCATCGATGCAAAACCCCCAGGGGGATGGGGAGTGGGTTCTGAAGGAGCCTACTAAAAATATGTTATTATGGTATTTACAATGCTTGAGGTGGATGCCAATAGGTCCTTACAGATCTAGATCCAAAGGCTTACAGGTTTTAGGAATGATGCAAGAAAAATGAATATTGCTCTGGAAGGCTTTGGATGGCCCAAATCTTCAATTTTCAAGCAGCACTTCTTGTCCTGTTAACAAAAGACAAAAAACAGCCACCTATCCTGCACCAAATGTGCTAAACATAACATTAAAAGCATAAAATAGTTAAGTATTGAATGATTGAAAACTATGCACAAGTACTTAACAATACTAGATCTATTCTAAGAATGATGCTTTATAATTCTAGATCTAAAAACATGCTTAAAAAGATCAGCCTTTAGATATTCCTTGAAAGAGAAACTAAACTACTTAAGCATGGGAGTAACCCTAAGCAAAGGGGAAAGTTCGATTTAAATTGAAGGAGAGAGAGAGAGAGAAGGAACAAGCTCAAGCTTGGGAATGGTTGGGCTATGGAGTTCGTTGGTCGAGAGCGGAGGGACTATGCCTCTTGAACAATGAGTTCTTGGAGAGTGAGAGAAGCAAGCAAGATCTCACACAAATCCAAGAGAAGCACTTGTAAAACACCTTCACACTTGCCAAGAGACTAATCAAATCTAGTAAAAGCTCATGCTAAAGACAAGAAGAGCATACCCATAACAAAATCAGCATGCAAATTCTAAATCTTGAACATAAATTAATTAAGAGAGCAAAGAAACTACTTCACTCACTCCTACCGATCGGTACTAATCCTTCAATGAGGCTAGATTTGACAAGGAATAGCAAATGCATAAAAGTAATTCTACCGATTATCTCAGCAACAACATGAGACAATGATCATCCAACGCTTGAGCCATGCACCACATGAGACCTCCAAAGCCTTTTATTATTCCAAAAATAATACAATAGAAAACTAGAGCAGACCTTCGGTCCTCTAACCATGCAAAAAAGAGGAAAGGATCCCTGCTTAAATAGCAAAAAGAGACCCAGGGGGGTGCTATCGACACTGAAAATAAACTCGGAGTATATCTGAGTTAAACAGAGCTTGAACTGAGTTGAACTGCAGAGGTGATTGACACCTCTCTCACCAATCTCCACCAACCAATTACTATCTGCCAACACATCACAAGCACCCATGAAACTCCACCAACCTTCCATTGGCGTCTTCTTCCTCCACACGTGCGACTTCATGAAGTTAGTAAAAGAGGGTGATGTCACCCAATAGCATGATTCGCTAACCCATATAATAAACCAGGGTTTTAAACTTATGACAAATAAACCAAAGTTTTAATGGGTCCACCCATTCATGCTAGCGCAATATAAATGGAGCTTAACGTGAATCCTCAAAAAAGTTGACGTCACCCTTTCTTATAATCATTCACCACTTAAACTTTAACCGAAGTTTGGTTCTTAAATACATGCTAAAGAGGGTCGCATGCTTTATGGTGACATCATGCCATTTCATTCCAATTAATTTTTTATTGTTTTTTTGACTTTTCCAAAATCGACTTTGGTGCTAATTTGTTGTAATTTAGCATTAAAATGCTATTTTGATGCATCTTTAACTGAGTAATGCTCCACGGAGTGTTTTGGTTGCTTGACTGATATGAAAAGTGGTCTTTGGGATAAAGAGGACACTCTGAGTATGAAAACGAGTGTTCAAACGTCAAAAATAGACTCCGCATTTGACTTTTATTACATTTTGAAGTTTTTTAATTAAACCATTAAAAATGTCTTAAAAAATGGAAAAAAAAATATTTTCTCGGAATGAGACGAAACTCTAGGGGGGCCTAGCACATGTCCATACAACTCAATTTGAATGTCTAGCATGTTGAAAAACACTGACACAAAGGCTCTAATAGCCTCCTAAGGCCAAAACACCAAGACGACTACCCCAACTTTGGAGGTGTGAGTGAAAAACTCAGAAATTATTAGTCGTTTTCTCAACAACCAATAATAACCAAGTGAAAAGACACTTTGGGCTAGTTGGCTTGATGCTTAAGTCTGCGAAGCTGGGCCTTTTATTAAAATTATCATGCTAGCACTTTTTTTACAATTTCCCTAAGGGGGTATGAGCATGCGTTACAAATTTTTTTGAACAAACTCCTAGAAAAAGGTTGGCGAACTTCTGAACTTTGATCATGAACAAGTGTGCTTGTTCAAACCTTGTCGGCTCACTTAAAAAATCCACCAAGTACAACTTAGGTGGTAGTAGGAACTAACCAGAAAACCCTAAATCAACATAAAAAGAAGAGAATCTAAACCTATGAACAAGAGAAACACAAGATGTAGGTGCCCTTAGGCTAAACAATCAACCACGAACGAATGAATGTATTTTACAAATAATGGTAAATGTGTATTTAGACACTCTATGGTGAGGTGCCCTCCCCAAGAGTGTGTAATGGGCCTGGTAATCTAGGCTGGCCCTAACAACCCAGATATAATATAATAAAGTGTTTGACTAGGTTGTCTTTTAAGCGAAAGCTCTAGACACACTCAAATAAACAAAAGATAGGTCAGCCCATGGTGTTATGTGAAGATTACACCACCATTTTTGTTGGAAATTTCACAAGAGTAATACTTTAATGCAATTCAGAAATTTCACTATCTTTCTAGAAGGTTCCTTGGATCTTAACCACATAATTTTCCACCATGGGATTGCTGTAAATTAAAGTACAAAACCATAGTTGAAGAATTACAATAATTCACTTACAAACAGTTTAAACTTCCCAACGATCAAGGAGAAAAGACACCAACCAATGATATAAATTTCTCCTTTTTCAGGGCAACTTATGAGTCGATATTTAGATGTGAAAATGTAGCTTTACAATAGAAAACTCGATATTTGGAGTTCACGCCGAGTTCAAGAGAAGCTAACTAGAATGTATGAGATAAAAGTGGATCTTGATTGAGCTTGAGTGATTGGAGAAAACGCCACATCTCCCATAAGGGATGCACCATCCTTCATGAAGATATCATGCCCCTCAATGGATTGCCACATGGAAGGTTCACATCCTCTCTAAGAGAGATGCGCCTCTCAACCTTCACCTAATCACCACCTCTTCTTATGATCCCCACTTAAAACGCTATCAAAAAGGAACAACTCACCTTGGTCTTTGAGTTGAAATGCCAACATGTCATGTTTTATTAACCCACACACTTATGATAGAGAAGGTGCGCATTCCCCATAGGTGATGTCATCACCACCTTATGGATCACCTTTTAAAACATGTGCTTTTATCCTACGTCTAAAATGCTATTCACTTGGGAAAAGATTGCCACCCTTTCCAAGTCAAACCATGAAGATTACACTTGACTTTTGACTTTTGTCCTTGTGCCAATTTGTAGCTTTTTAGCATTAAAATGACAATTTATAGCATCTTTAGAGAAATAATGCTTTACGGGATGCTTTGAGTGGCCGAAGCATAGGAAAAGTGGCTGGTACCTCCACTGAGCATTAGACCAAAAGCTGTCCCGTGAAATAAAAAGAGTGGCTGGTACCTCCACTGAGCGTTAGACCAAAAGCATCAAATATGGTGAATGGAGCTTGGATACATCATTTGAAAAGGGATTTGCCGGAGATGTATCTCTCCAGTCTCTGCAGATCAACCTCGGAAAAGGAAATTTTATTGGAATGCCATTTGTTCTCCTTTCTGGTGGACGATGGATAAAAAATAATGGCTCTGACTTCTACATAAATATGAAAGTCACAGATAGAAAAAACCCTAAAGAGTGCAGATGGAAAAGGTATTGCCGAATGTTCGTTGGATGCAATAGCTGAAGAGGAAAAGGATGCAGAGCGGTCACTAATGCATAGGTCTAGTATTGCAACAGAGTTGAAAGAAATAGCTAAATATAAAGGGTCTGACAGTTCAAACACTTGTCCACTATTTGGACTTTGATGCGCCAACACGGGAACAAGCTCGTATTCATCCAAAAGATCAGAAACAAGAGCAGGGTCTATTGGAAGATGTCTGGGTATTACTTCGAGCAAGAAGGTTGAACTTCATGTATTTCGATCTGGGAAGTTTGTAGCTAAACCCGCGCGATTTACAGTGGCCGCCAATATTTCTCAAACTGAGCTTTGGAGCAGTCATTGATTTTGTTGAACTCAGTGCCAAGCCCTTGTCTATTTGGCGGCCAACTTCTAGTCTAAATTGAACAGTCTTGCATGGATCCTTCACGCTGGCGGAGATCACGATTCTTTGAGTTTGGCAGCTGTTTGGAGATAGTATCGATGTGGCTGAGTTTTGGAGCTGTCAGTGATTGCAGGAAAACACAATGTCAATTCTTGATTTTTCTTGGCAGCCAGCTTAAATTTATCCATTGCATACACAGAATCTGCAAGCACTGATCGTTCGCAGGCCACTTGGGCATTTTCCTTCGCTTGGGGCTTGGAGCCGATTCCTTTTTGAAACCGTGTGCATAAGTTTTGAGTTTCTTCACTCATGATAGTGAGCATCCTTAGATACGTGGCAGAGTGGAACGATTAGCAAGACTGAGTTTACAGTGTGTATTTTGAAGATGGTTAGAGTTGACGTAATTTCTTTATGGCGCATCCACCGAAGGCCACCAGGAGTATCTTCACTCATCGTGGCGAATTCGCTGACTGTTTTCTAGTGACAGACCAAAGTTTCGGCTTGGAAATCAGGCATTCAATGCCATTAGCTTCTATTGTCATAATTTAAAACACCATTTGCATTCCAAGTCGGCCCAATTGACAAACGGCATAGATTCTTGAGCTACAGAGATGTCGACCAAATCAAGCTAACATGTGGCGGCCCATTCTGCCCATCCACCTGCAGATCCACGTATCACTTTCTCCCTTGTACCTGTTCAAATTGGAGTTCCATTCGAAAGTAGGTCAACTTTTGTTTTGGGTGGCTTTGATTACGTGGGGAAAGTTCCACTAAGTATTGTCATTCGTTGGAGAAAAAAGGGATCTAGGATCCCACCTTTTTCTCTAAGTATTTGATTATTTCTTTTTTAAATTAAATAGGTAGGTGACTTTTTGAGTCTATAAAAGGGCCAACCTTTTCTTTTGTAAAAGTGGAAGTTTTTGGGCTGGGAGGATTTTTCCCCCAGAGTTAATAAAGAAATTCATGTTCAGTTTTTGGACATGTTGGGTTTCTCAGTGGTAATCTTGTGTTTTCATGAGTTGTAGACTAAGCTGGCATAGAAGGCTAACAATCTAGCACGTTGGGCAAGCATTTGCGGCTGCCAAGTTGCTTGTCGCCGTTATGTTCTTGGAGGTCTAGGAGTAATGGAAAGTAGTCAGTTATACTACCATTCTCCTGGCCTTTGATTATGGAGTGGACCAGCCTGATCTCCCTTTTGCAAAACGCAAAGCCTTTCTAAGTCCCCTTCTGACTCCATTCACCCTTCTGATACTGGCACTGGCTTTTCCCTCGAGGACTGATCCTCCCTTCCCTTCCTGCCCATCAATCCGAATCATTTTCCTTTTTGCTACCCGAGTTTCCCTAAGGCAGCCTCTTTATATTACCCTGCCCTCAGCTGCACCTGCCTTAGAGATCCGAACTTAGGGAAACACCCTAGAGCTGGAGAAGAGCCAGCCTGAAGTGAGGAGAGAGAAGGTGTGGTGACATTGGCCTCTCTCTCTCGAGAGGTTGTCGCCGGGCCGGCGTGCCTGCGGTTTTGGGCTTTCAGCACTCACGTGCCAGTTTCAGGCGACAACATTTTGGCGTCGTTGCCGGGGACAAAGTCCAGTTCCCGGATTTTGAAGACTATGCTTCATTGACATCTGTGGGAGATTACATTGCAGATTCTTCCTCTCACATGGCGACTCCACGAAGGGAGAAAACCCTTGTCCTTTTACAGATTTGAAGATCCGATTGGGTGTAGAGGTGAGCACACTCATCAAAAGGCTTTCAAGCTCACCTTGGCGACTCCACAAGTTTGGTAAGAGGTATGATTTAACACGTCTTTTCAAATTAAGTATCGCATTGTTTGATTTATGGAAGAACCATGGGATATGTGGCACGAGGCTTACGGCCCACTGGACTTCTCAAAAGTCCATGGATTTCCTAGTGAGTGCTATGACCCTGAGATACATGATATTCTTCTCGAATTTCATGGAAATGATGGTGTTTCAGCCACCCATCATATTGCCTCTTTCTGCAAATTGATGGCTGATGTTAATGTTCATCATGAGGATGAAATTATGATCGTTTTTGCCATAACTTTGGTAAATGATGCAATGACCTGGTTCTATGGTTTGTTGGATAAATCCATAGATTCAGTGCCAAATTTTTTTGAGAGGTTTCTCCTCCGCTAGCACGATGGGACAGTAGATGAGATTGAGCAACTTGCTAAAAAATATGATGCTCTCATCCCTAGGGTCCATCTCGAACTTGAGGAAGAGATTCATGAAGAACAAACCATGGAAGATCTGGTTGATGAAGCAGTACAAGAACCCTTAGTCGAAGACATTACTGAAGAGATCTCGGATATGGCCGAAATAGAAGATGTGAAGCTGCCCCAAGTTCATGTACAGTTTCATGATGAAAAGCTGGAGCTGCCCCAAGTTCTTGAAGAACTTCACGCTGAAGATGTGGACTTGTCTCAAGTTCATCATATTGAAGGTAATGATGTTGTTTTTGCAGATCAGCTTGAGCAGTTTTACAATGAAGGGTTGTATGTGAGCCCTATCAACCAGTGGATAGAGTCTTCTTGTGCACGGTTTGACTCTTCCTGGTATAAATTCTTTTTGCCTAACAATCTGATGTTACAGTTTAGCTTCATTCATGAGCAGATTGCAAGGCATAGTTATCTTATGATGCATATACTCGTGTTTCTTTCACTGACCAAGCACAGAATAGGGGAACCTGGCATAGATAAGATCCTGGAATGGCTCCATTACTTGTATGCATACACCTAACGTATGCTAGCCTCATGTTAAGTTAGTGTAGGTAGGTTAGAAAAAATAAAGCTCTTGCATGAGCATTTAAAATGTTTAGTATGCTGGTTTTTGCTTTGTAATAAGTGTGTGGGATGTGAATCGAGCCATCCCACCACATTTTTTCTTTTAAGGCTGGTCTGCTGATACTCAGAGAGTCTGAGGTTCTCGTGTGCTCTCTCCGAGAGCACACGTCCCCCATGGAGCCAGATGTTACCACCTAAAGGGTAGCTTGATGTTTAGAGGCGATCTGAGGAATGCTACAGGTTACTGCTTTCTTTTTCCAGCGAAACACAGCCCTCCGCATCAAACTGCCAGTGTTTTGATCCTATTCTTGGTGAGGGGAAGCCAAAAAATCAGAATCATGCCATTTGTTTTCACTCGTGAAGAAGATGCTCAAATAGCTTGTGGGTTTGACATTTTATGTAAAGCTCAAGAGAACCCAGACTATCCATTGTTTACTCATTGTGAATTTGATCCATCTTTTCTATTAACCCTCAATGCTGGCCTAATCCCATTTGGATTGATGACAATCTTGCCACAAGAACACTGTATCAATCAGGTGCAATTCTATAATGGTCAAAACCCCATTGTTGCTATTAAGGTTCATTATGGATATAACCGGGAAGATTCTTTGGTAACTAACCATGCTCCAATAGACAATGGGCTATTCCGATCAATGCATTTTCATACCTTTGTATCTGAGACAGACCATGATGAGAATCGCTCTAGCAATGCTTCTTCATCACGATTACAAGTAGATTTTGGGAAACCTCAGCCAGGAAATCTGAAAGTAGCAGATAAGCTTGATACAAGTGGACCTTCGTTCATTGCTTCAGATCTTTGCAGTGGTGATATTTTGATTGAGAAGGTGGTCTCACAGCCATCTGATGCAAATTTCAGCCAGAAATTACAGCATGCCGGAAAGAGGAGGGTGGATCAGGTTATAATGGTCCCAATGATGGTCAGAGATTTGAGTTTGAGAAGCCTTCAGAACAGCATGAGAAGCAATCCAAAAGCAGAGCAAAATTGATCCCCAACAAAGCCAAGTTTGCCACAGATAATGATATGATGACTGTTACAGAAGCATTGGTCGTTCCCAAAAGAAAAGCAAGGCCCTATAAACAAGCAGAGTTTGATATAATATTTGGTGAAGGTGTAACCAGTCTGGGATACATTTGGCATATGTTCAGAAATGTTGGATATTATTTATAAAAAATGCTCAAAATACACTAAGTAAAGGCTGTCCCGTGAAATAAAAAGAGTGGCTGGTACCTCCACTGAGCATTAGACCAAAAGCATCAAATATGGTGAATGGAGCTTGGATACATCATTTGAAAAGGGATTTACCGGAGATGCATCTCTCCAGTCTCTGCAGATCAACCTCGGAAAAGGCAATTTTATTGGAATGCCATTTGTTCTCCTTTCTGGTGGATGATGGATAAAAAATAATGGCTCTGACTTCTACATAAATCTGAAAGTCACAGATAGAAAAAACCCTAAAGAGTGCAGATGGAAAAGGTACTGCCGAATGTTCGTTGGATGCAATAGCTGAAGAGGAAAAGGATGCAGAGTGGTCACTAATGCATAGGTCTAGTATTGCAACAGAGTTGAAAGAAACAACTAAATATAAAGGGTCTGGCAGTTCAAGCACTTGTCCACTATTTGGACTTTGATGCGCCAACACGGGAACAAGCTCGTATTCATCCAAAAGATCAGAAACAAGAGCAGGGTCTACTGGAAGATGTCTGGGTATTACTTCGAGCAAGAAGGTTGAACTTCACGTATTTCAATTTGGGAAGTGTGTAGCTGAACCCGCGCGATTTACAGTGGCCGCCAATATTTCTCAAACTGAGCTTTGGAGCAGTCATTGATTTTGTTGAACTCAGTGCCAAGCCCTTGTCTATTTGGCGGCTAGCTTCTAGTCTAAATTGAACAGTCTTGCACGGATCCTTCACGCTGACGGAGATCGCGATTCTTTGAGTTTGGCAGCTGTTTGGAGATAGTATCGATGTGGCTGAGTTTTGGAGCTGTCAGTGATTGCAGGAAAACACAATGTCAGTTCCTGATTTTTCTTGGCGGCCAGCTTAAATTTATCCATTGCATACACAGAATCCACTAGCACTGATTGTTAGCAGGCCACTTGGGCATTTTCCTCCGCTTGGGGCTTGGAGCCGATTCCTTTTTGAAACCGTATGCTTAAGTTTTGAGTTTCTTCACTCATGATAGTGAGCATCCTTAGATACGTGGCAGATTGGAACGATTAGCAAGACTGAGTTTACAGCGTGTATTTTGAAGATGGTTAGAGTTGACGTAATTTCTTTATGGCGCATCCACCAAAGGCCACCAGGAGTATCTTCACTCATCGTGGCGAATTCGTCGACTGTTTTCTAGTGACAGACCAAAGTTTCGACTTGGAAATCAGGCATTCAATGCCATTAGCTTCTATTGTCATAATTCAAAACACCATTTGCATTCTAAGTCGGCTCAATTGACAAATGGCATAGATTCTTGAGCTACAGAGATGTCGACCAAATCAAGCTAACATGTGGCGGCCCATTCTGCCCATCCATCTGCGGATCCACGTATCACTTTCTGCCTTGTACTTGTTCAAATTGGAGTTCCATTCGAAAGCAGGTCAACTTTTGTTTTGGGTGGCTTTGATTACGTGGGGAAAGTTCCACTAAGTATTGTCATTCGTCGGAGAAAAAAGGGATCTAGGATCCCACCTTTTTTTCTAAGTATTTTATTATTTCTTTTTTAAATTAAATAAGTAGGTGATTTTTTGAGTCTATAAAAGGGCCAACCTTTTCTTTTGTAAAAGTGGAAGTTTTTGGGCTGGGAGGATTTTTTCCCCAAAGTTAATAAAGAAATTCATGTTGAGTTTTTGGACATGTTGGGTTTCTCAGTGGTAATCTTGTGTTTTCATGAGTTGTAGACTAAGCCGGCATAGAAGGCTAACAATCTAGCACGTTGGGCAAGCATTTGCGGTTGCCAAGTTGCTTGTCGCCGTTATGTTCTTGGAGGTCTAGGAGTAATGGAAAGTAGTCAGTTATACTACCATTCTCCTGGCCTCTGATTATAGAGCGGACCAGCCTGATCTCCCTTCTGCAAAACGCAAAGCCTTTCTGAGTCCCCCTTTGACTCCATTCACCCTTCTGATATCGGCACTGGCCTTTTCCTCGACTACTGATCCTCCCTTCCCTTCTTGCCCATCAATCTGAATCATTTTCCTTTTTGCTACCCGATTTTCTCTAAGGCAGCCTCTTCAGATCACCCTGCCCTCAGCTGCACCTACCTTAGAGATCCGAACTTAGGGAATCCCCCCTAGAGCTGGAGAAGAGCCAACCTGAAGTGAGGAGAGAGAAGGTGTGGTGACATTGGCCTCTCTCTCGAGAGGTTTTTGCCGGGCCGGCGCGCCCGCAATTTTGGGCTTTCAGCACCCGCGTGCCAGTTTCGGGCGACAACAGACTCCATTCTACCTGCTGATACTGACATTGGTCTTCCCTCAAGGACTGATCCTCCCTTCCTTACCATCACTCAATCAAAGTACCTTTTCTTTTTTTGTTACAAATGTTTCTCTAAGGCAGCCTCTTCAGTTCACCTTGCCCTTTGTTGCACCTGCCTTAGCGATCCTACCTTAGGGAAGCCCCCTTAGAGTTGGAGAAGAGCCAACCTGAAGCGAGGAGAGAGGAGTGTGGTGACATTGGCTTCTCTCTCTCGAGTTGTCATCGACCTGGTGTGCTCACTTTTTGGGCTTCAGCACACTCATGCCAGATTTGGGCGATAACAGGCTCGATCTTATCTTGCTTCAAATCGCCTTGGTAGGGCACAACTATCTGTGGATTCATTTTTCCAAAAGACCAAACTTTAAAATTGATCTAGCTCTTGCTAGGGTTTCTGGTCCAGTTTTGCAGTCAAGATGATTGGCATGAAGGTTGAAGATAGACTTGATGGGACTTCCAACTTCAGCTCTTGGAAGTCCAGGGTTCTTCTTATCTTAGAAGAAAACGATCTTTTGAATTTTGTTAATGAGAAGGCTTCCGGGAATTGACGAGGAAGCCGAGAAGACTCAATGGAGAAAGAATGATGCTTGGGCAAGGAGAATCTTGGTAGATTCAATAAGAGACCACTTGATTCCTCTAATCCCTCAGAAGAAGAAAACTAGAAAGATGTTTAAAGCATTGAAGAAGCTGTTTGAGAATAGCAACATCAACTGTGCCCTTGCTTTGAGACATAAACTATCAAATCTCAAGATTTCAAGAGGTCAGAATCAGTTGCTTTCTACCTCATGAGGATCTTTGAGCTAAGAGATCAACTAAGCATTATTGGAGAACCTCTTAATGATAGAGAACTTGCCATGAACACTCTTCTTGGTCTCCCTCTATCTTGGGAACCATTCATTCGGAGTCTTAATGGATGACCCACGTTGCCCAAGTATGATCGTATATGGGCAGACTGCATACAAGAAGAGACGAGACTTGCAGCTAGAGGCAAACTACATGGCACTCAACATAGAGAAAGTCATGCTCTTACAATTCACGCGAAGAAAGGAAAAGGTAAGGGAAGAAAGATTTATGGCAAGAAAGACAATGTTGCAAGATCAAGCCCCATTCCATAACAAATGACGAAAATGATCTTCCACACATTCAGTGCTTCAAATGTCACAAGTACGACCACTACGCAAGACAATGTCGTGGTTCAAAGAAGAGGAAACATGAAGCCTCGACTGTTGATATCGATGAAGACACTTCTCACAAGAAGCCAAGGAATGATGACTCTAAAGAAAGTGCAGAAGATCGTCGGAAGGAGTTTTTCTTCTAGTACTCTCCACGTTGAGAATCGAGATGATGTGATTATCATGAAGAACCAGATTGCGATGGGCTTCCAACAAGAAGATGAAGATCTGAGGACTCTTATTATTCCCACAAGGAGCCTGTAGGAGCCCACCCACAAAACAATAAAAGATAAGTATTTGGATTATTGTTTTTATAGATTAGATCAGATCTATATTCCTAGAATTAGGAAGTTTGTTGAGCATGTGATATGTGCTTCAAATGTCACAAGTACGGCCACTACGCAAGACAATGTCGTGATTCAAAGAAGAGGAAACATGAAGCCTCAAATGTTGATATCGATGAAGACACTTCTCACAAGAAGCCAAGGAATGACGACTCTGAAGAAAGTGCAGAAGATCGTCGAAAGGAGTTCTTCTAGTACTCCCCATATTGAGATGATGTGATTATCATGAAGAACCAGATTGCGATGGGCCTCCAACAAGAAGATGAAGATTTGAGGACTCTTATGATTCCCACAAGGAGCCTGTGGGAGCCCACCCACAAAACAATAAAATATAAGTATTTGGATTATTGTTTTTATAGATTAAATTAGATCTTTATTCCTAGAATTAGGAAGTTTGTTGAGCATGTGATATAGTTCTTTTATTGATGAATAGTAGGCTCATGTAATATTTGTTATATTGTTTAAATAGCCTCTAATGCCGCACAACATTCCATGAACCCATCTAGGATGATATCTTCTTCTAACATGCTTAGAGTAGTGCACACTCTTGATAGTATGTTCTAATGGAGATAACAAGCATCTAGATAATTAACATATGTGTTGTGTTGAAGCATTGGCTAAGATGCTTACATAATTGTGTGAACTATTGCCATTGCTTTGAAGTATGAAATTTAATGATGCAATGTCACTAACCTCTTAATGGAATTTTGACTTGTAGGGAAAAGACCATGTGCTATGGCCTACAAGTGAAGAATGATGAGACTTGTTTTGAAGAACAAGCGATGGACATATAAATCCTGTCGGTATTCAATGATCGAGATAGAGCAGAGTGATCGGAAGCGAGAAGCTTCTAGGAGCATGACTCTCAGCTTTGACTACAAATCAAGAAGGATAACTTCTGTAACATACGAAGCAGTTAAGTGGAAGTCATGATTGTTCAGTAGTGACTATAGACAAACGAGGACCTAATACATCCATCTATATGTGGACACATTGCCCACATGCCTAGAGGATGTCATATAGAGATTGGCGATTGGGAGGAGAAGGCTCAAACGGATGCTAGTCTCTCTACCACAGATGTTCATTCCTTCGATGAATATGGAAAGAGTTGATTTCCAGTTGGAGTCATGACAGATGGATTAGAGTATATTAGTTCTAGAGGATGAAGCTAGAACCTTCGAGCAAGAAGGGAACACTTGTGGGATACAATGTGTCTTCGAAGGCTTACATGATTTACATCCCAAGATCGTGACAGATTGAGGTCAACAGGATGTCTCCTTCGAAGATGAAGTGGCTTTCAGAAAATCCGGAGGATTTGATATGAAGATTGATGATGAAGAGTCGGTGGCTCCAAAGGAGATGGTATCATCTTCCCCTCCAGCAGTTCAGAAGGAGGAAGCAGAGAAAGCTGAGCTAGTTGATCCCATTGATCCAGTAAGACCAGTTGATGTTCCCAGAGATGTTGTGGTGGGATGGAAGAGGCTTATATGGGCACGGTAGACTTATAGCTAAGTACAGAGGGATTTATCCATTGAGAGGAGGATCTTAGCTGATTGCATCACTTATTGATGGTGTGGTAGAAACTTGATGAGAACTTCCTAAGTTAAGGAAGACCACATTTGAGATCCTGAACAGATCAAGCACGATGAGTGTGAGAACATGGCTACATTGATGACGATGCTGTTTTGATCCATATAGATAGTTGAAGGATCATTGATGTACCTGGTCGTCACCAGGACAGATACTTATAGTAAGAGTTGTGTTCATTTGCGCTGTGAGAGATGATTGGCACATGAAGTGTTATTTCATATAGGCTAATGGACTTGCAATAGCTTCAGAAAGGGAGTAGGATGCTCATATGTAGACAGAGTAGGATGCTTAGATGTAGAGGGAGTAGGGCACTCCAACACAGAAGGAGATGTGATGAGCATAATTGCAATCTCGGACAAGTGTTCCCCCAGTATTAGCCATGTGAATTGGCTAAGGGAAAGTGATCCGATGGTAGAGTCATAACTTCTCCCAGACACTGTAAAGGAGTGGGGAAACATCTCGGACACCTTGTGATGGGGTGGGGAGACTAGTCTCTTGATACTCTACCATACAAATGTACAAATTTAGTCATGTGATTTCTTCATGTATTATTTACATTTCTTGAATAAGGCCAGATAGAAGTGTCTTCTCCTGATACATTTCATGCCTTTGTTATCTAATATGTGTGCAGTTCTAAAGGTTCCCAAAAGATTCTATGAAGAGCACATCAGTCCCTAGATGAGTTAGAATGGGATCGTACTTTACTCCTTGACACTCTGAGAAGGAGTGGGGAGATTGGTCCCATGATTGTTTCCCACGTTGAGAGGGCAGGTTAATAATTTCGTATTTCTCCCAATCACTCTAAGAGGGAGTGAGGAGATTGGTCCCATGATTGACCCCCTTGTTAAGAGGAGAGGTGATTGACCCCCTTGTTAAGAGGAGAGGTTGACTTTACTCCCTGACACTCTAAGAGGGAGTGGAACCCTAAGTCAACTAGATCTAGAATCAACTTGGACATCTCAAATTGGTAAGATCTATTTCCTGCTATTTCCATTTGAGGTTCTCATATCAAGATGATGAGTAAGACCAAGGTTGAAGACAAGCTTGAAGGAGCAGATAAATACGAGCATGGAAGTACAAAATCTCTCTTATCCTAGAAGAGAATGACCTGGACAAATATGTCAATGAGGAGGTTCTAGAACTAGAAAGAGACGAGGCAAAAGCAAACCACAAGAAGAACGTGATAAGAGCTAAAAGAATTATTGCAGATTCCATCAAGGATAACCTCATCCCTCAAGTATCATCACTGAAGACTCTTAAGAAGATGTTCAATGCTTTGACTAAGCTATTTGAAGGAAAGAACATCAATTTAAAGATGACTCGGAGGAATCAACTCAAGAATGTGAAGATTCAACATTTAGAAACCATTCAGTTCTACTTCACTAGGGTTTCTTAGATCAAGGAACAATTAGAGGCCATTGAAGAAAATGTTGAAGGATAGATTGCGATGACTACCTGAATGGAATTCCAAGGTCATGGGACTCATTCATTCAAGGAATATGTGCCAGAAAGAATGTAATATCCCGACTGATATTTCTCCTTTGTATTGATAAGGTTTATGGTTTTGGTTCAAAGTTTTAGTGTGTTGTAGCTTAAGGTTGGATATTATTAATTTGCATGCAATATGAAGAGTGTACAAATGGCAAAATAACAATAACTGGAAATCACTATGAAATTAACTATAGAGACGTACCATTATTAATAGCTTGAGTATTTGAACATTCTGGAACAAGCATGCATGCCATGCAATTAGAAGCAAGGTGAAAACGTGTTGGTCTTCAGTGGTTAATGCCCATGCAAGGAAAATGTTCCCCTCTGGGTGATAATTGTCATGTAGATGATGCAATACTTTGTTGATGATGCTAAGATTTTCTATATGTGGTAGACGATCACCCTGGAGATGTAGGTTGACACATGCAAATGTTTTGATCACTTTTGGTACTGTAGCAAATTGTTTTTCCTGAATAGGAGGGTGTCCCTCTTCCCCACGTTTTTACTTGTAACTTCTTCCAGTGTGCAAGATATGACTGGATATTCACTAGCTATAGGAAGTTGACCCTTCCGATGAGAATATAAGTGACATGCAGAAGGAACGAAATCTCTATGCTTCAATATGAATTGTTCTCAATATCTCCAATGCGCCCCCAACAACAAAACATGACTCTTTAATCCTTTGCTTCTCGATGTACTTGATCTCTTGTTGAATCCTAAATACATTGAAGTACCGATGATAGATCTGAGTGATCTATTCGAAAAGTGATTAGCGTAGATAGATTTCGCTGCCGAAAACACTTGTTAGTGGATGGCTTATGCTGTCAACCCCAACCTGCTACTGCTGCTCTCGAAACCATTCTCAAAAGTGAATAATAACAATAGATACCCTTTTGGTTCGACTTATCTTCTTATATAGCTTTTAGGGTTTGTATGACTTTACTTTTGCATGCATGCAAACCTAGTTGCTCATTGACGCATGCAAGATGAAATAAGGTCCGCATGCTTCGCATGCTTTTTGATAATTGCTCCGAGCCTTCTTTAATATATTGATGACCTAATAATACTAAAGAAATGTTCCTTTTTGATCCCAGTATTAAATGTCCTTAGTCAGTTCCCTTTTCCTTGACACTCGCTCGAACCTATGGGAATTAAATAGGTTAACGGGTTTCTCAGATGCTTTAGTTAGAAGAGGACATTACAAAGAAACTAATCAAGTTCAGCAGACTATGGGAGGAATGCACTCAAGAAGAAGCTCGATTAGTATCAAGAGAAGTGAAGGTGAGAGCAAGTGATGATCAAGCTATAACAACTCATGCAAAGAAGAATGAAGGAAAGAGAGAGGATCACTCTTACAAAAGGCCTAAGAAATTCCAAAAGAATCATAAACCAAGAAGGGACTACACAAATCTTAGATTCTTCACATGTGATGAGAAATGGCACTTCTCAAAAGATTGTCCCAGAAATAAAGGATCCTCCAAGGCAAACCAAAAGAAGAGGCATCATGCACATACTGTGGAAGATGATGAACCCACAAGCAAGAGAACAAGAGATGATTCTTCAAGTGATGAAGAATATGTGCTGATCTTAACTCTTACCAGTACCATAACCTATGGAAGCAATGATTGGTTGGTGGACAGTGGAGCTTCCAAGCATATGGCAAGATATAAAGAATCCTTCAACAACCTATCGGAACATGAGTCACCTCACAAGGTGAAACTTGGTACGACAATCAATATCCCATAAAAGGGAGTGGAGAAGCCTCTTACAACTTGGACTCAACCAAGTCAATGAAGATGCAAGATGTTCTCTATGTACCAGGTTTGAATAAAAATATCCCCTCCATTTCAGCTTTAGATGCCAAAGGATTCCGTGTTGCATTTGTTGATGGCCAAGAGGCAAAATGATAGATGATGCAACACTAATTGGAGAGCAAGAGGGAGGCTTGTGCAAGTTGAAAGGACAACCTCAACAAGTCTTGGTTCATGACTCTATAGAACCAAATGAACTATGGCATCGAAGGCTTGCACATGTACACTATAGGGCTCTACCAATTGCAAGCAAAGCTGTATCAGGCCTTCTTGAGTTCCAAACAAAACATGAAGGCACTTGCAAAGGATGTGCACAAGGGGAGAATGTAAAAAAACCATTTCCAAGCAGTAAAACTAAGGCAAAAAAAATCTTGGAAATAATCCACTCAGATGTATGCGGCCCCATGTCATTCAATTCCTTAAGCGGGTATGCATACTATGTTTCTTTCATAGATGATTATTTTCGTAAAGCTTGGATTGACTTCTTGAAAGGCAAGAATGCAATTTTTAGCAAGTTCAAAGAATTCAAGCTTAGGTAGAGAATCACACCAAAAAGAAAATCAACACCTTACGATCAGACAATGACGGCGAATTCACTTCATATAAGTTGAAAGACCTATCCATAGAATCTGGGATTAAGAGGGAGAAAGCACTCCCTATAATCTTTATCAAAATGGCATTGTAGAAAGGAGGAATAGAACGATAATGCAAGCAACAAAAGCGATGCTTCATGACCAAGACCTTCCAATGCACCTATGGGCAGAAGCAACAAGAACAACTGTGTATGTACAAAACAAAACACCTCACCGTGTTCTGAATAACAAGACTCTAGAAGAAGCTTTCTCAGGCTAGAAATCGGAAGTCAACCATCTTCGAATATTTGGATGCCATGTGTACATACATGTCCCCAAAGAAAAGAGGACAAAGCTAGACCCTTCAAGAAACAAAGGCATATTCATGGGATATAGTGACGAATCAAAAGCATATCGAATATACTTCCCAGGATTCAAAAAGATTAGGACCAAATGAGAGTTACTTTTGATGAAGTATAAGCTTACAACAAGTCAAAACAATTCCACATTGAAGATGCAGAAGAAACCGAGGTTCCTAGAACCAGAGATACAATTATGGAAGAAATGACTCAAGAAAACCATGAAGATCATGACTTGACGGAATTGTAGGAACCTATAGATCCGCCTCAAGAGAATAATTCCTACAAGAGAAGACCAACATGGGCATGTGAAACTATTCAAGATGCAGAGAGGTATGGCGCTCCAAATGGGACACTTAGATAAAGCAAAATACCAAGGCCATACTCCAACTACATAGCCCTATTATGTGACATCATTAATAATGAATCTTCCAAGTATGAAGAAGCTGCTAAGGAGTGGAAGGAAGCCATGATCGAAGAATATTAGTTGACTATGAAGAATGATGTCTGGGAGATAGTTCCAAGACCAAAAGGGAAGTCCGTGGTGTCTTCCAAATGGATCTACAAAATCAAGCATGCTGTAGACGGTAGCATCGAAAAATACAAGGCAAGGTTTGTGGCACATGGCTTCTCCCAGAAAGAAGGCATAGATTATGAGGAGACATTTGGACCAGTAGCAAGATACACTTTCATCAGATCAGTACTAGCCTTAGCTCTAGTAATGAAATGGAATATAGATGGATGTCAAGACAACCTTCCTGAATGGTGTAGTTGAAGAAGAAGTGTAATTAGAGCAACTAGTAGGATTCGAGACACAAGACAAATAGACTCATGTCTGAAAGTTAAAGAAGGCCTTCATGCAAAGATCAAATCTAGTATGGTAAGTCACCTAAAACCAAAAGCATACAAGTATTATTGACTACAACGTATAACTTTTGAATCTTATATGATTACACATAAGTAAGCAATTTGAAATTCAAATGCCTATTCTACGGATTGTAATACAAGCTTCTAAGCTAGATATTTGAAATTGCATTAACCACAAAAAGTGCTAAACAAATATCACCTCGGTTACAAAACAAGCATTCACCATAGAAAGTGTTGTCCTCTGATTGCACACTAGCAGCAGAAATCTAATGAAAGCTGTCTCCTCGCTTAGGAAAGTGGGAGAGGTGTGACCTTGGGGGCAAGCACAGAGAGAGGTACTGTCACCTACTCCTAGCTCCTCCGTTTAGGCTAACTCCTAACGAAGCCAAGGGGGCTAGTCCCTAACAAAAGAGTTTTCTAAGGCTCTTAAGTTGTTAAAGTGTTTTTTTTAAAAGGTTGCGGATGCGGATGGGTGTTATTTAGGAGTTGTTATAATTAAAGATGTTTACTTATTATGAGTATGATACATAATCAAAAGCAATCCACGTTGCAAACAAGAGATTAAAAAAGATAAGTAAAAATTCCAGACTTTAATTAAGCATTTAGTGATAGCAATTATAATGAACCACAGACAATTGATCAATATAAGATAATTATGTAGATTTAATCAAGGACCGGTGCCTTATGGAGTCAATGATACTGAAATGTGCAAAATAAAATAATAAGTCTAGGAATCAAACTAGTGAGTATTAGATTGTGCGAATGCTCTTGGTAGGTTTTAAGGATTTTATGTGCTCTTGATTTAGGTGTCAACGAAGGCTTGTCAAAAGCCGGGAGAATATTTTAAGTTCCCTCCGTTGAAGACATGTTGGGCCCGCTCAGTATCCCAGGCTGGTATCACGAAGATTGACCAGCTAGCTGAGAAGCTTAGACAACAAGATTTCGACGCCTCTACTAGGAAGTACTTTGGAAGATTCCCTACAACGCCAGTGCATTGGTTACGGGGTGTTAAGTTTTATTAAGTTATTCTTGCAGGGTTAAAGATCCAGTGCCGTTTCTGGGTACTCTGATCTGAGATCGGTCAGAGCATACTCCGGCAAGGAGGGGAGGGAGTTAATTAATTAAAGAGGTGTGTGTTGCAAGTTTTATTAAACTAGTTAATTAAAACTCTCCGACAGAGAGCGCTCTTGACCTTGTCTTATGACAAAGGTTCAAGAGACTTAGCTAATCTAAATGCCTAATGCAAGGATGTGCAAATCTAATAATGCTCTTCGATAGAGAGTGCTCTTGACTTGTGTTACTGCAAGTTCAAGAGTCTTAATTGATTAATTAGTTAAACTAGCAAACAGCAGAATGCATGAAAATAAAAGAAAGACAGTTAAACAAACTCTCCGACAGAGAGCACTCTTGATCCACCTTGCGGTGAGATTCAAGAGATTTTGGTTCTTTTTAAGATTAACAATTATAGAGAAAGATACACCACAATGCAAGTAATAAAATCTAATCTAGCAATTAGTAGTTACACTTAATGAACAACTAGCAATTAGTGGAAATGAAAACTAAGTCTAATCAAAAGAACTAAGCTAAGTGCTTTAAGTTAAAACTACACTAAGAAAAATGAAAAGGAACACAAGACACACTTCACCCAAATAGGGGAAGTAGAAAAGATGGGAGGCTTGCTCCCACTAGCCTTTTTATTAATAAACTACAATGCTTTGTTGTGTTCAGCTTCTTCTTGAATGAGCAGATGGTGAGAAAGGGAAGAAAGAGGAGGGAGATGTTTTGGTCTTTTTGCTCTTGCTTGCTTTGGGCTCTCCTTCACCTGCCTGAAACTAAGAGCTTTGAACATTAACTCGTTATGGTGTTAGTTTATAAACAAAAAATGAAATTAGATCTACAAACTTAGTGACAAAAAATGAACCCAACCCTTACCAAAACTGGAAGAAGAAAAAGAGGAATAAAGGCCTACGAAAAGAAAAGTGAAAAAGGGGTGAAAAGAGGACAAAGTAAGGTCAAATGAGGCTGAAAGCAAAGGTGAAAGAGGGGCTGCAAATCGATGAAAGAGGGCTGCAAAAAGTGATGAAGATGGCTGAAACTAGGGCCCAAAAGGTGGTTGCAAAAAAGATAAATGAGGCTGCAAATTAGGGCCAAAAGAAGGCCGCAAAAAGTGAAGAACGAGGACAAAAGAGGGCTGCAAAAAGTGAAGAAAGAGGGCAAAAGTGGGCAGCGAAAGAGGAGAAGAAAGGGCTGCAATAAAAAGAGAAAGATGGCTGCAAATTGAAGATGGGACAGCCAACAGGGGCATATGAGGTTTGGTGAATGAATGTTCACTTTAGCCCAAACCTTGCCCTAACCCAAGAATGTAAAAATTTCTTAAACTTTGAAAGATGAATAAAAATGAAGAAAAACATTCAAACCTGTGGCTTTTCTTGATAATACTTGGATTCCTTGAAGCTTGAAATTTCTGGAAGTTGTCTTGACTTCAAGAGGAGAGGATGCACCTGAGCTCGAACTCTTACTTGATTGGATGAAGTGATCTACACAAATTCAACTCAAACACTTGCCAAAAGATGGATTAGATCATGTATGTTTTACCGATTGAAATATAAAAGAGCATATCATATAATTGAATAACCAATGCTACTTTCAATTTCTAAGAGTGAAACCATAAACAATTAAATTGAAACTTCAAATAATTGATCTTACGTACTTACAGAAGCCTTCTAAAGCATGAATCATTAACCAACATAAGCATGAAAGGAGACAATTGAAACACTATCACCTCATTCACCAAGAGCATTCATCCACATTTTACAAACCATATGAGCCTCCAAAGCCTTTTAAAATTTATTCCATGGTTGCATAAAGCAACAAGCATTTACAGAGTTTGGACAGAGTTTCTCTACACAAAAATCCATCCTAATAGAGCTAAAGAAGCCTCTATTTATACAATGAAAGAAGAACCCAAAACCCTAAAACCAAAAAACCAGACCTAACCGGACCGACACACTACTGAAAGACCAGACTTGAAGAAGATGAGCTGGGAATGAGGGGAGGCCTCCACCTAGGCAAGGCGCCCCCATTCCAACCCTAAGCAGTGAAAACCAAGCCCAGATTCATCCCACATGTGTGAGGGCACATCTGTTGGAGAGAGAGGGCGTGAGCATGAAGAGGGGCGTGAGCTGGTAGGTAAAGCCACATCTTTGGTATGGAGGAGCCACTGCTAGGTCTGGAGAGGCAACTGCCGGTGTAATCATCAGTCTCTACCTCGATCAAATCATCAAACCAATGAGTGCTCTCCATCTCATCCAATTCGGGAGTTAGCTGGAGATGACAAGTCCGTTAACTGAATATATCTTTATTGCTCACTAAATGCTGACTGAAGATGAGTTATGATAACTCCAATCATCATAAATTCCCATTGAGATGTCATTTAGCCTTTTATTTCACTGAATTTGGATTAATTTGGAGAGTTTTAATTTTCTCCAAAATAATCATTTTTCAATAAATAATCATTTTTTTCCCCAAAAATGACTTTTTTGAGAAAATGAGCATTATGTGTCCGATTGATGATCTGAAAGTTGGATTTGACTGGTTGGCCGATCAAGAATGATTTTTGGCTTAAGGTTAGAGCTTTCAATCACTGAATTCGGGGTTCGAATGACTAACTTATTACAAACGAGATTTTTTCAATTAATTTATGGAAAATTTAATAAAAAAACTTAGGGAAATAATTAAAAAATTAAAAAATTAAAAAATAATTTTTTAACCCGTCTGGAAATTTTTTAAAGGTCCTATTGACTTAGGACATGACCATGCTCTATTCTAATAATGCCTAGTAGGTTTACATACTCTTAGTTGGGCAAAAAACTCCCTGGAGGCTGGAATGCCTTAGTTGAGATTCTACGTCTTAGGAGACCGAACCACTCAAAACACCCTACTAGTACATTTTATTACAAACCCTGCGGGGCCATGGTCAAAATTGTTCAAATGAAAAACCGGCTAGCCAAAACTGGCTAGACATAAAGACGAATCAACTGATACACTGGAATCAAACATTGGACATGTTTGTCAATCGACGACTCCTTAGGTAACCCAACTATAGTACAAAAATGTTGGCAACAAAAAATATTACACCAGCAGATTGCACTTCGAAGACTCATCTTTATTCATAACAAAGATAAACAATTTCAATCATATGAGCAGAGGTCCCTTGCTTCCATCTGGAATCAGGCAAAAGAACTTGCTTTTATAGAGTTTACAAACCCCTTGGGGGTGCACCAAACCAATCGAGATGACATGTTGATAACATTAGGTGGTTGAGTAATTTGTGGGAGTGTTTGGTGTTGATTGAAGTGAGGATGCGCTACTTTTCCTTTATGACTCACCAACCCAATCAAATGACTAGTCATATCCCCCTCGCCATCAAAGGATGAGAGAGCGCAACCATGACCTGTGACGTGAGCTTGAGTGAGGGTGAGTTTTTAGTTGTGACTGTTGTCCGCTGAATGCACATTGTCAACATAAATCTTTTGAAAAGCTGATTCCCAAGTGGAGAAAGGTGTGGCCTTGGGGGCAAGGAAAGAGCCAAGTGCTGCCACCTGATCCTAGCTCCTTTGTTTAGGCTAACTCCTAACGAAGCCAAGGTGGGTAGTCCCTAACAAAGAGTTGTCTGAGGCTCTTGTTTTTAAATGTTTTTGGATGTATGGTGTGAATGAGTGTTGTTTAGGAGTTTTTATGAGATAAACACAATAACAATTTAAGCAATCCAAGTTGTTGTTGCAAAACACAAGATAAGCTGCAGAATAAATAAGATGACTGAATTCAAAGCATCCACACAAAATAAATCACTTAGATAAATAAAGGACAAACAGTCCAAATCAGGTGATGCAAAATGAATTTCAAGACCAGTGCCAAAATGAAGTCAAAAGTGTGTTGGGGATGCTGAAACACAAGTCTCAAAGATATGTTTGTGAGATCGTTTTGCAATGCTCTTGGTAAATTTTATTGTGTATTTTAAATGATCTTGATTATTGAGGTGAGGGGAATTTCCAAGCGATATGCAAAGGTACTGGAAATCTATCCTGAAATACTCTAAGTGGCTCCGTTCAAGGACATGTTGGACTGTCCAAGTATACAACGAGGCGTTCAATAACTATCCAGCCACTGCAAACGAGGTAGAGCTACCCAACGCCCCCAGTAAGAATTTGCCCACTTTCGAGTATTATGTTCAACGACGTTCGTTGGTTATGGGGTGGTGAATTTTATTATGTTTGAAGTTGGAATTAAATGTGTGAATTAAACAATCTACAATATTTGTGGGCATCCCAACCGGGTAGAGCACACACACTGTGGTAAATTCCAATTTTATGGGGAAAAATGAGTTATGAATATCTTATTAGAGCACAGAAACAAAGCTCTTTGACAGAGAGTGCTCTTGATCCACCTTATGGTGAGATTCAAGAGACTTATCTAATCTAGTATGAAAATGCAAGATGCAACAATGCTCTCCAATAGTGAGTGTTCTTGACTCGTCTTATGACAAGTTCAAGAGACTTTGTGTTCTTTTTATGATTTAATAATTAGAAAACAAGATACACAACAAGTAAATCAAATGCAAACAATAAAATCTAATCTAGTATTTAGTAATTCTATTCAATGAACAACTAGCAATTAGTGAAAATGAAAACTAAGTCTAACAAGAGAACTAAGCTAAGTGCTTTAAGTTAAAACTAAACTAAGTAAAGATAAAAAAGGGACACAAGACACACTTCCCCCAAATAGGGGAAGTAGAATAATGGGAGGCTTGATCCCACTAGCCTTTTTATTAATAGATTACAATACTTTGGGATTTTAACCCTTGAAGAAGATTCTTGGAAAATGAAAAAGGTGAAGAAGCCTTAATGGCTTTTACAAAAAGAATGTTGTTTGTCTTCTTGGTTTTGTTTTCTTGTTGGGAACTTTTTCTTCGATCTTTCCAAGTTTTTAGACTTGTCTTTGGTTGATCTCTTCTTCAATACCTACACCAAAAGAAAAACAATAACTCAAGCACCCATTATTTGTTAATAAAATCAAGGTAAATCTAGATGCAAAATGAAACTAATCTATATGCAAAACAACTTTCAAATCCAAGCTTTTTGAGTCTTTTCGAAACGAAACTAGATGCAAATGAGCAAAAAGCCAAGAAGGCTGTAAAAAGAGGAAGGAAGAGGCTGCAAAAAAGATAAAACAGTGAGGAAATAAGAGGCTGCAAAAAAGGTAAAACAGTAAGGAAGTGGGCAGTGAATAGTAAAGAAGAGGACAACAAACAATAAGGAAAAAGAGGGCAGCAAGAGAAGAGCGAAAAGGAGAGAAAAAAGTAGGGAGACAAGGAGAGAAAGATCAAACTAAACCCAAAATCAAGGAGGGCAGGTTTGATAGGTTTAAAGCTTGGAGAGAGATAACTCTTTGAAATTTTCACAACTTTAAAACAATAGATCTAATAACATAACCAAGAAAAAGTTTTTACTTTCATAAGCGATGGATGAGAAGAGAGCCCCTTTTGGCTAAGTTTCTTGACTTGGAGGTAAAAGCCTTGTAGATCCTGCAAGATGAAAGTGTTAGATGATAAAAAGCTCTTGTTTTGTGAAGAAGCAGTTGAACTTCAACCCTTTCTCCACCTTTGGTGATCCCTGAAAACAGAACTCTCACAAAGACAAAAGAGATCAAGTGCTAGAATACTAAATCAAACAAATATCCAAAAAACACTAGTATTACTGACTACGTCCTGTTCAATTTAGATATTCGAAAGACCTTGCATAGATAACCAACTTAACGACAATAAATGGCTAACCTTTTGTGCTAGATTGATAGCCTTCCTAAGCTAGCAATGGACATGCAATTGTAAAAGAGAGAGTAGGGTTGAGAGAGATATCACCTCATACAAGATGAAATAACAACACTAAAAAACCATGCATGGACCTCCAAAGTTGCTTTTATTCCATTTTAAACAAATGAGAGCATTACAATTTTGGCAGGGTTCTCTTGCAAATTCTCCATGACAAATAAGGAGCAAGAGACCTGCTTTTATAACAAAAATAGACAACCTAAAACCTAAATCGAACTTGGCATGCAAGGAGCGGAAACAGGGGGAATTCAGGGCGAATTCCCTTGATTGAATGAGCTTGGAGCAACAATTGGAGTTTAACCTCAAGTCTAAGGTAAGTGTGAGTGGGGAGATGGCCTCCACCTAGGCAAGGCGCCCCCCACTCTCACTTCTAAACATTTCCTTCAACCAATACGCATCCTCCACATAAGAAGACGTGAGAATGAAGTGAGGGCGCATTCCTCCATTGAAGATGAAGCTCGGAGTTGAGTGTTTGCTTAAATTTGAGTTTATGGTTGGTATGAGTGGGGAGGTGGCCTCCACCTAGGCAAGGCGCCCCCCACTCTACCTCAAACCTATCACCCATCCAATAAACACCTTTCACTTTGTTGTCTGTCGAGATGCACACCAGCAACAGAAATCTTTCAAAAGATGTTCCCTCACTAGAAGTGGGGAAAGTGTGGCCTTGGGGATAAGCAATGAGCCAAGTACTGTCACCTAATTCTAGCTCCTCCGTTTAGGCAAACTCCTAACGAAGCCAAGGGGGGTTGTCCTTAGCAAAGAGTTTTTCTATGGCTCTTATGTTTTTAAGTGTTTTTGGTGTTGAGTGATGCGGATGGGTGTTTTTTAGGAGTTTTTGAATGATTACAACTTTACAATGATGAAACAAAATAATCACAAGATAAATGAAGATTACAAGATTGAGGAAACAACCACTTGATAATTTAAAGCAAGACAACCACAATAATATAAATGCTCCAGATAGATAAAAAGAAATTGAAAGTTGATGATAAGGACCAATGCCTTATGGAGTTAAAGATAGTTTTAAGTGCTTGGGTTGCTTGATACAAGAGTTCAAAATGGTAACGTTTGTGAGATCGTTTTGCGATTGTTCTTGGTTTATTTTATTGTAAATTTTATGTAATCTTGCTTTAGGTGTCTAGGAAACCTAACCGGAAATACTTTCTGTGGCTCGGTTTGAAGATATGACGAACCGGTCTGGAATCACAAGCTAGGTGTTCAGAGAATTTAACCAGCGAGTGTCTAGATTGAGTTGCCCGGCCCTGTTCGAAGATATGACGGACCGGTCTGGAATCACAAGCTAGGTGTTTAGAGAATTTAACCAGCGAGTGTCCAGATTGGGTTGCTTGACGCCCACACTTGGAATATGCCCACTACCTGAGTATTTATCGAGATAACGTCTCTGCGTTGGTTATCGGGTTGAAAGTTTTATTATGTTGAATCTTGTAAGATTAACAGTCCAATGCCGTTTCTGGGTAATCCGATTTTTAAGTCAGTCAGAGCATACTCCGGTAAGGAAACAACGAGATAAATTCGAATTTTATTTAAAAGGGAGAGATGAGTTACGACTTTTAATTAGAGCACATAGGTGAACCTCTCCGATAGAGAGTGCTCTTGACTGTCTTCTGACAGAGGTTCAAGAGACTTTAACTAATCTATATGCTAAGATGCAGTAAAAATGCAAAACTTATGCTCTCCGACAGAGAGTGCTCTTGACTTGTCTTATGACAAGTTCAAGAGTCCTGGTTCTTTTTAAAGACAAACAGATTGTAAGCAAAGAAACCAAATGATAGCTCAAATAAAGTAGAAACTAATCTAACAATTAGTGTTCTAAGCAAAAATGAAACTAATCAAGATACTTGAAGCAAATCCAAAGCTAAGAACGCACAAGACACTCTTCTCCAAATGGGAAAGAAACACAAACTATGGGAGGCTTTATCTCACTTAGCCTTATTTTATTAATCAAATACAACTTTTGAGGATTTTCAACCTTGGAATGAGAAATGAAGATAGTAGAAGTGACTATTAAATGGGCTCTTAAGAGCTTTACAAAAAAAGGAGAGTGTTTAAGTCTTCATGGTTTTGTTCTTGGTTTCAAATCTCTTCTTGGTTTTGCAATCTTTTTCTTCTCCTTGATGATCTCTTCTTCTTTTTCTTCAAGTCCCCTTCTTGAGTTTGCTTTTGCTCAAACCTACAACACAATGCAAATCACACTACAAGCACCCTTTAGCATTAGTCAAATCAAATGAAAAGAGAACTAGATGCAACTAAGATCTAAGTATAAAAAATGAGATGCAACTAAGATCTAAGTATAAAAAATGAGATGCAACTTTTACAATGAGATCTAAGTGCAAAACAACTTTTAGATGCAATTTTTTCTTTAATCTTTTTGAACTGAAACTAAATGCAAAACAACTAAGAGCTATGAGGAGAAAAAGAGGAAGGAAAGTGGAGCGAATGGGAGCAAAGAGGGCAGCAAATAGTGGCTGCAAAAAAGAGAAAAGAGAGGGCTGAAAAACAGTAAACGAGGGCAGTGAAAGACAAGGAAGAAGAGGGCTGAAAAATAGTAAAAGAGGGCAGCGAAAGACAAGAAAGAAGAGGGCTGAAAAACTAAGGAGAAAACGAAGCTAGGAAAGAAAAAGGGCTAAAGAGAAGGCAAAAATGAAGGGGAGGAAACCAAAAAACGAAAGCAATAAAGGTGCTTTAGGGCTTCCAAGGTAACCAAGTGACCAAGTTTTAATGTAGTTTGTAGGATGGAACTTGAAGCAAACCAAACCCTTAGTGCCTCCTTGAAATAATCCAAGTTATGTAGATCCTGAAAAGAAAACCAATGTTAAACAAACAAGCTTGTGATCCTGAAGATGAGCTAGATGCAACTGAGCTCACACCCTTCTCCAAGATGGCAAATCCTGTCCAAAATCAGACCACCCTAACAACCTAGTGAGATCAATCAACTAGCATGCTAAACATATAAAGATTCATCAACATTAATACAACTGAATATTTCTTGCTCATGAAATCTTGATACAATAGCATAATCAACCAAATTATCAACTGTAAATGGGAGATTTTACGTTCTATAAAATAGACTTCTAAAACCAATTGATTTGATCACACATAAGCATTTGAATCGAAAAAATATGGAAAGCATTCACCTCACAAAGTTCATTCACCATTGGCCCCAAGTCGCATGGACCTCCAAAGTCTTGATCTTATTCCAAATAATGAGCATAAAGCAATTACAAAATTCTACAGAGTAAGTTTACAACAAATGATCCATCCTGAATGAGGAGCCAAGCACCTCTATATATACGAAAACCAATCCCTAGGGGGGAATTTATGAACTAAGAGAGAGTCCAGAGTTAAGTGAGCTTGAACTGAGTTGAACCGGAGCTGAAGTGAAGAGGAACTGACCCTCTCCACCCAACATGTGTCAACACATCACCAACCTCCCACCAACCAAGCGAGTCATCCAATCTCCTCACCAAACTCCACATGCGTGAGTCTCATCTCCTCATGCGAACCGTACGGATCATTGGCGTGAAGGCATAGCTAAAGATTTGAAGGATGAGTTTATTAATGAATGGGGAGGGGTCCACCCTCACCCATTCGTATCCATCCACGAGCCAGCGTGAACTCTCCCTTCTAGATGCTCACGTCATCCACTCACTCACACACTCACGAGCTGTTCAAAATTTTAATCGCATGAACCATGGTTATAATTTATACATGGGTCCATCCCTCACATTGTTTTAGCATGAGTCCAAAGCGTTGACATCACCACCGATCTCCACCATCGTAACTACCTCTTATGTTGACGTCACCTTCTCCTTTAAACAATTCGCTTGCGTTGGTAATGGATACAATATTCCATGGTTTAAGTTATAATGTTTTAAGTGGAAGGGGTCCACCCAATCCCACTTATCACCACCACATAGAATGCTAGCGTGAACTCTCCCATTCATGTCATCCCTTTCATAAAATTAAATCGTGACCTCTCCTTTATCCAAAGTTCTAACTCACATCATGTAGAATAAGGTTGTAAGTTAATGGGGACCCATATGCCAAGTCACCCCATCATTAAATTATTAATTTTGACTTTGAAATTTGACTTTTTAAATATTTGGACTTTAGTGCATTTTGTCTAAATTTAGCATTTAAATGCTATTCTGATGCGTTGTGAGCCAAATGATGCCTTTCGGGATGCTTCAGCTGGCCGAAACCTAGTGAAAGTGGCCCCTGGGGTGAAGATGCTGCTCCGGGCTTGAAAATGAGCCCAACCACGCTAAAAACGGACTCCGGATCTTTCTTTCTTTACATTTTGCAATTTTCCCATTTAAACCATTAAAAAATGGCTTAAAAACGGAAAAAATTATTGTCTTGGAATCAAACGAAACTCTAGGGGGACCTAGTACATGTCATACAACTCAATTAGAATGCCTAGCACGCTGAAAAAGACTGACACGAAGGCTCTAATAACCTCTTAAGGCCGAAACACCAAGACAACTACCCCAACTTTGGAGTTGTGAGTGAAAAACTCAGAAGTTATTAGTCGTTTGTTCAACAACTAATAATAACCAAGGGAAAAAAACACTCTGGGCTAGTCGGCTTGATGCTTAAGTCCGGGAAGCCGAGCCTTTTATAAAAATTTAAATGCTAGGGCTTTTTTTACAATTTCCCCAAGGGGGTATGAACATGTGTTACAAATTTTTTTCGAACAGGCTCCCAGAAAAAGGCCGGCGGACTTTTGAACTCTGATCACGAACAAGTGTACTTGTTCAATACTCTGGCGGCTCATCGAAAATCCACTAAGTGCAAAATTAGTAGATAACACACCTCACCCAATTCGTGAGCAAGCTAAAGGAGGGCGAATTTCTCAATTGAAGATGGTTGGTACTAGGTAGTGCTCTGATTGCTGATTGAATCTGTTTGGTGAAGATTGGAATCATTTTAAATGCCAATTGCCAAGTCATTTAGACTGTTTATTTAATCCATTTGGATTATTTTGGAGCAAATTGGATTATCTCCAATTTAATATTTTTTGATTATTTTAATTAATATTTCTCATTTATTGAATTTTTGAGAAAATATTAATTAAAGGGCTAAATGACTATCCGAAACTTAGGATAAGTGTGTCTAGGGGGTAAATGAGTGTTTTGGCTTAGAAAACAAGTCTTTATTTGCCAAAAACCACCCTCAGACCACTTAATTATTACAATTTGAAAATTTTCAATTAAACCATAGTAAAAATGGTTTAATTAATTGAAAAATTTAATTATTTCTCTATAGTCAAAAATAAAAAAAATAAAAAATTCCAACGCGTCCGAGAAAACTTTTTTTGGACAATGTTTTAATGCATCTCGGGACTAAGGAATTTACCATAGAACTTACAAATAGTGTCTAGTAGGTTCATATGCATCAGTTGGACTTTAATAACCCCCTAAGGCCCAACTTTCAAAATCGGGCATTCCAACTTTGTACGAAGCGGGAGAAAAACTCATCGATTATTACTTGGCTAAAGGCAAAGAATAATCGACAAGTGAAAAAACTCCCTGAAATACCTTAGTTGATAGTTAAATCTTTGCATACTGAGCCACTCAAAACCCCTATTACAATAATGCCATGGGGCATGGTCATTTCAATACAAAAACAAAAATGACTAGCCAAAACCGCTAGGCATGAAAATCTGAACCTCTGATACACTGGATACGAACATGGATCATATTCATCAATTGGCGGCTCAACGAAAAGTTCAACTATTATACACTCATATTCATCAGTTAAAAAGCTCGTAGTTGGATCTTGGGTTGTAAAGGTCGGTCCGCCTATTCGGTGTGCACCTGCCCTTCCGTCCCTTTTGTCGGCGGCGCGCTCCTGGCCTTAATTGGTTGGGTCGTGGCTCCGGCGTTGTTACTTTGAAAAAATTAGAGTGCTCAAAGCAAGCTTATGCTCTGAATACAAAATAGTTGGTAACAGTGACTTTAATGTGGAAGTGTAATATCCCAAATACTGATATTCTACTGATATTGGGTATAATGCCGACTCATACACTCAATCTTGTGCAAAAATACGAAATAATTGTGCATGCAAAATTGCCATGCAAGAACACCCTAAAATATAGCTGAATTAGGGCTAGGGTTTGCAGAAAGGAATTTAACACTTACCACTGATAACCTGGTTGATAATACTCCAGAGAAAATACGCATGCATAAAGAGCTGTACTGATGAAGAACTGGTGCTCCCTTCCTTCGGTGTTACCACCCAGCAATAGAACCTCCTCTTCAGCTGAATGTGACGTTTTTGGTGAAGGAGCTGTCTGATGACGATGAGACTTTGTTGGGATGAAGGTCTTCCTGTGTTAGAGAGAATGACCGGAGCATGTAGAGGTTCTGACCCCTCTAGGCAGGCTACGGAATTGGTTCACTTGTTTAGCTGCTCACGCCCCCAGCTACATGAAACTGATGAAACTGTTTTGGATGAGCAAACTGGAAGCTGATGATCACCTGATACTGTAGGATGATCCTGCTGATGAAGATGCTACCAATATTAAGAAGGAAACTGAGATTTGGAGACCCAGCGAATGCTTTGAGATTTTCCAGCTAAATCCCTAGTTGCCCACGTGTCCTTGCAAACTATCTTCTGATGGATGCCAAATGGCTGCATATGAATGAATAAAGATGAAGAACTGATGGTGGACCTGAATGGCCTACCCTGAAAGAGACTAGGGCAGATATCTCACTACCGAACCCTCGTTAGCTAAAGACGTCGTCCTCAACCCCAACTACCGCGGCTGCACATTGTGTTGCTGCTCAAAAGCTCCAAATCAATCAACAACAATAATAGGTAGTCTCTTTAGCCCAATCACCCTCTTAAATAGAGTCTCATGCGCTTTTAGGGTTTGCATGTCACTTTTAGGGTTTATGCTTTACTTTTGCATGCATGCAATTCTAATTTGATGTTGACTTTTAAGCCTAAAGAAATAAGGCTTCTTTTATCCGACTGATGACTTTAACACTGAATGAATGTCTTGATCTGCTCTAAGTATCAAATGCCCTTAGTCAATTTCCTTTGATGCTGTACCCACTCGAACCTATGGGAATTAAGTAGGTTAGCGGGTGTTTTGGGTGCTTAATTAGAGGGGGACATTACAGAAAGCGCCACCTCTCATAAGAGAGATGCTCCCACACTCCAATCCTTAACAACCCATATATGTGATGTCATATCACCAAGTACTACACTTCACAAACTGCTCACACGTGATTTTATGAGGGAGTGCATTCTCTCATTTGATGTGATTCGCTAACCTCCAACTTAAAGTCTCCAACATGACGCTATATCCTAAGTTTAATATGATTATCATATAAAACAATTCATCACCCCTTCCACATCATTAAAATTGACTTTTGAGTCCTTTGACTTTTAGTGTCAAATTGTCACTTTTAACATTTTTTTGACGTTTTGTAGCATCTTTAGAGAAATAATGCCATACGGGACAATATAGTCACCCAGAGCATGAGAAAAGTGGGTATTGGGGTAAAGGAGGCGCTCTTAGCTTGAAAATGAGCCTATCTGTAATGTTCCCAAAAGTGACATGCATGCAAACCCTAAAAGTGACATGCATGCAAACCCTAAAAGTGAGATGCATGCGAACCCTAAAAATGACATACATGCCATCCCAGCATTATTTTAATGATGCATGCACTATTTAAGTCTCCCTCCGCATGCATGCAAGTCAACGGCAAATTTGAAGATAAAGTGACATGCATGCAAGTCAATGGCAAATTAGAATATAAAGTGACCTAATTAGGTCAAAGATTAGGGTTTTGCGCAGTTGAACTTTATAAATAGAGGAGAAAGCAAGAGGAGACTTCACTTATGATTATTGATTATTTTGGGAGCATTTGGATAGCAACACAGCAGTTGGGGTTGGAGACGGAGTCTTCAGCTAACAGGATTTCAGCAGTGAAACATCTGTCCTAGTCTTATTTCGGGTAAGCCATACTGGTTCACCACTTGTTCTTCATTTTATTCATCAGTTATATCGCACAGGGTAGAGATTGTTGCAGAGGCACGGTGCAGCCGTAAGAGGGGGTTTTCCACCAGAAAGCCCTAATCAGCTATTGGGCCTTCAGATCTCAGTTTCTTTCCGAAACTCAGGCATCATTCTCACCAGCAGCTTCATACTCCGGTACCTAGTGACTATCAGCTCCATCTGAGCTCATCCGAAGGAGTTATCGGCATTTCCAGACCACCAGGGGCGTGAGCAGCTGCCTCAGAGAACCAAAACGTTTTCATATTTAGAGGGTTCAGAACTGCAGTATATTCCAGCCAATCTCTCCGGCACAACAAGGCTATCATCCTTGCAAATCGGCGGATCCATCGGGCACCTCCTTCCTTGAGGGCGTCACCTTTTTCTCTGATTGGGCGTCTTATTGCTGGAGCATTCACCGAAGACAACAGAGATCAGTTCCTCTTCGATCCAGATCTCAGTACTTGCAGACTTTATCTGCAGCAGTTCAGCCAGTTATCAGTGGTAAGTGTGCATTCTGTCTCACAAACCCTAACCCTAATTTTTCCTATAAAATAGGGATTTTTGCCTGGCAGTTTGTAAGCCCAGTTGTACCCGCATAATTGTTTAGAAATAGAAAATATCGGGATTTGGGATATTTCAGTGGTATCAGAGCATAATCTTGGCCAGCTGTGGGCACATAGCAATTGAATAAAAGTGCGTGTTGATGCATGCGTGTACATGCAAATGCATGTCAGTGATGTTGGTGAAGTGCATGTCAGAATAAAGGTTTTTCTCTGCCAGCTTGTGAGAACATGAGGACAATGAGAAGGATCTTGACTGGAAATGGGCAGAGGTTAGCAGTACTTCAATACTTGCCTCGATATCAAGAGTATCTAGCCTTGGGTGATGAGGTATGTGCAGCATTGTCTTTTCAAGATTATTACACCATCCAGTTCGGGAGCCAGCCTAAGGATTTGGATGAGGATCTCCTTAAAGGCATAGTCGTGGAAGAAAAATCTGACTACAATGATATGCGTTGTGAGGGTTCAAAGGATTGTGACTACACAGGGAAACATAGCAATGATGGAAACACTATTTCAGAATTGGCAGAAGTGCCCTTAGAGGGGAATGATGCAGAGGATGAGGGTGTTGAAGCAGGGGCAGAAGTGTCCAGTCTTCCTTTAGAGCGATGTATGAGGATCTTTCCCCATGATCAAGATACGGGGGCCTTTTTTATTACTGTTTTTCAGAAGGTCTCTCAATTTTCTGTTGAGCAGCTTAAATCAGAGGAACCGCATAAAAGAAGAAATTTTACTAGTACACAGGATTCAAAACAGTCTGTGCTGAGCGAAATTGAAATTGATACAAATAAGAATCACAACCAGACAGCAGAAATTGGTGCTTCACCTGATTCTCTTCCTGTAAATGATGGCCTTCTCAGGCAACAAGACAATGAAAAAACAGATTACAAAATAGAAATATTTAAGGATTACAACAAATTTTCCATATCGGTGGGTAGAAGATGGAGTGATGGGCTACATCAGGCAGTTGAAGCAAAGGAAGGTTTGCCAATACCGAATGAGACTGTTACACTGGCTTCGATAAGCTATCAAAACTTTTTTCTTCAGTTTCCCAAGCTCTGTGGGATGACTGGTACGGCAGCTACTGAAAGTACAGAGTTTGAGAGTATATATAAGCTAAGGGTGACAGTGGTGTCGACCAATAAACCAATGATACGAAAGGATGAATCTGATGTAGTGTTCAGGGCAGCTACAGGTAAATGGCAAGCGGCTGTTGTAGAAATCTCGCGCATGCACAAAACAGGGCGCCCTGTGCTGGTTGGTACAACAAGTGTTGAACAAAGTGATGCATTGTCAGAGCAGTTGAAGGAGGTTGGCATTCCTCATGAGGTTCTTAATGCAAAATCAGAAAACGTGGAGAGAGAAGCAGAAATAGTAGCCCAAAGTGGTCGCCTTGGAGCTGTCACTATAGCTACAAATATGGCAGGGCGTGGAACAGATATCATCCTTGGTGGAAATGCAGAATTTATGGCAAGGTTGAAGTTGCATGAGCTTCTTATGCCAAGGATTGTTAACACAGTGAATGAAATACAACTTGAAAGAAAACGAAAATTGCCTCTAAGGAAAAACTGGAAGGTAAATGAAAATCTATTTCCATGTGGTTTGTCTCCAGATAGTTTGTCCTTGGTAGAGGATGCAGTTCAGATGGCTGTCAGAACATGGGGTAAGAGATCATTGACTGAGCTTCAGGCAGAAGACCGCCTGTCATATGCATGTGAAAAGGGACCAATCAAAGATGAAGTCATTGCAAAGTTACGCAATGCTTTTGAAGCTATTGTATATGAGTATAAAATCTATACAGAAGAGGAGAAAAGGAAGGTAATTGGAGCAGGTGGACTTCATGTGGTCGGTACAGAACGTCATGAGTCAAGGCGTATTGACAATCAGCTGCGTGGAAGTAGTGGTTGGGCAGGTAGCTTGAGTGCAGGGGAGACAGAAAATAGCTTTGAATATGCATTCTTTGAAGTAAGGATTGGACTTACTGATGCAGGGCAAGAGCATATGGAAGAAATAATTGAATTTACATTCCAGTATCTTCACATTTTATGTACAAGTGGTATTGCTGAATGGATCTTTGATGAGGTACGAGGTATTTGCAATACTATGTTTCATTTTCGAGACAAGATTCCACCAATAAACTATGTCACAAGCATTGCTTCAAAGTTAGAGTTATATCCACCACAAGACTGGCTTGTGGCTTCATCCTTGCCTTCCAATTTCAATCCACATACAATTCAAATGGTTTTGGATCAGCTAGTTCCTAACAAGTCTAGAATATTCTGGGCATCAAAACAGTTTGAAGGACAGACAAATGAAATTGAACCATGGTATGGAACTGCATTCTTTGTTGAGAAAATAAAAGATGATTTAGTGAAGCAATGGGAAGTTTCACAACCAGATACAAGATTAGGATTACCTTTACCAAATGTGTTTATACCTACAGACTTAACGCTCAAACAAGTGGAGGAAAAGGTCAAACATCCTGTGTTGCTACGCAAATCTGAATTTTCAAGGTTATGGTATAAACCAGACACATTGTTCTTTACTCCAAAGGCTTACATCAAGCTGGATTTCAACTGTCCTGAATCAAACTGTTCACCAGAACCAGAAGTTCTTACAAATGATAATGGTATAGATCTAGGTACAACACAACTGGGAGAGAAGATTGATGTTGTCAAGCTTCCTCCTTGGGCTAACAGTCCCATTGACTTCATTCACAAACATCGGACATCGCTTGAGAGTGAACATGTCTCTGCACATCTGAATGAGTGGATTGACCTCATATTTGGATATAAACAAAGAGGAAAAGAAGCCGTCGCTGCTAACAATGTTTTCTTTTATATGACATATGAAGGGGCAGTTGATATTGATAAGATTTCTGATCCAGTCCTTCGCCATGCCGCACAAGATCAGATTGCTTACTTTGGGCAGACTCCGTCTCAACTTTTAACGTTCCCACATGTGAAAAGGCGTCCTTTAGCTGATGTTCTTCACTTACAGACCATATTTAGGAACCCCACAGAAATAAAATCCTATGTGATTCCAAACCCAGAGCGTTGCAATGTTCCGGCTTCTGCAATTTCTGCTTCTGCAGATTCAATCATCATAGTTGATACAAATTTGCCAGCAGCTCATGTTGCATTGCACAGATGGCAGCCAAATACCCCAGATGGGCATGGTATGCCTTTCCTATTTCAGCATGGGAAAGCAGCTGTGATTTCTAGTGGTGGTGCTTTCATGTGTATCTTCAAAGGCTCTGGTATTGAAGATTGGCATTATCCTTGTTGCATAGCCTTTCTTGCCCCAGGAATCAGAAGTTCGTCCGTTGTTGCAATCACTTCAGACATGCACATTATCATAGGTGGACATGCTGACAATACTGTAAAGTTGATCTTAGCTGAGAATGAACTTACCAAAAGGCAAGGGGCTGAAGCTGGCACTTTACTTGGTGATTGTCTCCTTTCAGCTGTCAAGGTCCTTATGAATCTGACAAATGACAATCCCATTGGTTATCACCAAGTGGCAGTTTGTGGAGGGCTTGATACAATGGCTTCATTAATTGTTGATCATTACCCTCTTTTTCAATGTCATCTCTTATCTTTGAGTAAGCGCACAGGAAAAGACACCAGCACAGAATCACCAGCGAATGGATCTTGTGACGAAGTACGGAGTGACCAAGATTTGGATTTGCTTGTTGTCGTATGGGGAGTGCTCTTTAACCTAGTCGAGAAGGATACTGGAAATAGGGCACGTCTCGCTACTTCAAGTGTCACATTGCCTTGCAGTAGCTTGAGTCCACATTTGCATAATGGTGGATGGTTTTTACAGGTTGGCCAAGATCGAGAAATTGACCAACAGTATATGAGCATTCTAGTTGAAATCAAAAGGGTAGAATGTCAACTTGGTAGACTTATTTCTTGTGATGGTGCTTATGGACAAGGTACTTTTCGGGGGTTGGATTGGAGAGAGATTAAGAGTTGGTGTCCTATTGAGTGGGCAATTCTTGGGAAGACATTCCTAGCCAAGAGTATAGTTCCACAAGAGCCTTCAGATATTTGGGAAGAAATATGCACAGGTTTGCATTGGGATATAGGTCGAAGACCTTATGAGGGATGGATACAGTGTTTACTGATGGCGTTACTTGGGAGTCTACATGATGCTCCGTGTGTCGATANCTGCAAATGAGTATCAACCTCCTCCTCAATGTCCTCATAGTCATAGGCATAGTCATCCTTTGGAAGTGGAACATCAGCATCCTCCTCTTCCCCCTCCTCCTTTGACGGATCTGCATCATCATCCCCCTCTTCCTCCAACCATTCAGGTGCCTCGTCCATCTNCGAATATATCGCCGGGGGTCCGGAATGAAACTTATCGGCAACAACGGCGAAAATATCGGAAAATATCGGCAAATGTCGTTTCGCATTAAAAAATACAAAAATAAGCA
>LPNX010355714.1:113832-202421 GCA_001517045.1 Pseudotsuga menziesii | reverse complement strand
AAAGAAATGGGGAGGGTGGCCTACCTAAAACCCTATAGGCTATGATTGTAATGGCAAATCTACACCCTACACTAAATCTAAACCTAAACCCTACCTTAAATTTACATTAACCAACAAATCTCAAACAAAATAAAAAATAATGAAAGTTTAGAGTTAAAAATACATACCTGATTAAATGCTATGGAAACTTGATTGCCCCCTTCCTCTCTTGTAGAAGATCGCCCAAGATCGCCTAAATCGCCAGAGCTCCACTTCCTCCAAGCGAAAAATCCAAATGAATGAAAAAAAACCCGGCCGCGGACCCTTATCGGCGATTTTTTCTAATTTTTGGGCAGCAGGGCGATAAATTCCATCGAATCGCGATATTATCAGAATATATCGCGATATATTAAAATGTCGCGATAAATTAAAAATATCGGAAAATATCGTGATAAATTGGTGGCGATATATCGCCGACCCTATCATCTCGCGATATATCGCGATGTCGGCGATATATCGCCGATATATGCAACTATGGTCGATACTACGCAGGGTAGAGGTGGATGCATTTTGACCTCTGCAATTCTCAGATTGATTTGGGACCTTGGGATTACAGTGACTGACCGTTTAGTGATTGCTAGAGGGTGTTTTCAGGAGGTCTCTGGTGATGGTACCATACAGTGCAGTGTTTTGAGTAGAGGGTGCAGCAGATCTCCTAGGATAATTTGGGACCCTGGGATCATCCCCGGATTCAATTGGTTCAGTTGATTGATTGTGGGTTTGCATTGGCATTGCTTGAGGACAAGCAATCTTTGGCTAGGGAGGACTGTAATGTTCCCAAAAGTGACATGCATGCAAACCCTAAAAGTGACATGCATGCAAACCCTAAAAGTGAGATGCATGCGAACCCTAAAAATGACATACATGCCATCCCAGCATTATTTTAATGATGCATGCACTATTTAAGTCTCTCTCCGCATGCATGCAAGTCAACGGCAAATTAGAAGATAAAGTGACATGCATGCAAGTCAACGGCAAATTAGAAGATAAAGTGACCTAATTAGGTCAAAGATTAGGGTTTTGCGCAGTTGAACTTTATAACTAGAGGAGAAAGCAAGAGGAGACTTCACTTATGATTATTGATTATTTTGGGAGCATTTGGATAGCAGCACAACAGTTGGGGTTGGAGACGGAGTCTTCAGCTAACAGGATTTCGGCAGTGAAACATCTGTCCTAGTCTTATTCCGGGTAAGCCATACTGGTTCACCACTTGTTCTTCATTTCATTCATCAGTTATATCGCACAGGGTAGAGATCGTTGTAGAGGCACGGTGCAGCCGTAAGAGGGGGTTTTCCACCAGAAAGCCCTAATCAGCTATTGGGCCTTCAGATCTCAGTTTCCTTCCGAAACTCAGGCATCATTCTCACCAGCAGCTTCATACTCCGGTACCCAGTGACTATCAGCTCCATCTGAGCTCATCCGAAGGAGTTATCAGCATTTCCAGACCACCAGGGGCATGAGCAGCTGCCTCAGAGAACCAAAACGTTTTCATACTTAGAGGGTTCAGAACTGCAGTATATTCCAGCCAATCTCTCCGGCACAGCAAGGCTATCAGCCCTGCAAATCGGCGGATCCATCGGGCACCTCCTTCCTTGAGGGCGTCACCTTTTTCTCTGATTGGGCGTCTTATTGCTGGGGCATTCACCGGAGACAACAGAGATCAGTTCCTCTCCGATCCAGATCTCAGTACTTGCAGACTTTATTTGCAGCAGTTCAGCCAGTTATCAGTGGTAAGTGTGCATTCTGTCTCGCAAACCCTAACCCTAATTTTTCCTATAAAATAGGGATTTTTGCCTGGCAGTGTGTAAGCCCAGTTGTACCCGCATAATTGTTTAGAAATATAAAATATCGGGATTTGGGATATTTCACTATCCATGCAAAAAACAGACTCCAGATCACATAATTTATTACATTTTGAATTTTTCCATTTAAACCATTAAAAATGGCCTAAAATTGCGGAAAAATTTATTTTCTCGGAATTGAACAAAAACTTAGGGGGACCTATAACATGCCCATACCAATGTTATCAAAACCCAACCGGTTTGGAAAAAAACCCCCGGTTTGACCGGTTTACAAGCTTCACCGAGTCAAATCATGCACTCAAACCGTTTTTGGCCGGTTCCATACGAAATTGGCCGGTTTCAAGGATGAACCACCCGGTTCCGTACAAAACCGCCCGGTTTTCTCCAAACCGTCCGGTTCAGAACAAAACCGGCCGGTTCTGTACAAAAACACCAAGGACCCCCAAAAATAGCTAATTTTAAATTCTTTCAATAAAATAAAAAATAGGGTCCACGTGTGAGCCGTTTAATTGACCCACGACCCTTCTAATGTTATAAAAGGAGGCTTCCACCCTCCATATCAATCACATTTAATTGTGAATGGACTTGGGCCCTCTTCCACAGCAAGAGGATGTGAACATTGATGTTGCAGTTAGAAAAGTGCCTTCAGGCCTATAGGGGAGTCAAGCCGTGCTCTTGTTGGGGATGTAGATGATGACTCTAAGTCTGAGCATGAGGACTCAGATAATTATGATATATGATTAGAATCATTAGATTGTAGATTCTAGAGTCTAGACTGTAGTCATATGCTTATATTTTGACTTTAGAGGCCATTTATAACCTCTTTGTTGATGTACTTTTCTTTAGTTATGTATTTGCAATCGATGTTTTTTTGGTTTTATATGCTCTTACTGGCTATATACTTGAGAAGCTTGACATATTTGTTTATAATGGTTTGAATTCACATGGATGCACATGGATATATATGTATTTTTTGAAAATATGAATGTTTTATGTATGTTTGCTGAACCGGTTTTTTGATCCGGTTTGTTTCTCGGTTTTTGTCTGGTTCCGGTTTGGTTCAGGTTCCCAGGGTTGGCCGGTTCGACCACCGGTTCAGTTCTGATAACATTGGTCCATACGACTCAATACCGATGCCTAGCATGCTTATATACATTGCCACGTGAACTTTAATAACCTCCCAGGGTTTAACCATCAAGACGAAAATTCCAGTTTTGGAGGAGCGGTGAAAAACTCGAAAATTATAGATTGCTTATTCAACATTACATAATTGACAAGGGAAAAGACACCTTGGAATGATCGGATTGACGTCTAAGTCCTATGAAGCCAAGTCCTTTCCAAAAAGTTTGCCATGCTAGCACATTCATTACAACAACCCCCACAGAGTATGAACATGCATTTTATTAAAAAAGGGACCACAACTGGTCCTGATGAACCATGGAACCTTCTGAGCACTGACAATGAATAACTGTCTTGTTCATGGCTTCGACGACTCATTGGAAATCCACTAAGTGGAAAATTAGTGGATAACAAGTATAATGGACAAGTCGAAAACAATCATCCATATCACTCTCTACAGCTGAAGCATAATACCACGCGTGGTGCCGTCTTACACACACCTGGGGGAAAGTCTCGAGCCAGGCGTTGTCACCTGATCCTGACTCCTTCGTTTAGGCCACTGTTAATGGAGCCAAGGGGGGTAGTCCCTAAGAAAGAATTGTGGATGAATTGTTTTGTTAGGAGTTTGAAATGATTTACTGACAAAAGCTAGGCGCTGCCACCTGATCCTAAAGTACAAATGAAAAAGTCTCGAGCCAGGCACTGTCACTTGATCTTGACTCCTTCGTTTAGGCCACTGTCAACAGAGCCAAGGGGGGTAGTCCCTAAGAAAGAATTGTGGATGAATTGCTCAATGTGTCATTGGGGGAAAGTCTCGAGCCAGGCGTTGTCACCTGATCTTGACTCCTTCGTTTAGGCCACTGTTAACGGAGCCAAGGGGGGTAGTCCCTAAGAAAGAATTGTGGATGAATTGTTTTGTTAGGAGTTTGAAATGATTTACTGACAAGATTTTGCATAGTAGACATTAGATCAGTAACATAAAGATATAACATTCATACACCGAGATGACTTTAAGCAAATGATAGTAGTAGAAATTATGTCAATGCCAAATGGAGTCATAACATATTGAAGTGTTGCCAAAAAAGTAAAATGTTTTGCAGTGTGTCTTGGTCAGTTTTAACTTATTATGTTAATGAGTGGATTAGGGAAGGGGATTCTCGATATACCTGTTGTCGCCCAAAACTGGCACGCGTGTGCTGAAGCCCAAAAGGTGAGCGCACCGTCTCGACGACAACTCTCTCTCAAGAGGCCAATGTCACCACACCCCTCTCTCCTCGCTTCAGGTTGGCTCTTCTCCAACTCTAGGGGGGCTTCCCTAAAGTAGGATCGCTAAGGCAGGTGCAACGAAGGGCAAAGTGATCTGAAGAGGTTGCCTTAGAGAAACATTTGTAAACAAAACAAAGAAAAGGTATTTTGATTGATGGGCAGGAAGGGAGGATTAGTCCTCGAGGGAAGACCAATGTCAGTACCAGAAGGGAGAATGGAGTCAAAAGGGGACTCAGGGAGGCTTTGCGTTTCACAGAAGTGGGATTAAACTGGTATGTTCCATAATCAAAGGCAGGGAGAATGCAAGGATAACTGACTACTGTCCATTACTCCTAGACCTTTAAAAACGTAACGGCGACAAACAACTTGACAGCTGCAACTGCTTGCCCAATGGGCTAGATTATAGCCTTCTATGCTAGGTTTACTCTACAACTTATGAAAAAAACAAAGAAACATGACAGAGATGCCCAAATGAATAAAAAATCCCAACATGATTTTTTCTATTCAACTCTGGGTAAAAATACTCCCAGCCATTTTTCCATGCTTACATTGTAGAAGGCTGGCCTTTTTATAGGCTCTAAAAGCCATTCTTATACCTTTTCCAAAAAAGAAACAAAAATAAAATAATAGAAAAAGAAAAAAGGTGGATGAAGATCCACTTTTCTCTCCACTAAAGACTATGACATATCTAAAGTGTAATCAATACCTTGGCTAATCAATTAACCAAAGGTCCTTCATCATAATGAAACTTCTTTTTAACTAAAGGTTTTAAAACCAAACTTAACTAAAAGCTCCCTGTTACTATCAAAAACTCGGATCCCTTGAAATTGATGTCTATGTAACTGTTTCGGCTCTGCAGCTCCATGTAGCAAAGCCGATTCCCTCGAGTGGCTACATAATTGAAACCCAGCTTAAGACTGAAGTCCCAAACTGGCAGATGTAATCATTTGGAAAGTTGGTGTACCCTTCGAGCGACTACCTAACTCTTCTTTGTTGTCCATCTGAAAATTGGTTTCCAAAAACTCGACATGGGCCCAGTCCGCACTCCGGTTGCCAAAGGACCCTCGAGCCGAGCTGCAATGGTGAAGATACTCCCCGTTGAAAACCGCTCGACTGCCAAGTAGATCTATAGTTGTGTACTTTGAAAGAATATGGTGGGTTCATAAAATCGCGAGCTTTAATTCCATGTTTGTGAATGAGGATTCACCCCACTTAACGAAGACAGCACCATTCAGGTGGACTCGACTGCTAGCTGCTAGATAGATCTTGGATTCTCACTCAAAATCACGAGTTCCATCATTCTGTATCCTCGACATCCTAAAAGTGGGTGACACTGATAAGTTCAGAATTGGCATCCACCTCATGCGGTTTGATCTACAGTTTTAACTTCATAAACAAAAAACGAGGGCGTTTGGATGCTATAATGATGGAGATCTCCGCGAGATGGATTGTTGAGTGACAGTTGAGAGAGAGCGAAAGAACATCGTTCTCCCTGGCAATGTTATTAATGTACATTCAACGCTTTCCAATTTCTGTTTTGCAGAAGAAGAAAAGGCACGTGCTTTTATCGTGAGCTTTGTGGTCAACTCTCCATCTCCAAGAGTTCATCAAAGTAATCATTCTTCAACAGACTGGTTCTAATTAGGTCTAGTGTTGGAAAGGCCTTCACAAATATCATCAAAGATTGGGTATCTTTTATCTGATGATAATGTGTCGCACCTTTCTCAAGATACTCAGCTTCAATATCTACTAATTGACATCCACGACATCTTCCACAGTCTGTATTGCACTTGCTTTCCTTCCCGTATTCAATAAAATTCAATCCTTCAACGAATAAATGGCCTTTTATATAGGCATCTAAGCATTTGGAAATACCATTAACCTCAACATAGGCACTTGTAGCATCATCCCAGCATTTTTCCATGGCTAAGCAATCTCCAGCATCTTCAAGACGTGTTTTGCTAAATTTCCCCACATATATTTTACCAGCTTCTTTGTAGTCCCCCATTATAATGAAGCAGTCGGCAGCCAAGTTTGGTTTCTCGATAGACAGAAAACATTCAGTTGCTTTTCTCAATAAATCCTTCGCTGCTTTTGGGTCGAGCTCTAGAAGTCTCCCATATATTTGCCAAACTCTTAAGGCAAACAACTAAAACTCTCGGATCTGGACATATTAGAAGATTGCATAGCGCCTTCATGCAACCATGAATAATTGCTTGAATTTGCTCTTTGTTACCATTGGTAGTGTTGGACACTGTCCAACATGCCTCCCTTTTTAGATTTTTACTGTTTATTGCCAACAAGAATTGAATAAATGCATGGCAGAGCCTCATGGTCAAGGACACACGGAGTCTGAATATCATCACCAGTAACAATATTTCCCACAGATCTCAAAGCAGGCACTACAAGAAGAGGCGAAGGGTGTTCCAAAAGCCGCACAAGCTTTTCACAAACATCGGATTCAAGTATAGCCTGGATGTTGTCATTAGTACCATCATAAAGATATGATAGAGCCTAGCATGTATCAACCAATATTTCAACATCATTCAAGTTGAGAAGTCTTTGGCATGTTGGGAGGGCAGCCTGCAATATAATATTGAAATCTTTCCAGCATCGGAATAGACTTGAGCTGAAATACGCCTCCATTTTATAACCTAGATTGCCTTTTTTCCATAGCTTCTGTCATCCTAAGATATTCTGCAACACAACAAACTGCAACAAATTGTAGGCATTGTGTAACCTCAACCAGTCATGATACTGTTGCTGCTTTGTGGACACCCCTCTCCAATTGGGGGATAATAATACCAAAAGGTACTTGGGAGTATGTCCGGATGTCAACAAAAGTGGCTTCACACAAGGACGTGTGTAGTAGATGGAGTCATGGGGGGATGTCCAACACTACACCAATCAAGGGTGTAGCCTGATGAGGCCTCGCGGTCACTTTCTTGTTGTTCTCGCTTCCTTTGTAAATTTTCCCCACCAATATTGAAGTTTGATAATGCCGGATTTTTGTTGTGTTTCAAGGGGAGGTTGCTTTTATTAATGTGGGGTTTTAGTTAGATGTGGACAATTACGAAGTGCACACGTCCACTTTTGGATATCCCCAAGCTCGGGCAAGCATACGAGGGGTAGAGCATACACGGAAGAGGCTAATGTTTATTCCAATTAAGCTAGTAAAAGCAAAGTACAAATGAAAAAGGAAAAGAAAAAGAAAAAGAAACTGTGAGACTAATTACTACGACAAAGAGTATCTTTTCCCCAATCGAGCAAGCTCTATTGGGTAATTCGGTAGAGCAATGCCGAGTTAGTGTTCGTTACTTTGCAAAAGTAAATGAAACTTTGAAAGAAAACTAAACTAACTGAAAGAATAAAAGCAACTAAACTAACTTAAAGTTAGTAGCGAAAAAATAAAGCATAAAGCAAACCACTAAGAAGGCGACACGAATCCCCCCAGGGGGGATGGAGTGCAGGCACTTGGAAATCCCACCTGCTTCTCTTTTATTAATCTTTATTAAAGAAAACTAAACTAACTGAAAGAATATAAGCAACTAAACTAACTTAAAGTTAACAGCGAAAAAATAAAGCATAAAGCAAACCACTAAGAAGGCGACACGTATCCCCCCAGGGGGGATGGAGTGCGGGCACTTGGAAATCCCACCTGCTTCTCTTTTATTAATCTTTATTAAAGAAAACTAAACTAACTGAAAGAATAAAAGCAACTAAACTAACTTAAAGTTAGCAGCGAAAAAATAAAGCATAAAGCAAACCACTAAGAAGGCGACACGAACCCCCCCAGGGGGGATGGAGTGTGGGCACTTGGGAATCCCACCTGCTTCTCTTTTATTAATCTTTATTACAATGATTTTTACGAAAAATAAATAAATACCTTTTGACCCTTGAGAATGGATCAAAAAGGCTTACAAATGCTTTGGGAGGAAGAGGGATGGATTTTGGGTGCTCCGAATGGCTAGAAACTAGAAATTTCGGGAACATTTCCCTCTCTTTTTCCTTCAACCCTCTAAAAAAAGCAAGCTAAACTCAAAGGAAAGTTAGTAGATTAGCTAAAAATTACATAAAATATACAACTACTTTAGTACTTGAAAATGATAACAATATTTATAACAACAAATACTAAAGAGCCAATCTAGATCTAGATTTAAAATAGAGATTTAAAAAGATTCTAGATCTATTAAAAATGCTTTACCAAAATGAGATAAATGCTGAAAGCCTTTTAGATCTAAGTTTGTTAAGCATATATGGAACCTAGTAACCAAGAAAGAGAGAGTTTGAAGTTTTGAAGAACAAGTTTGCTCAAGCTTTGAATCTTTCTTGAGATCCGTGGATGCCAATGGGAACAAGAAATTGTAGATCTTTCAAGACTTGAAGAAGAGGGTGATGCAACTTATCTCTTATCCTTACTCCAAAGTTGTAATCTGAAAAGCTTATTCACACTTGCACAAACAGATCAAATCTAGTACATTCAACTAATGGAAACCAAAAGAGCATGAGTATAACATAATAAACAATGCTACTTTTGAATCTCAATAAGACAAATTGTAAGTAAATAAATTGAAAGCCTCAAATATTTATCCTACGTGTTGCTGAGAACCCTTAAAGCTAGACCGATTACCAATTTGATATCAAGCATGAACAAAACTAAAACAAGATTACCTCATTAAGCTTACACCATTCACAGTTTAGACATGCACGAATGGACCTCCAAAGCTTCAATATTATTTAAAATGGAACAAAAAATATTACATGAGCAAAGGTTCAATACTCCATCCCAAATGAGGAAGAAAGTCTTGCTTAAATAGGAAAGATGAGAGCAAACCCCAAGGGGGACGCATTTTCCAAGTGTTGGAGCTTTTCGAGATGACTGGGGGCAAACTAGAGTGAACTAGAGGTGGTAGGTACTACCTCTCACAAGGTAGGTCACCCCCCTTCTTTCTGTGATACATACAACAAGAGGTGAGCTCTTTCATGGATAAATGTGCCCCTTTAAGAAGAAATTCGCCCCTCATGGATTTGATTTGATCTTGATCTGGTATCCAATTACCCCCAACATCATCCTTAGTTAACCTGGAACATGTTTGGGACAAGTTCCCATTGATTTAGGGATGTGTTTTTTCTCCGTATTTTCATCTTTTCTAATTTTTTATTCAATTTTTGCCTTTTTTTAGAGACTTTTTCACTCAAGTGATAAATAATCACTTAAAACTCAGGAAAAGTGGGGTTTGGGGTAGAGTGTAAATTTTTTTTTTAAAGCTCAAACTAGGGCTAAACAATATATTTAATTTGTTTACTGAAATAACCACACACGAACTTCTTTACTAGTATGCAACGGAATATAAAAACTGAGAAACATTCACAACATCACATCACAATATAGACACTATTATTTTGGGTATGCAAACCCTTGGAAAAACCCACTATGGGAAAACCGGTGCAACAGTCAGGTATGGAATTTATATTATCAAGATATGGATCTTTTACAACCAGCAGGTAAAATGCACTTAACCTGGCAAACTGAAAACCTTAGCAAAATCACCGAGCAACCCACTAGCAAAGCACTGCTGCTTTGCGTAGTTGTATGACCCTGCGTCAGCAGTACGACCTACTGTACGAAATTTGTACGGTTGTTGATGTCAGCAGTACAGATCCGTACTGTACTGTATGGCAACTATACAACACCCTTGCTGCATGTGAGGCTTCTCCTCTGCGCGATGTGTACAGTCTCAATCTGGCTTGGTGAACCTGTCGTGTTGTTGCTCTTTCATCTTTTCTACAAACTCCTTTGTCTGACTTCTCTCTGTCTGTATCTTGTCTGTGTACGTGTCCTCTCCACCAAATCTCCTTTTTATTTTATTGGCTAAGCGAAAACCTTAACCCTCACTATGGATCTATGGATGAGATCCTTCGATAAGAATCAGTGGCCAAGACTGGATTAGCCATCACTTAAATATTTCACTTTTCACTATAATAAAGTGATTCCATTAAAGTCAAAATCAAATTAGAATAATTAAAGTATTTTCCTAAGTCAAAACTTAGGAAAATAACTTTAATAGATTTAGCTTCTAGTTTAGTGTCTCCCTAGCATGCAAGGACACATGCAATGCTAGAAGACCTTCCTTGTTGCTGCTTTCTAACACTCCCTCTCAACGAGGAATGGATTCGGTATCAACCCCAACTTATCCCTAAACTTCACAAAACTTTGTCTGTAAAGTGCCTCGGTGAAAATGTCTGCCACTTGCTCATTTGTCTATATGTACTCCAACCGAATGGTTCCTTTTTGAACACAATCTCTCAAGAAGTGGTTCCTGATGTCTATGTGTTTGTTCTGGTCATGGAACAGTAGATTTTCAGATAGCCTGATGACACTCTGATTGTCACAATGAACTACTGTAGCCTCTAACTCATAATCGAACAACCCTGAAAGTAACTTCCTCAGCCACATACCCTCACAAGATGCCAAACTGGCTGCCATGTACCCAATCTCTGTCAAGCTCAATGTAACTGACTTCTACTTCTTGTTGAACCAAGACACAACCCCTGATCCAATGTTGAAACAACAACCTAAAGTACTCTTCCTGTCTTCTACACATCCTGCTCAGTCAGCATCAGTGAATCCTGCAAACTGTACACTCCTCCTGCCCTCATACACCAATCCATACTCCGCTGTACCTTTGATGTAGCGAAGTATGTGCTTCACAGCTGTCCAATGCACTCTCTGAGGGTCCACCATGAATTGGCTCAAAGAGTTCACTGCAAAGCTAATGTTTGGCGGTGTGTTGACCAGATACATAAGTGATTCGATAAGCTCATGATACAAGGTAGGATCAAATCCATCTAACCCTGATGCATAAATCTTCTTCAGTTGGAAACTAGAGGTATGGCCATAGGCTTGCAATCCTCCATCCTGAATCTCTTCAATATCTCTATTGCATATCTCCCCTGCCCAATGAAGAAGCACCCATTTCTCTGCCAAACTTCCAAGCCTAGGAAGTAGTGCATCAACCCAAGGTCTTTCATCTCAAACTCAACTATGTTATCCGCCGATTGCACACCAGCAGTAGAAATCTCATGAAAGCTGTCTCCTCACTTGAGAAAGTCGGAGAGGTGTGACCTTGGGGGCGAGCACAGAGCTAGGTACTTTCACCTACTCCTAGCTCCTCCATTTAGGCTAACTCTTAACGAAGCCAAGGGGGGTAGTCCCTACAAAAGAGTTTTCTAAGGCTCTTAAGGTTTGTTAAAGTGTTTTACTTAGTTGCGGATGCGGATGGGTGTTACTTAGGAGTTTATTATGATTTAAAGTGATTGTTTATCGAGAGAATGATGATTAATCAGAAGCAATCCACGTTGCCGACAAGAGATTACACAGATAAGCAAAGGTTCCAGACTTTTAACTAAGCATTCAAGTATAAAAATTTAAATTAACCATAGACAGTTGATCAAGATAGAAAATTACTCAGATATAACAAAGGACTAGTGCCTTATGGAGTCAAATAAATGCGTGAATAAAAGTTTAGGAATTAAGCTAGTGAGTATTAGATTTTGCGAGTGCTCTTGGTAGGTTTTAAAAGTTTTTAATGGTGGTCTTGCTTAAGGTAGCTGGATATTCTAACCGGAAAAACCTTCAGTGGCTCCATTCGAAGACATGACGGACCTGTCTGGGGTCACAGCTAAGTGTTCAATAACTTAACTAACTGTGCCCAGATTGGGTTTCTCGGTGTCCACACTTGGAATTTGCCCACATGCCTCGGTATTTAAACGAAACAATGCCGGTGCGTTGGTTATGGGGTAAAAGTTTTAATTAAGTTACTCTTGTGTGGACTTAGCAAGTCTGTTCATTGTTCTGAGTACGAGCCCAACCCGAAAGTCGACAGAGCATACTAGGTGAAGGATGATTAACGAGGTTAATTAATTACGGGGTGTGTGTGTTGAAAATTTTATTAAGTTAATTGATTAGAGTCTTCGATAGAGAGCGCTCTTGACCTTGTCTTATGAGAGAGGTTCAAGAGTCTTATCTAATCTAGATGAGACTAATGCAAAGATTATGCAAACTAAAGATGCTCTCCGATAGAGAGTACTCTTGACTTGTGTTTCTGCAAGTTCAAGAGTCTTACTTAAGAATTAATTGATTAAACAATGTGAACATGAAGCAAAGATGATTTATTAAACTCTTCGACAGAGAGCACTCTTGATCCACCTTATGGTGTGATTCAAGAGATTTAAGCAGTTGATTTACTTAAGAAAGATAAACAATTAAAAATAGAGTAATCAACTTAGCCAATGAATTAGATGTGATGGATTAACAATTAGTATTCTAAGAATAAGATGTAAATAATGATGAAAACAAGCACATCTAACTTAAGCATACACAAGTAAACACAACACAAGCCTCCCCAAATGGGGGAGGATGAGAGTGGGGACTTAAAAACCCCACTCAAACAAAAGTACTTTATTGAAATTACAATTTTAATCCTTGAAAAGACTTTTCAAATGAAAGCATATAACTCTACAATCATTAAAATTTGCGTAAAAAGGAGAGTGCTTTACTTTTATTTGAAGCTTTTCTTGAAATTTTTTTTGAAACTTAGCAAAAAGGGTAGAGAAGAAGTTTGAATGAGAGCAAAAGAGCAAGACAAAGGAGGCTGAAAATAATAAGAAAATGATAGGAAAAAGGAATGAGAACAAAGAGGAAGTCAAAAGCAAGCAAAGGGAGAAATAGGGCAGTCAACTATGAGGCCAAAGGAGTATGAGAAATGATGAAAACGGGGCAGCGATGAAGAAGGAAGATGGCTGTCATAAAAATAAAAAAACAGGACAGTGAACAAAAAGGGGAAGAAAATGGCCAAAACAAGGCAGAAGAAGGCTAAAGAACTAGAGCAAAAAGGGGTAAAAAATGGGCATAAACTAGGGCACACTAGGACTGTCCAAAATGAAGAAAATGAGCGGTAAAAAGAGTAAAAACAGGGCAGCGAAGAAGAAAGAGTAAGAAAATGCAAACAAAGCAAGGAGGAAAGGGGCTAGCAAGCAAGGAAACAAAAGAGGTCAAAGAGCAAAGAGAGAACTGGAAGAGGGAAGTTCGGTGACCAAGTGTGTTGTTTAATCTTTGTTGATGGAAGGAAGGAGAAACCTTGATTGTTGTGTTTCTTTCTTGGATTGAGAAGTGCTTAGCAGAACTTGCAAAACGAAGGAATTAGATGAAAAAGAACCACCGGTTTATGAAGAAGAGCTTGATCCTTAAGCTTGTTCTTCACCCTTGATTGTCCCTGCAAAACCCTTACAAACAAAATTAAATTCGAACAAAATACTCATAAACTAGATTGTTAGCCCTTCACGTATATTGAATAATGATTTAATAATTGAAAAAGAGAAGGGTAAGAGAGATATCACCAAAGACGGTGTGAATCCACAATTCCAATAGCTCATGCATAGACCTCCAAAGTCACAACTTTATTTCAATTTTTAAACAAATATTACAATAATTTTGGCAGAGTGTTCAAACCCAAAATCTCCATCTGAATAGAGCTGAAAGAGCCTCTATTTATACAATGAGAGAGTGCTAAAACCCTAAAACCAAAAATCCAAACCTAACCGGCCTGGCCACCTAACAGAGAAGCCAAACCTAAAATGAACAGCTGGGAGTGAGGGAAGGCCTCCACCTAGGCGAGGCGCCCCCACTCCAACCCTAAACACTGCAAACAACCCTGAATTGAGGTCACACGTGTGGAAGGCGCCTTCAGGAGAGAGAGGGGCGTGAATGGCTGAAGGAGGCATCTGGATGTTGGTAAAGACACTTCTTAGGTCTGGATGCAGCCTCTGCTAGGTTTGGGAAGGCCACTGATGGTGTAAGCCTTAGTCTTTACCTCGATCAAATCATCGGACCAATGAGTGCTCTCCATCTCATTTTTTAGCTGGAGATGACACAACGACTAATTGAATATAAATTAATTGCTCACTTAATGCTCACTGAAGCTGAGTTATGACAACTCCAAACATCATAAATGCCCGATGAGATGTCATTTAGCCTTTTATTTCGTCGAATTTGGATTAATTTGGAGAGTTTTAATTTTCTCCAAAATAATCATTTTTGAATAAAAATTCATTTTTTTCCTCAAAACTGACTTTTTTGAAAAAAAAAGCATTATGTGTCCAATTGATGATTTGAACGCTGGCTCTGAATGGTTGGCCGATCAAGAATGATTTTTGGCTTAAGGTTAGAGCCTTCAATCACTGAATTCGAAGTCCAGATGACTGATTTATTACAAATGGCGTTTTTCCATTTAATTTATGGAAAAATTAATCCAAAAGCTTAGGAAAATAATTAAAAAATTAAAAAAATTAAAAAATAATTTTTTCCCCGTTCGAAAAAGATTTTTTTGAAATTTTTTTATATGTCCAGATGACTTAGGACATGACCATGCTCTACCTAAATAATGCATAGTAGGTTTATAACACTCAGTTGGGCTCTAACGACCCCCCAAGGCCCAGAATTCAACATCGGGCATTCCAACTTTGGAGGAAGCGGGAGAAAACCTCGTTAATTATACTTGGCTGAAGGCAAAGCATAATTGTCTGGGGCAAAAAACTCCCTGGAATACCTTATTTGAGATTCTACGTCTCAGGAGACCGAACCACTCAAAAAATACCCTACTAGCACATTTTATTACAAACCCCGCGGGGCCATGGTCAAAATTATTCAACTCAAAAACTGGCAAGCCAATATTGGCTAGACATGAAGACGGATCAACTGATACACTGGAATCAGACTTTGAACAAGTTTGTCAACCAGTGGCTCCTCAGGTAACCCAACTATGGTACAAAAAAGTTGGTAACATCTGGCTCCAACTGTGGGACAGGTACTTGCTTGATCTATTGATCAAAGAGAGTGCTTGAGAATCTAGGAATCTCTGGTACCTGCGTGTAAACAAAAGTGTCTCAGTTCCATGTATATGATAAATAAAGTACATGAAAATAAACTTTTTCCTTCTCAGCATATATAAATGAAATATAATACAGATGCTATCATACAAAAAATAAGAAATTTTCATACACATTCTACATGGATATGATACAGAACATATGATACAGAAATAAAGTACATAAAAATACAACAAGGATGGGTTTAGAAAAGCTCTGGGATGACCCTTTGGTCATCTTGGAGGTTGTTTCGATAAAAGGGCTTCAAGTATTGGCCATTCATGGGTAGGTTTAATATTTCTTCATCAATGGTGTTAAGGAAAAAAGAATTGCTGCCAGCTGTGTCGTGGATGATAAACGGGCCTTTCCAAAGGCTGTCAAATTTCCCATGCTTTCCAGGCTTCTCCCTTCTCTTATCTCATAAGAGAACAGTATCTCCTATTTGGAAAGCTCTTGGCCTGGCTGACTTATCAAAGGTGCCCTTCATGCTTTCTTGATGTTTGAGTGACTGACCAAGGGCAGCTCTTCGGGATTCATCCAATTCTATAATCTGATTGATTCTTTGCTCCATTTCTGCCTCCATCCTGAAGATCGAGATTTGCATGCTGACCGGAAGGGTCGCTGTGAGTCCATACACCAGCTCAAAAGGTGACTTACCAGTTTAGTTCTTCTTAGTGATTCTATCTGCCCACACAACATACTTAATCTTGCTATCCCATGATCTCTTATTATCCCCCACAGTCTTCTTGAGGATAGACATTAAATTTATATTGGTGGACTCAGCAAGTCCATTGCCCTGTGGGTAATAATCAGATGAGTGGGATAGGATAATGCCATACTTAAAGCATAAGTCATTTACTGCTTCTGAACTAAAGGCTTTGGCATTATCGGTTATTATCTTAAGGGGAGTTCCAAATCTGGTGATGATTCTTTCTTCAATGAAGTCAATAACAACCTTCTTAGTGGCGGTTTTAGTGGGTATGGCCTCTACCCACTTGGTGAAATAATCAGTTTTTGTGAGAATCCAGCAAAAACCATTGCTGGAGTTATCCTCGAATTTTCCAATAAAATCAAGCCCCCACTGCTGAAAAGGGGCAAGGACAACAACCAAAGTAAGGGGAAGAGCTGCCAACTTCTGCTTCCCAGTGAACAGCTAACACTCCGGGCAACACTTGATATGCTTGTGAGCATCTACAAAAATGGTTGGCCAATAGTAACCAGCTCTCAAGATTTTGTGGGCAGTTGTATTTGCTACATAATGGTCTCCACAAAATCTTGAGTGAAACTCCGCTAATATCTTCTTAGAATCGTGTTCGTTGATGCACCCAAGTATAATACCATTTGGGTTCCTCCAACCCAGGCCCTCTTGGGTAAGGCAATACCTAGCGGTCTTAAGTCTCAAAGCCCTACGCTTATGTCCTTTGAGGTGATCAAGGCAGGTGAGATGGAGAAGGAAGAAAATGATGTCTGAATACCAATGGTTGTCAAGGTTTTGAAGGGCAGGAGTCATGGCAGGCTGAGGGATGTCATTTTCTGTGATCATCTCAATGACTTCTTTGTTTTTCTGAGTAAGCATTTTTGCAAGGCCCTATCCCTTGATTAATTTAGTGGGCTTTATCTCAAGGTCATATTCTTGAATCTTGGATACCCATGTACCCCTTATTCCTAAGCAATCCTTTTGAGAAAGGATATCCTTGACCGCAGTGTGGGGAACATATCCGATAACTTTGGAATACCCGATATAAGTCCTGAAATGTTTTAAAGATTTAACCAAGGCATAAGCTTTGCTTCTCCATGATGGTATACTTTAGTTCATAATTCTGCAAGGCTCTACTCATGAATGCTATAGGCTGCTCAAACCCTTCAATATTCTTTTGGAGCAACACACCCGCAATAGTGTCCTCAGAAGCAAAGGAAAAGATCATGAAATCCTTAGTGTAATCAGGGTTGACTAAGACCAGAGACCTGGAAATGGCATCTTTAATAGTGCCAAAAGCATTCCTTCCTTTATCAGTCCATATGAATTTAACATTTTTCTTTAGGAGAGCCTGCATAGGCTTCATGAGTTCTGCTAGGTTAGGAATGAATCTCCTGATGAAGTTAATGTGACCATTAAATGATTGGAGACCTTTAACATTTCTGGGAAGGGGAATCTTTTGTATAGCTTCTATCTTTTCAGGATCAACTTTGACCTCGTCTTTGTTGATAATGTGACCTAAAAGCTTTCCTTCTTCAATACCTAAAACCGACTTAGCAGGGTTCAAAGAAATGCCATACTTCCTACACCGCTCGAAAATCTACTTGAGATGACCAACATGGCTGGATCTCTCCTTTGAAAAAACAGTGAGATCATCTTGGTAGATCTCAATGATTTTGCCAATCAACTCCTTGAAGGCATAATCCATGGCCCTTTGGAAAGTAGCTCCTGCATTTAAAAGGTCAAAGGGCATTCTCAGATATTCAAAGGTGCCCCAAGGAGTTGTAAAAGTGGTTTTATGCCTATCTTCCTCTTGAATGACTACCTGATTATAGCCCGAAAACCATCCAGCATCGACATCATGCTCGATCCAGTGACCTGTTGGAGGAGGGTCTCCATGTTGGGGAGGGGGTAATTGTCCTTCTGACATGCTATGTTTAGATTCCTGAAATCTATACATATCCTTATGCTCCCGTTCTTCTTTCTAACTATGACTAAGTTAGAGCACCACATTGAATATCTTGTAGGAGCTATTATTCCTGCTGTTAGCATTTTTTCTAACTCCTTTTTAATGATCGGTGCTAACTTAGGATTTATTTGCCTAAGTTTTTGTCTGAAAGGCTTGCCTTTTTGACATTCTGGCTTCAAGGGAATAGTATGTTGAAATACATCCTCCCTATAAGCTTTGAGCTCGTCATAAGTAAAGGCAAATACATCTCTATACTCTTTGACTAAATTTATGAGGCTGTTCCTTTCTTTTTTGGAAGTACCTTTTCCAATTTTTATGATTTTCGGTTCTGTTTTCGTCCCAATGTTGATTTCAATGTAATCATTCGGCTTCATTTGTTCGACATTGCTCTTTCTTCTATCCTGTTTGTCAAATATGTTTTCTAAGGCAACAAAGCCATGTGTTATAGGATTGAATCGGTTACCCTCATCCTGATATTCTTTACCTTCCTCACGTTCATTGGCTTTATAATTGGAAAATTCATCAATATGATTAATGAATTTCAAAATTTGTGCATCATCTTGGAAAACCTGCCAATGTTCAAGATTATCAGGAACAAAAGGTCTGAAGTTAATCTCTAAAGGACAATCCCCCTCTAACATCTCATCCGATGGCTGAAGAGTTGACGCTGAAACTGCAAGCTTATCGGAGGCACTATTCTGATCTCTAGGGACTGCTTCTATGTTAAGGGCATCAAAGAATTCCATTGTATCCCAGATTGCATTTCTATATTTCTTAAGTCTTTGACACTTACATGCAAACTGACCCTTAACCTGTTGGACAATTAAATCAGAGTCCCCTTTAATATTAAGCAACTTCATCCCCATGTCCTTAGCAATCTCAATGCCGAGTAGAAGTGCCTCATATTCCGCCACATTGTTAGTTGCTTCGAATTCCAATATGAAAGCAAAGTTGAAAACCTTACCCTCTGGTGAAACAATGACAACACCAGCCCCCTTGCCCGTTCTAGAGTAAGTACCATCAAAATTCATTTTCCACAACTCACTAAGTTTTTCGGTCTTCATCCCTTCTTGGATGGGTTCCAAGAAGGTGGAGTTGATTTGATAGGAACCATTTTCATTAGTGTGGTAAGCATACTCATTTAATGGTCTTTGAGGGTTTTCAACATGGTGTCTTTTTTCCTTTTCAGAATACAACTTAACAAGTGAAGACTCTAACGCTGGTACGGTGGCATAGGTCCAATCCATCTGGATTGATCCTCCTAAAGTGGCACCCCATTTCCTAGAAAGCAACATACCCCATTTGTCCGAAACATCAATAACCAGGATGTCCATTGTGATCTGGATATCTGGATACTTGTCCAATCTGACTAACTAGTTCTCAATCATCCCTTCGACCTTAACCGGTCTAGAGTCCATGGCACATACATTCTGGTATGGCCTCGTGGTTCTTAAGTCAAGCTGTTGCATGACTTTTTTGGTCATAATGCTGGAACTAGATCCTGGGTTTTCAACATGGTGTCTTTTTTCCTTTTCAGAATACAACTTAACAAGTGAAAACTCTGATGCTGGTATGGTGGCATAGGTCCAATCCATCTGGATTGATCCTCCTAAAGTGGCACCCCATTTCCTAGAAAGCAACATACCCCATTTGTCTGGAACATCAATAACCAGGATATCCATTGTGATCTGGATATCTGGATACTTGGCCAATCTGACTAACTGGTTCTCAATCATCCCTTCGACCTTAACCGGTCTAGAGTCCATGGCACATACATTCTGGTATGGCCTCGTGGTTCTTAAGTCAAGCTGTTGCATGACTTTTTTGGTCATAATGCTGGAACTAGATCCTAAGTCTAACATACAATTGTGTAGAAGAAGATCACCCATCATCAATGATATGTAGAAAGGGGGATGATCTTCTTTTCTTGGGTCCCTAGTATGTAGAACTATAGGTGGATCGGCAAAGACATTATTTGAAGTTCGCTCCACGGTATCAAAAAAAGTGACTTTTTTAGGGGTAAGGGGCTTTGCAGGATTTGAAGGACTTTCTTCAGCTTGAGGATCAACATTGCTCTGCGGCTCTAGGATTTTCAAAAGTCTCTCTCTTTTGGCCAGGGATTTTGCATAATTCAAGGATTGGAACAGGGACTTTTGTATTCGCTAACCAATTACCCAAGTCAAAACTTAAATCAACAATTTCTTTAGTTTCAACTTCTTTGGGAGGATTAGGAGCTGTTACCTTAGGAATTTTCTGCGCAGAAGACCCCTTTCTTTGATAAGTTATTCCCTTGAAGTTATGAGTGTTGTTGATCTGTTCGGCTGAAGGCATCTCACCATAGTATTGAGTCAAGTTGTTAACTTTTTTTTCATAACGATTGGCCTGTGGCCAATTTCCTATGGGGATGTTCGGGATGTCATCTATGTAATTGGTAAAATCAGGCTCGCTTGTCGACGTATTCGGACCACAACCTTCAAGGTGACCGTAGTCTTGAACATAGCACGCATAGTGGCAGCCAGATTCCTCATGGAAATCTCTGCATGCTCTGCAAAATGGTTTATACTGCTCAACCATGTTAGCGGCCTCTAGCTGATGGGGAGGCCTTTGCTCATGGTTGGGAGGCTTTCTTTGCCAAGTTGGCTTGGCAAGAAAGGTTCTAGGAGCGGACTGAGTTTGAGTTCTTTCCATCGTTATCACCCTATTTTGAATCTCCTTCAACTGCGCTAAGTGTTTCTGTTCTGCTTCCTCCATATTTTTCTTCATCTCCCTTTTCATTTCAATCATTTGTTTTTCATAGGCATCCTTCATAGCTGATAAATGATCCTTGTCTTTAGGTTCACTAATTTTTAACGGAGTTGAAGACCTTGAATAACCGTGGAGGTTAGATTCACCAGATGACTGCATGTTCAGATCAATTTTGATTGCCATTTCCTAAGCCTGGAGCAAGTTAGTAGGCTCCTTGTCTCTGATCTGGTACTGCATTTTGCCATTAAGTGCCTCAATGTAATAGACCAGAATGGTTGGTGCAGTTGGGGCATAATCAGTAGGGATGGCTTTTGATAGTTCTGTGAACCTAGTATTGAACTCGTCCATTGTTCCGTGTCCTTTTTTATGTTGGTTAAGGACGCAAGTTGATGCTGAGGTTCTTTTTTTTCACCGAACTTGTTGGTGAAAGAGGTTTTGAAAGTTGCTAGACTATCAAAAGCATTGTCCGGTAAATTGTTAGTCCAGTCGCTGGCCTTTCCATCTAAAGATAGAGCAAATAACTTCATATATACATCATCATGTTGGTTGACCGGATCATTGACATAAGCGTTGATACACCTAGAAAAGTTCCTGAGGTGCATGGCAGAGGTAATGGCATCAGTGCTTGTATACATTGGGAGCTTCTCGATAGCTTTGTCTGGAAGACGGTGGGGTTGACCTGCTATTTGAGAAAAGTCAAGCTGAGTAAAATACTCGCCCATTATGTCAGAAACAGAGGTATTAGTGTTTTCAGGAAATAAAAGGTGGATGTCTGAAACAGACTCAGATCCAAGTTCTGCAAGGATCCTGCAAGAAGATAGTTTGTTCAATCTCCTCCTATAGACCTTTTCGGGGTCAAGGATGAAATCAAACAAACCTACAGAGTTTCTTCTAGCAGAATACCTTGAGGTGTTAACTGATGGTGGAGTCGCTAGGTGGACTTAAGTCTAATTTCGGAGAGTGATTGGACTAAAAATCTACCAAAAAAGAAAAAAGGTAAAAACTAAAAGAAACAAAGGTCGTCCAGGAACAAAAAGATGTTGTCCGCCGATTGCACACCAGCAGCAGAAATCTAATGAAAGCTGTCTCCTCACTTGAGAAAGTGGGAGAGGTGTGACCTTGGGGGCAAGCACAGAGCCAGGTATTGTCACCTACTCCTAGTTCCTTTGTTTAGGTTAACTCCTAACGAAGCCAAGGGGGGTAGTCTCTACAAAAGAGTTTTCGAAGGCTCTTAAGGTTTGTTAAAGTGTTTTACTTAGTTGCGGATGTGGATGGGTGTTACTTAGGAGTTTATTATGATTTAAAGTGATTGTTTATCGAGAGAATGATGATTAATTAGAAGCAATCCACGTTGCGGACAAGAGATAACACAGATAAGCAAAGGTTCCAGACTTTTAATTAAGCATTCAAATATAACAATTAAAATGAACCATATACAGTTGATCAAGATAGAAAATTATTCAGATATAACAAAGGACCAGTGCCTTATGGAGTCAAATAAATGCGTGAATAAAAGTTTAGGAATTAAGCTAGTGAGTATTAGATTTTGCGAGTGCTCTTGGTAGGTTTTAAAAGTTTTTAATGGTGGTCTTGCTTAAGGTAGCTGGATATCCTAACCGGAAATACCATTAGTGGCTCCGTTCGAAGACATGACGGATTTGTCTGGGGTCACAGTTAAGTGTTCAATAACTTAACTAACTGTGCCTAGATTGGGTTTCCCAGCGCCCACACTTGGAATTTGCCCACATGCCTCGGTATTAAAACGAAACAACGCTGGTGCGTTGGTTATGGGGTAAAAGTTTTAATTAAGTTACTCTTGTGCGAACTTAGCAAGTCCGTTCACCGTTCTGAGTACGAACCTAATCCGAAAGTTGGCAGAGCATACTAGGTGAAGGATGATCAATGAGGTTAATTAATTACGGGGTGTGTGTGTTGAAAATTTTATTAAGTTAATTGATTAGAGTCTTCGATAGAGAGCGCTCTTGACCTTGTCTTATGACAGAGGTTCAAGAGTCTTATCTAATCTAGATGAGACTAATGCAAGGATTATGCAAACTAAAGATGCTCTCCGATAGAGAATGCTATTGATTTGTGTTTCTGTAAGTTCAAGAGTCTTACTTAAGAATTAATTGATTAAACAATGTGCACATGAAGCAAAGATGATTTATTAAACTCTCCGACAGAGAGCACTCTTGATCCACCTTATGGTGTGATTCAAGAGATTTAAGCAGTTGATTTACTTAAGAAAGATAAACAATTAAAAATAGAGTAATCAACTTAGCCAATGAATTAGATGTGATGGATTAACAATTAGTATTCTAAGAATAAGATGTAAATAATGATGAAAACAAGCACATCTAACCTAAGCATACATAGGTAAACACAACACAAGCCTCCCCAAATGGGGGATGATGAGAGTGGGGACTTGAAAACCCCACTCAAACAAAAGTACTTTATTGAAATTACAATTTTAATCCTTGAAAGGACTCTTCAAATGAAAGCATATAACTCTACAATCATTAAAATTTGCGTAAAAAGGAGAGTGCTTTACTTTTACTTGAAGCTTTTCTTGAAACTCTTTTTGAAGCTTGGCAAAAAGGGTAGAGAAGAAGTTTGAATGAGAGCAAAAGAGCAAGACAAAGAAGGCTGAAAATAAGAAAAAAATGATAGGAAGAAGGAATGAGAACAAAGAGGAAGTCAAAAGTAAGCAAAGGGAGAAATAGGGCAGCCAATCGTGAGGCCAAAGGAGTATGAGAAATGATAAAAACAGGCAGCGATGAAGAAGGAAGATGGCTGTCATAAAAATAAAAAAACAAGACATAGAACAAAAAGGGGAAGAAAAGGGCCAAAACAAGGTAGAAGAAGGCTAAAGAACTAGGGCAAAAAGGGGCATAAACTAGGGCACACTAGGGCTGTCCAAAATGAAGAAAATGAGTGGTAAAAAGAGTTAAAATGGGGCAGCAAAGAAGAAAGAGTAAGAAAATGCAAACAAAGCAAGGAGGAAAGGGGCTAGCAAGCAAGGAAACAAAATAGGTCAAAGAGAAAAGAGAGAACTAGAAGAGGGAAGTTCGGTAACCAAGTGTGTTGTTTAATCTTTGTTGATGGAAGGAAGGAGAAACCCTGATTGTTGTGTTTCTTTCTTGGATTGAGAAGTGCTTAGGAGAACCTGCAAAACGAAGGAATTAGATGAAAAAGAACCACCGGTTTATGAAGAAGAGCTTGATCCTTAAGCTTGTCTTTCGCCCTTGATTGTCCCTGCAAAACCCTTACAAACAAAATTAAATCCGAACAAAATACTCATAAACTAGATTGTTAGCCCTTCACAGGTATATATTGAATAATTATGTAATAATTGAAAAAGAGAAGGGTAAGAGAGATATCACCGAAGACGGTGTGAATCCACAATTCCAATAGCTCATGCATAGACCTCCAAAGTCACAACTTTATTCCAATCTTTAAACAAATATTACAATAATTTTGGCAGAGTGTTCATACCCAAAATCTCCATCCGAATAGAGCTGAAAGAGCCTCTATTTATACAATGAGAGAGTGCTAAAACCCTAAAACCAAAAATCCAAACCTAACTGGCCTGGCCACCTAACAGAGAAGCCGAACCTAAAATGAAGAGCTGGGAGTGAGGGTAGGCCTCCACCTAGGCAAGGCGCCCCCACTCCAACCCTAAACACTGCAAACAACCATGAATTGAGGCCACACGTGTGGAAGGCGCCTTCAGGAGAGAGAGGGGCGTGAATGGTTGATGGAGGCGTCTGGATGTTGGTAAAGACACTTCTTAGGTCTGGATGCAGTCTCTGCTAGGTTTGGGAAGGCCACTGATGGTGTAAGCCTTAGTCTTTACCTCGATCAAATCATCGGACCATTGAGTGCTCTCCATCTCATTCTTTAGCTGGAGATGACACAACGACTAACTGAATATAAATTAATTGCTCACTTAATGCTGACTGAAGCTGAGTTATGACAACTCCAAACGTCATAAATGCTCGATGAGATGTCATTTAGCTTTTTATTTCGTCGAATTTGGATTAATTTGGAGAGTTTTAGTTTTCTCCAAAATAATCTTTTTTTAATAAAAAATCATTTTTTTCCTCAAGATTGACTTTTTTAAGAAAAAATGCATTATGTGTCCGATTGATTATCCGAAAGCTGGCTCTGACTGGCTGGCCGATCAAGAATGATTTTTGGCTTAAGGTTAGAGCCTTCAATCATTGAATTCAGAGTCTAGATGACTGATTTATTACAAATGGGTTTTTTCCATTTAATATATGGAAAAATTAACCCAAAAACTTAGGAAAATAATTAAAAAATTAAAAAAATTAAAAAATAATTTTTTCCCCGTTCGAAAAAGATTTTTTCGAAATTTTTTAATATGTCTAGATGACTTAGGACATGACCATGCTCTACCTAAATAATGCCTAGTAGGTTTATAACTCTTAGTTGGGCTCTAATAACCCCCCAAGGCCCAGAATTCAACATTGGGCATTCTAGCTTTGGAGGAAGCGGGAGAAAACCTTGTCAATTATACTCGGCTGAAGGCAAAGCATAATTGTCAGCGGCAAAAAACTCCTTCGAATACCTTATTTGAGATTCTACGTCTCGGGAGACTGAACCACTCAAAAAATACCCTACTAGCACATTTTGTTACAAACCCCGCGGGGCCATGGTCAAAATTATTCAACTCAAAAACTTGCTAGCCAATATTGGCTAGACATGAAGACGGATCAACTGATACACTGGAATCTGACTTTGAACAAGTCTGTCAACCGACGACTCCTTAGGTAACCCAACTATGGTACAAAAAAGTTGGTCACAAACTGCAAGGTTGGACTTGCAGTCTCCAATCAACCTCTCATCTCCTGTAAGAAAGAGATCATTGACATATAAGACCAGTATGAGAGGCACCTCACCTGTCAAGAAATACAGGTTGTGGTCAACCTCACTCCGTTGAAATCCCATCTCCTGTAGACAGCTGTCTATCCTCAAGTACCATGCTTGAGGTGCCTGCTTGAGCCTATAAAGAGCTCTATGCAGCCTGCATACATGCGTGTCTCTGTTCTCCACTTCGAACCCCTCTGGCTGTTCAATATATACCTTCTCCTCTATGACTCCATTGAGGAATTTAGTCTTAACGTCCATTTGATGGACTCACCAATCCATCTCTGCTGCTAAAGAGATAATGGTCCGAATAGAAGAATACCTGACAACAGGGGCGAAGGTCTTATCATAGTCAATACCTTCCTTTTGTGAAAACCCCTTAAGCACGCTTTATACTTCTCCACACTTTCGTCTGCTACATGCTTCCGCTTGTAGATCCATCTGGATCCCACCACCTTTTTACCTTCAGGCCTTGGCACAACCTCCCATACCCAATTCTTCATGATTGAGTCATACTCCTCAACCATGGTTAGTGCTACAAAAAGCGGATTGAAACTGGTAAAACCGGTCGGTCCGACCGGTTTTGGCGCCTCACTGGGTCAAACCGGTGTCTCAAACCGGTTTTGATCGGTTCCGTATGGAACTGGCCGATTTTGACTAGTTCTTTACATAACTGTATAATAACACGTAACAAGGTATTTTTAAAATTTTAAATTAAAAAAAAAAAATTAAAAAGTTGGTTGAGTGGGGAAGGTTCTAGTGAAATATGCTTAGTATGGCACATAGCAAGAACACTTTTTGCAAATTTGTGTATAATGGTTTGGATTCACATGGTTGCACATGAATATATATATAATTTTTCAAAATTTAAGAAGTTTTTGTATTTTGGTGGACCAGTTTTGTGATTTGTTTTTTTTCCCGGTTTTGGTTCAGTTCCGGTCCGGGTCTGGTTTTCAGGGTCGACCGGTTCGACCACTGGGCCGATTTTTGTAACCTTGACCATGGTCTCTTGCCACACATCATGTTGTGCAACCTCCTCGAAACTGGAAGGTTTAGAGTTGATCAACTCTGTCATCAGTGCCATACAATTGAGTCTCTCTGCTGGTTTGCTCTGCCTCATGGAGCTCTGTGGAGGATCAACCTGCCTGGAATCTTGAACTATGGACCTAAACCACTTAGGCCTTGGCCTAGTGTCTACTTGTTGCAGTTGCTGGATATCCGTCTCTTGCTGCAGCTCATCCTCCAAGTCAATGATTGAAGGATCCTGTTCACTTGACTCCCTCTGACTACTAGAACCTGTGCCCTGTGTCTATACCTGTACCTATACGTCTGGCTCCCCCAACTTGACCCTCGAATCTTGTGCTGGTTGCTGCTCTGCCCATAAGTCCATAGATCTCCACAAGGTCTTGTCCTCATCAAACTGGACATTCATGCTTACAATGATCCTCTTGCGAGCAGGTATGTATACTCTGTATGCCTTCGAAGTCTCGCTGTATCCAACAAGTGACCCCTTCTCTCCAGAAGGGTCCAACTTCTTCCTAGTGTCAACATGAACACGACAATAGCATGCACTCCCAAACATGCGAATGTGTCTCAGATCTGGCCGAGTTCCTGTGAAGATCTCCTTGGGTGTCTTCCTCCCCAAAGCTGTGTGGGGACACTTGTTCTGAATGTATACTACAGTCCTGTATGCCTCGGCCCAAAGGGATAGTGGTAATCCCTGATCAAAAGGCATGGCCTTAGCTGCTCCTACCTTAGTCCTGTTCTTTCTCTCTGCCACTCCATTTTACTGCGGGGTATGAGGCATAGTGTGCTCCTTCTTGATCCCTCTTCCAAACAATACTCCAAGAACTCATTGGAGGCGTACTCTCCCCCATTGTCCATTCTCAAAACATAGATCTTCCTTCTTGTTTGGTTCTCAATGAGAGTCTTGAAGTCCCGAAACCTCTCAAAGATCTCTGTCTTGGCCTTTGGCAAATAGATCCAGGTCTTCCTGGAATAGTCATCAATGAAGGTCACGCAGTAACTGTAACCATTGAAAGAATGGACACTCATAGGTCCGCAAACATCCGAATGCACTCCAAGGGCTTCTTAGACTTGTGTTCACTTTGTGGAAAGGCTTCTTGATGTTCTTCCCCAATGCACAACCCTTTGAACAACTATGTAAGACCTTTTGTAGCGTTTTGTGAAAGACTATCAACAGTCCTACAGTAAGTGCGCCCATGGATGAAAGAACAACCCTACACAAGTGCGCAAAACATAGAAGGATTCCAGCCACAAAGGAGAAATGCCAATTGCATGTAGAATGCCAAGCAACAAAAGGACAATGGCTGGATAAGGAAGAGGAGGTTCACACCCATTCTGATGCTACGTTGAGATCATAAGAGATAAACGGAGATCGAATGGAACCAACCGGCAAACCCTAAATCAGTGTAAAGAGAAGAGAAGATCTACCCATGAACAAGAGTAACACAAGATATAGGTGCTTGTAGGCTAAACAATCAATCAATAATGATGGGCATATTTTAGAACTAGAAATAAGGGTGAGTGTGTATTTATACACACTCTAAGCTGGAGTGCCCTCCCCAAGAGGGGTTATGGGCCCAGTAATCTAGATTTGCCTTAACCACCCAGATATAATATAACAAAGTGTTTGACTAGGTCAGCTGTTAAGCCAAAGCCCTAGACACATTAAAAATACAGTGACACAAGATAGTTCGGCCCATGGCCTTATGTGAAGATTACACTATCATTTCAACAGCACGGGTCCATCTTTGGGTGTTGAAGTTCTACATATGCTGTTCTGCTACTGAATTTTGTAGCTATCTATATGATAAGTTATATTATGATTTGAATCCAGCTGGATTGTAGAAGGGTAAATCAGATTTCTATATCTTCCTTCAAAATTTTCTGTGATATTTGAGATTTACTAGTAACCATTGATTTAATGGCGATTCTCTTGCAGATTGATGTCAATGATCTCCTAGTCCTGAGAAAGTGTACTTATCAGTCTACATTGTTTCAATTGTTGATTTCAATAAATGCTTGATTGTGGGTACCATGTTACTGTAGGCTTAGTATTTGGTAAGTAATTGTTAACTTAAGATTTATATGAAGATTATTAGTTGACTATGTTTCTTTGCTACTGTCATCGACGTGAACATTTACAGATTTCCTCAGAGAAGAAGGCAACTTTGGACAAGGAAAATGATGAAAGTATTACACAATCTGTAAAGGCTACCAGGAAGAAAGGCCCAAAGAAAACTGCCAGACTGTCAAGGCCGGTGAGCATAATCATTATCTAGATTACAAGTAATAATTAGACTCTAGAGTTGAAATAGGATTTGTATCAGGCTTGTTATGCATTATTATTAGGAGAATTGTTTCTTATGAATTTAACTATGATGATATAAGGTGATTTGCATATGTAACGATATGTTTGCACCTGCTTTGCGGTCATTACGGGAAGTGGCCAGGTATAATTTGTTAATTCTTATCAGTTCAAGGCTGTTTGTTGTTCTGTACTTGGATACATGTTTTGGATTTAGAATTGAGGACATTTTGTTCAGATTGGAATGCACTTATAATATTGTTGCCAGAATTCGGTGAAAATAAGCTCCTTGATTTTCAAAATCAATAAGCTGCTGCTTTTAGGATTTCTAAATCTGATGCACATGGCCATTGTCACTGTTTCTCTTACAGGGTGCATACCTTTGTCCAACCGAGTACCAGCCGGGTAGTAAACAGGTATATTAAAGTTTACCCCTCACAGATGGCACGTAAGTTGTTTTATAGCAACCCCTACGGAAATTGGCTGATAAGAATTGTTGAATTGTATCCTCTATCAAGAGCACTAAAAATATAGCTAGTCTGCAATGGATCTTTTGATTCCCCCCTGCCCCCCTTTTAATAGCCATGAGATATTGTGTGCTGAAGGAATGTTAATATAGTCTTTATTTCAATTGAAGCTATAATTTCTGCAGTGCTTATTTTACTACAGGCTTAAATATATCTGCAAGAAGGAAGGATTTAAGGCAAGTGCACAAGGGCTTACTACACTGGCTGAATTTACTGGTATGAATGACGCCACATATACAATGGTTTACATGATATATCTTGTGCTATATATTGTGATTAAATCATACTCATAAGCACTATATGTTTTTGATATTTGTCACATATCTACAGATACCAAACCTACCATAATTGTGGATTAAGTGTTAATATTGTGACTCTAGTAACGAGTTTATGAATTCCAAAATATTATATGTATTCTGTGGTTCAAGATAATTATTCTATGGTCCTTTTTTCCAGGTAATATATCCCAAAAGAAACATTTTGGGCACTTCCCCTCATTCTGAGGATGGTACCTAGGTTTCTGCCACTTTTCCCCCAAGTGTGTGAAAAGCGGCAATAGGGAGTAGACCCTATTAATTTCTAAGGCTGTTGAGGCTTAGTGTGGTGATTTGTGATCGAGTGAGTTATTTAGCAGTTTAAAAAATGTAACAAGATACTTGCTAATAGTTTTCGAGATAACATCAAAATAAAGAGCACAACAGCATATAAGAATATAATATTGGTAACATAATTGTTTAATCAACACCATACTTCAGATACTCAATAGAGATACAAAAAAAACAGACGAGTGCCTTAAATGGGGTCACAAATGAAATTTGGAATGCTGAAAGTGCTAGAAGATATGTTTTGCAAGTGCTCTTGGTAATTTTATTTGAAGATGTGAAGATCAACGAATTAGATTAGGGGGGAAGGGAACTCCAAATATACCTGGCGGTACGCGGAGTATGTCCAAAACCCTTATCCGATGTGGTTTCATGCGAAGAATATGTGGGCTAGAAGAGTCTCTGGGATGTGTCCAACACTACACCAACAAGGGTGTAGCCTAACGGTATCCTGAGGTCGCTATCCAGTTGTTTCTGCTTCCTTTGTGAGCTTTTCTCGCAACAAATTAATTCGAGCCGTTGGAATTTTGTCTTGGGAGGTTAATTCAAATGTGAATCTATCTTAACTACACAACAAAGTCTTGTTAATTTTATGGATTTTAAAGGACTGGTGTTCGCTTGTTTAAAAAAAAAGAAAAACTACTTCCAGGAGTCTCGTTTAGCTAAAGTGAACCTCCATCGGGAAAGCATGGAGGGGTTAATTTCAAACGAGAAGTAAAAATAACACAAGGAACTAAATAATCAATAGTTTTCAACCTAAGCCTACCACGCATCTCTTTTCCCTTTCAGGTAACTCAGGAAGTCGTGGGGTTAGTAATTGTATTACTTTTGATCAAATAAAGATATAACAAATGCACTGATCAAAGTATACTACTCTGCAAAGAAACTAAACTAAAAAGGAAAAACACGAAAAAAATGGCACTGGCACAGATCACAACTAAGGCGATGGGGAGTGGGCTTTGAAGAGCCTACTCGGAATCTTTATTAAGTGGTTACAAGATGCTTAAGGAAGAATGCTCTTTGGTTCTTGTTATTTGGGATTCAAAGGCTTACAACTTAGTAAAAAATCGACTGAAATCGGAAAGGGAAGCTTCTGGAAGCTCCAAATGGCTCAAATCTCAGAAATTTGGTCGACGTTTCCTTCTCTTTTTCGACAAACCTGCAAAAAACAACGAGTTATTAAAAGTAGAATATGCTCAGAAACACTTTAAGAGTGTCTTTGAACAATTCCCAGAAAAGCCTAAAAATCTCTAAGTTAAAAACTTAAAAAGAAATGTTTAAAATAACCAAGGAAAGCAAGCTTTCTGTGGGATCTTGACTTGCTCTTTAGGCAGCCAATATGATGTGCACTTTTATGCTAGATCTAAAATTGAAAGCATAAAAAACAAATCTTTAGACTTTGTAAGATTTAAAAAAAATACTCCTTTTGAACAAAGCTTGCAAGAAAAGACTTTAATGACTAGATCTAATTAAGATATAACTTTTAAAATGCTTAGATCTAGATTAGAACTCAGATCTATATAAAATATTACTCTAGCAACTAGATCTGAAGACAAAGAACCAAGCAATCGGGTGAGATTTAAGTTTAGAAGGAGGAAGAGATATGGTGAGGAAAGGCTTATTGTCGCAAAGAGTTGGCCCAAAGACTTTGTAGTGGGATGCCGAGGGACTATGCTGTTTAGAGATGTCGAAAGTAACATGGAGTTAAACTAGATCCACGATTTCTCCAAGATAAGCAACCTGTAAATTGCGCAACAAACTTGCAAACTCGTGAGATATGGTGATTACACATAAATCGAGATTAAAACAACATGCATATAATCTTATAAAACATATCAGATCTAGATCTCTAAGTACATATATTCAAAATAGAAGAAACAAGTAAACTTACTTATAGCCTTTTATTTCTAATGATTGGGAGCAATCCTTGTTAAACCAGATTCATAAATCTAGATGCAAGAAATTGAAACAACACATAGATTACCTCATGAAGATCAGACAATATTGGCCCACACACAATAGCACGACACCATTAGCCTCCAAAGCTTTCTTTATTATAGCAAAATCACAAAATACTGTATCAATTACAACTAGTAAGCACCTTCATCCAACTCTAACTAGCTTGAATGAGAGAGTGCATGCTTTATTTATAGCCGGAGCCAGAAGGAGTGGGTGCATCTAACACCGCAGATAAAGTTGGAGTTCACAAGCTGATTTAGGAATGAGCACTAGTTTGAAGTGAAGAGGTTCTAATGGAGGAGGCGCCACCTCTCATGAGGTAGGCGACTTCGCTCCATTCTATTCGCCATCTCCTACTCGCCAATACAAACACCCAACCATTCGCTATCTCTATGAAATGTCAATACACCAACTACTTGCATCTCAAATGTGGTTGGCGTCATCTCCCACGTGCGAGTTCAAGAGGGTGGCATCATCCCTTTACCCATTTCATTCATATCTGAAAAGACATATTACGAAAGCTTTGTAATTTGTTGAAAAAATACAAGGCAGTCAACACAAGGAAATAGTCCAACCAGAAAGGCTTCAAATTGATCCCATGCAGAGATGATTCTATCCCCGAGTTGTTTGGGATGACTAGATCCTATGGATACAAAGCCTCCACTGGCACAAAGGTTTTCAGATCTAAGTGATATGCTCTTCCCTCAAGGAATATCTGAGAAGGTTTGAAGTAACTGGATCATAGACTAAACTGTCCAAGAAAACTTAAACAGTGATTGTAACAGATTTAGACAGGATAATTGTAATATATAATAGATAACAGGAAAATAAGTACTCAACGTATAAAAATATAAATCAAGTCTACCTCCTTTAACCAACTTTAAATAAAACCAAACAATGAAAATTGCAATGCTTTATCCAAAGTATGATAAGTGTACACCATGTCCTATTAGGTGACACCAATTGAAAAATTAATATTAGGGATTAATAACTACTTCATCAGTTGCAGGACATAGCATATGAATTAAATAAAGACATCCATTCAATACACATTTAATGTGTTAAGATTGTAAGGAAAAATCAATACATGAACCAACACATTCAGTAGATGAGCAACCAATGATCAGTATGCCAGATAGATAGAAGAATGATTCAAATTCACGAAAATCATTTAATGAATAACCAGAACATAGCATAAGTAACAATGTAATTTTATTCAACTTGCAAATCATTACAACATTCAAAAAATTACAAAGCTTTCCTGATATGTCTTTGGGGAGTCATGTGCCCCTTGGTCACTTTCTAGTGGTTCCCGCTTCCTTTGCAAACTTTCCCCATAAGTCTTGAATTTTGATAACCTCGGATTTTCGTATGTTCAAGGGGAAGTCAATTTTATTAAGGTGAGTTGCTTAACTAGATGTGGAAAATTATAAAGTGCACATTTTTGCTTTTGGTTATCCCAAAGCTCAGGGTGAACCTTTGATGGGAAAGAGCATACACGGAAGGGGTAGATTGTTTATTCCAAATTCCAATCGAGAATTGTGAAAATGAAAGCAAAGTGTGAAACTAATTACTACAAGCAAGAATCTCTTTCAGGCCGTACTCGGGAGAGAAAGGTTGGGTTCGTATTTGTTACTTTACAAAAATAAACCCTTGAAAGAAAAAGCTAAACTAACCATAGCAAAAAGGGGAACTAATCTAAAGCAATAATGATACACAAAAAACAAAAAAGCAAACTATCAAAGAGACGACATGAATCCCCCAGGGGGGATGGTGTGCAGGCGCTTGGGAAGCCATCTTGCTTTTCTTATTATTATGATATTTACAATGCCTTTGAGGTGGATGCCTTTGGTCCGTATAATTTTGGATCCAAAGGCTTACTAGGTTTTTAGAAATGAAGCAAGAAAGAGGAATGTTGCTTCGCAAAGCCTTGGATGGTCTAAATCTTCAATTTTCCGGTAGCACTTCTCCTTGTCCCGTCAACAAAAGACAAAAACCAACCACCTATTATGCACCAAATGTGCCAAATACAATGTTAAAAGTATAAAATATTTAAGTATTGAATAATTGGAAATATGCAAAAGTACTTAATAAAAATTAGATCTATTGAAAGGATAATGATTTACAATTCTAGATCTAGAGACATGCTTAAACAAATCATCTTTTAGATATTCTTTTAAAATAGAAAACTAAATTGATTAAGCATGTGAGTAACCATAACCAAGAAAGATTTAATTACGAGGTGAAGGAGAGAGAGAGAGAGTTCGAAAGAGTGTTGAGAGCTTGGAAATGTTGGGCCATTGAGTCTGCTTTGGTGGAACACCGAGGGACTATGTTCTCAATAAGATCTTGAAGATGAGGAGGATGCAAACTAGCTCAACCCCCTTCTCTAAGTGAGATCACTTGCAACTTAAAAGTCCTTGCACAAACAGATGGTTAATACATAGGTGCTGCTGGAAAAAGAAACTTAGAAAGCATGCAATTAAACTTAAAATACATGCAATTCCAAGAGATCTAAAAGAAGCAAACAATAAGAGCATAAATCTAACTAGAATACTCTCTTACCCTACTGGAAGGGAGCTCCCCTTCAAGGCCCATAGTTAACCAACAAAAAACAAGACAAATAATACGGATTATATATCATAAGCACTTGACAATCACCATCCACACATGAAAAATATTACACCATAGATCTTGCCTCCAAAGCCTTCTTTATTCCAAATGGTAAACAATACAATACAAGGAAGAGCATTGATTTGGTCCTCTGACCATGAGAAAAATGAGAACAAGAGCTTGCTTAAATAGGAAAAATGAGAGCAAACCCCAAGGGGGGCGAATTTACCAAGTGTTGGAGCTTTTTGAGATGATTGGGGGCGAACTAGAGTGAATTAGAGGTGGTAGGTGCCACCTCTCACAAGGTAGGTCAGCCCCGACTCTTTCTGTGACACATATACAACAAGAGGTGAACTTTTTCATGGATAAATGTGCCCCTCAAAGGAGAAATTCACTCCGTCATGGATTTGATTGGAATTAGCTTGATTTGATCTTGATTTGGTCTCCAATTAGCTCCAACATCATCCTTAGTTGAACTGGAACATGTATGGGACAAGTTCCCACTGATTTATGGATGTGTTTTTTCTCCATATGTTCTTTTTTAATAATTTTTTTATTCATTTTTGTTTTTGTTTTTTTGGAGATTTTTTCACTAAGTTATAAATTAATCACTCAAAACTTAGGAAAAGTGGGTTTTGGAAAATTTGCCCTCCTAGCCACACTGTTATGACACTTTGAATTTTCCCAATTAAACTATTAAAAACTAACCTAAGTTTATGGGAAAAATGATTTTTCTCGAAAATTAGAAAAACTGTGGGGGACCTAGTGGAATGTTCATATGACTCAACAAAGTGACTAGCATGGTAATATACAGAGACACCTAGACTTTAATAACCTCCTAAGGCATAACCACCAAGGTGAATACTCCAACTTTGGAGGTTGAGTGAAAAACTCGAAAATTATAAGTCGTTTGTGCAACAACCGATAATTAACAAGGAAAAAACACTCTACAGTACCGCATTGATAGCTAAGTCTAAGTAGGCCAAGCCTTTAACAAAAAGTCATCATGCTACGTCAACTTATTACAAATTCCCCTTAGGGTACAGACATGCAAAAAATTAAGAAAAGGGGCCAAGATTGGCCTTGAAAAGTTTTCTGAACTTCTGCGCATTGACAATAATTTATAAACAAAGGACTTGTTCATAACTTTGGCAGCTCATTAGAAATGCATCCAAGTGCAACTTAGTAGATAACATGGACTCTGGTCGAGCCATTGCTGAGTGTGTTTTACAACACTGTTGACATTCTTATGCAAGGAGTACAGCATCTATGCACATGCTGGGAGTAACTTACAGGCATCTGCTTTTAAAGAGTAATGAATGTTTGGACCATAACCTTAAATGCATTGCCTCGGGACTTTTATTTTTGGTGAAACAAATCGCTATTGGAATATTGTGGAAATGTAATGCTAGTCACTATTCTCCAGATGATATAAAGGAATGTGCTTCATGTATTTACTTTGACTCCCTTCTCTTTTCAATGTTTTGTTTTGTACATGCTTATGCTGATCACATTTTTATCTTGTTTACAGAATGTGATATACGAGCTTGCCTTAATACTCTTCAGTTTCTTAACAGAAAGAAAGATTTTCTAAATGTGGTATGATATCAAAACATTGGAAAATCATTATTTCTTCCTAGTTTTCTTAGCATGACATTTATGCTCCTCATTCGTCTGAGTATCCTTTACATTCATTGATAAGATAATTTATTTACTGGAGGTAATACCCATTCAATGCACAGGTAGATATTGGTTCTCAGGTGGTTGGTCGAAAAGATATGACCAGCAGCATCTTTGATATTTGGAGAGCGGTAATACACTACTCCATCTATTTAGTGCTATTTTTTAAAAATATTTTCTTGTTTTGCTGCTAAATACCTCTAAACTTGAGGGCATTTCTCGTCATTTAAGGCCTTATTTGCCTTATATTTATTGGTTTGGTTTGATGCTTATTCTATGCAGGTTCTGCAAAAGCGTAAGTCCAAAGTTAAAGGACCTACATTAGACAGTTGCAAGCAAGAAGGGCAAAGTTTTGCACAACTTCATGACATTATTTCCCACCAGTGAGTACTTCATGGCCTTGTTTTACTAACTATTTGCATCACTATTTCATCTGCTCAGCAAGCCATATTTTCCTTTCAAAAGCTAACACTGCAACATGGATTTTATAGTGGGGATTATGAATTGGGGGTGGAAGGAATTCATGAAAATTTTCTGCATCTGACGTATCATGATTCAGCGATGGAGAAGACTGTATGCACTATATGCTTGATCTCGTTTATCTCGTTTTCAGCCAGTTGGTGTGTTTGTCTGCATTATTAATTACATATCCAATTTTTTGAGTGGTTGATAATATTATCGTCTGATATACAGGTCAAGTGTCTTGACTTTCTTTGTGACTCCAATTTGCTTACTCAGCGAACTATGCGATCTCAGCAATTCTTTCTTTATGGTACTCTTTTGATCCCAGTGCTCAGTACATTTCTTTGAGTTACAATTGGAATTAACTTGCTCAGGAGTCTTATAACATATACTTTTGGGCTTAATGGCTACGTTAGGGTCTGTGGTTATGTTAGCATTTACTTACTTCAATCTGACAATGTGACTCACATGTATTTCTTGTGTTTAGCATATCAACCTTCAATTATCATTTCTATCCAACGTTTAATAGCCCAAATAGAAAAGCCAAACATTGAATGGCCAAAATCACATCAAAGGTGATTCTCTGCTTGTCTTTTTTCTGAAGATCTTATTTTTCATTGTTAATTATATGGTTATTCTTTGTTCTTTTGCAACTTGTTACAGTCAAAGTGGTGTATTAATTCAGGTACAGGGCAACACTCACTGTAAAGAAGGATTTATTGAAATTATGGATGAATAGAATTTCACCGACTGTTTCAAGATATCTTTCGCTTGATTCGATTGTGGTGGACGTTGTTTCTTCGTTGCTGTACATCTTATCACCTCCAGCTTTGAGGCCTGTAAGGAATTGAGAGCATTACCATATGCTTATTTGTTCTGTATTCCTGATTATGTAAAATAGATTCAATAGCTCCAAAAAAGTGTATAAGAAAAGAAATAAGGAGTTCAAACGACCTTCTAGGAGGAGGCCTTCTTGGATGCAAGGAATACTGATTTGCAGGGGTAGCTTGCTGATTTTGTTGATTTCATTCAATCCAGATCATTTTATTGCTCAAATCTTACAGTAAATCCATGAACTTGGCAGGAACTTTGCCCTCATTGCTTTCTTACTTTTTGGGTGCAGCTAGTGACAGAGAGGATGAGCTCAGGCGAACCTTCTTAGCTGCATTCATATTTTTTCAAACTTTAGGCAGAAACATAGGCAGCCACCAGGTTCTTTGGATCATTTTCCCTGAACAATAGGCTAAAAGATTCATCAAGAGCATTGGTATAAAAGTACCAAAGCAGTACCATAACCTGGGCTTCGAGCTTGTAGGATACTTGCATGTAATTTGGCAAGGCGGCTGGTGAACTCAACTATTGTTTCATTTTCTTTCTTCTTAATAGTGTTAAATTCTACTGGTGAGAACTTACGATCTTGTTTGTACGCCCTACTTGGCTGTAAACAGTTTCTTAAATGAGTTCCATCCATGAATAGATCCTGCAGCAAGGGACTTATACCACACCCATGCATTCCCTTCAAGGGTTTGTATGAACATCTTCATGACCATGTCCTCATACTCAATTTGCATGTTCTCTACAACCTTAAAAATAGCCATCAGATGATCATCAACCGAGACAACATTATTGCTTGCATATTTAGAAAGATGTTTCTTGTGTTCTCCTGTAGGCATATTATGAGGTTGATTTGGCATTGTTGTAAAGCTTAAAGGAGCATACAGTTTAAGAGTATATTGTCTAACCATCTTTGTAGTCTTTGTCCTTTGATGGAGGAGGAACCAAAATAACAGTGATTGAACTTACCATGGAAGGACTTTTCAAAGGACATACTGGAGGAGTGACTGAAATGGTTCTAGCAGATCGAGGTGTGACAACTAACTTGGTGACAGTTGAAATACTCGAAGCGCTTGCTAGCCTTGGTGGGGTTTCATGTGGTTTCTTATCTTTGCCATTTTGAAATTACTGTTAAGCTTCATTGAAGTCTTGAGTTGTACTTTGTGCCAGGTCAAATCAAAGAGATCTTCTTTCCTTGTTTAGCGTGAAAGAGCCCTATGATAGTGGAGTTGCCATGTGAGAGAAAAATATAAGTCAAATACCATAAATCTCATCGATGTCATGTAGCCAAAAGTTACTAATGATCGAGGATTTGACAAAGTCCCTGCCGATGGTGCTAATTTTTTAATGCACAAATCTGCACAACGAAGATGAAGATCATTGAGATAATTGTAGGCAATCTAACTAAATTGCCAGGAAACTTGGGGATGGGGACGAGGACGCCGCTTTTTGAAATAGAGGACTTGGATACGCCAGGGGTGCTGTGTGTATATATATATGAAAATAAGAAATTTAATAATTTTCACTAGTATTCAATTTCAATAAGTAACATGCACATTGCTTCAAAGTTCACAAGTCATTGATATAAAGTGGAAATTACATATGAACTTTAAGTATAAACATGATATCTTGTTGGACAGTGGGCAAAAAAATTTAAAATTTTTAAGTTGCTGGACAGTGGGCAAAAAATTAATTTTTTTTATGAAAAACTTAAAAATGGTAAAACAGAAACTAAATACCTTCCGATTTTTTGGCCAAAGGTATCTGGTACTCAAGGACTTTGATGGGGACTTCAGGAAACATTTGATAGGTTCCTGACCCAGTTTCTGAGACATGGGGACGGTACCCAGGACGGGGACACAAACCCAGCCCCCAGGGACGGGTTCCCTTGCAACATAGCAATCTAATCTTGTCACTACTAGATGCCTCTTTGTTTGGGCTGGTGCTTTTCCAGCTATAGTGGGGTGTCCATAAAGGTTTTGTATGCTGTTTGTACCAAGCTTGACAAACTTGCCGAAAAATCGGAAAAAATCGGAAAAGTCGCGCTTTTTTCCCCTGGCCAATTTTTCGCCAAGGAAAAAGCGCGATTTTAAAAAAAATCGTGAGAGCGCGACTTTTGGAAAAACTCGCGGGTTGATGTAAAAAAGCGCCTAGGCAGGCAATCCGCGGCCTAGTAAAGGAAAAAAGCGGTTTTTTTTTGGTGATTTGGCAAATGAGCTTGTTGGAAGTGGAGGAGAAGGGCTTGAGGACACCACCAACACCTTTGGAGGCTTTCAAGCACCATTTAGCATCTCAACCAAGGATTTTTGTGGAGCAAGTGTTGAAGGTATGTGCATTTTATCCATTGTTTTTGTATCTTTTCCATGGACTGTTTGAAAGATTTCTTGCATATTTGTTTTACTATTTCATTGCCTATTTCTTGCATATTTCTTTGCTATTTGTTTTCACTATTTTGCCATTGATTTCCATGCCCCAAAAAATGAAAAACAGTCCCAATGTAAATGGGGGTTTTAAAAAATTAGAATGGAAAATAGCATGCTTGTTTTTTTACTTCTTAGCCACCCTCTTCTTCTTATCTTTCATGGCTTAAAATCTAAATTTAGAGGTATGATTTTTTAAGCTAGAATGTTGCTATTATTTTCCAATGGAGTTTAATGTAATTTTTTTTGTTTTTGTGCCCTAGGGTTGCATTTGAGTTGAAGGCTTGAAGCATTCCGATTGCAAAAATGCCAAAGATATTGGACCCATTTTGGCAGTATGGTGAGCCTGAGGATGGCAACAATAGGCAAAATTTGACTTGCAAATTATGTGGGCATCACATGTCGGGAGGGGTTAACAGGTTGAAATACCATTTAGCCAAACTACCTGGCGATGATGTTGGCCTTTGTACTGCATTGACCCCAGAAATCATGAGATCTGCCCATGATGCCATCCATGAAAAAATGAGAAAGAAGGATGAGATTGCTGCAAACAGAGCTGAGCTTGCAGCTTTTGGCCAAGCAAGAAGTTTAGGTGCATCTTTATCTACCACTATTGGTGAGGGTAGTGGGAGGGGCTCCACAGCTTCACCTCTTGGGAGGGCGGGGATCACATCCCATTTTGTTGGACTAGGCTCACAACCTTCTATCAAGTTAGTTATAAAGAAATCGGAAAAGGTAGAAGCGGACAGGGTAATGGGAAGGTGTCTTTATTGGAGTCACATACCTTTGAGCATTGTTAAAAACAATCCATTTTGGCAGCTAATGTGTGATGCCATTGCAGTAGTTGGCCCAGGTTATAAAAGTGCCCAGGTTATAAAAGTGCCACCTTTGAGGAGTTGCGGGGCCCAATCCTTCAAGCAGAAAAGATGGACATCGATGCTAGGTTGGCAGAGTTCAAGCAGTCATGGGAGAGCACTGGATGCACAGTGATGTCAGATGGGTGGACAGACGGTAAGGGTAGAAGCCTTATCAACTTCCTGGTACATTGTCCTAGAGGTACCATGTTTGTAAAATCAATTGATGCATCGGCACATGTAAAAGATGCGGCACTTTTATGCGAGTTGATGGATGGGTTCATCCAGGATATTGGGGCGCACAATGTTGTGCAAGTTATTTCAGATAATGCAGCTAATTATGTGGCTGTTGGCAGGATGCTTATGGATAGGTATCCCTCTTTGTTTTGGACTCCATGCGCTGCTCATTGCATTGATTTGATGTTGGAGGATATGGGGAAAATTCCCTTTATCAAGGTGGTGATTAATCAAGCTAGGGCCATCCCTAAGTTCATTTACAACCATGGTTTTGTTCTTAGTCTCATGAGGAGGCACACTAAAAACAAGGAGTTAAAGCGTCCTGCAATCACGCGTTTTGCCACCACATTTATTACTCTTCAGTCTTTGCTTCAATGTCAGTTTGAGTTGAAGCAAATGTTTGTTTGTGATGAGTGGAGTGATTGTGCTTACAGCAGGAGAGAGGATGGGAAAACCATTGCCAAGCTGGTGTACACTGATGCCTTCTGGGAAGGGATGGAGGAAGTGTGCTTGGTTAGTGAACCTTTAGTGAGGGTTCTGTGACTTGTTGATGGTGATAAGCCCGCAATGGGCTATTTATATGAGGCCATGGATAGGGCCAAAGAGACCATTCGGAATTTCTATGTGGGAAAGGGTACCCCAGGGCATGGCAGGCACATGTTATGGGAGTTGATTGATACTTGATGGACTGGGATGCTTCATCGACCCATTCATGCAGCAGGACTCTTCCTCAACCCCGCATTTGCCTACAAATGCAATTTTGATTTTGATGGTGAGGTTTTGGAGGGGCTTCTCACTTGTATTCAGAGGATGATACCTGATTATGACACTCGCAATGCAGTCAATCGCGAGATAGAGGTGTATCGGGATGGTACTGGAGTATTTGGATTTGTTGATGCTATTCGTGACAGGACCGAATTCATGCCAGGTAAATTATTAACTTATTAGACCGTTTTAAGTTTTCACCTTTACTTGAAAGTTGAAAGATGAATTATGATTTATTTATATTTATTTCTTGTTTGGTGACATGTAGCCACTTGGTGGCGAACCTATGGTGTGAGGACACCGAATTTACGGAAATTTGCCATCAGAATCCTTAGCCAAACCTGTACAGCTTCGGGATGTGAGCGGAATTGGAGTGTATTTGAAAAAATACATGCAAAGAGACGCAGAAGGTTAGAAACTTAGAACTTAAAATTCGAACAAAGCAATTGCATTTAAATGTTTAATGCAATTTATGAATCTATGATCCTCCAGACTCTAAATTTTTTTTATTACCCTCTTACAGGTTGGAGTTCACACGTCTTAATGACTTGGTGTATGTTCATTACAACCTCCGCTTGTGGATGGCACAGATACAGAAAGAACCAGATGCAAATGCCATCTCCTTGGACAATATTGATATATTGTCGAAGTGGAGGGTGGAGATTGAGACTCCTATCATGGAGGAGGCACTTGCATGGCTACAGTAGGGGCAAGAGGAGGGGCAAGTGGAGGAGGAGGAAGAGGAGGAAGAGGAGGAGGAGGAGGTGGTGGTTGGAGGCACCATGGAGGGTGATGTGCTAGCATCGCCACCACCTTCTGCACCGCTTGATACATCTAGTCCTCCATCCATCACTCAGCATCGAGTATTAGATGCAGGCTCAGGGCCTTCTACTGCTACTTCTAGTGCTAGGGGCAGGCCTGACAAAAGACCCGTGATATTTTCCTGTAAAAGGGGAAGAGGGCATTGATATTAGATAGCTAGATGCTATTTTTCCTCAGATACATTTATATATGTGATGTCATTTTGTATTGTTTAAACTTTATACACTTTTAACTCTGGAGTCCTTGATTGGACAACTATGATGTTTCAGACTTTCAGTATCAACTTTGATGTATCGTTTTATATTTGGCATGACTACATGATGATGATATATATCAGTGCTTTCTTCATATTTATGTTCCAATATGTTTTTCTGATGTTATTATTGCTTCAAATGTTTAAAATTCTAAAAAAAATGCATGTATTTTCTATTTTTTAATGTTTGCCGACTTTTGCCGATTTTTCCCAATTTTTTCGCTGATGTTGCCAAGAAGTTGTAATCAGGACCCTCGCTGAATTTTTGCCGAGGCCGACTTTTTCAACATTGGTTTGTACTATGTAATGTATAAAATCTTTGTATAAAACTGAACTATGCCAGCACACTTAAGCTGCCCTCTAAGCACCCAAAAGCACTTGAGAATAGAGATCAAATTGTAAATGAAAGAGTAGAATTTTGAGGTTAGATTCCTATTTAAAATTTCTGCAGCAAGAAGAGGAGAGAATGGAGAAGCATATGCATCCTGAGTGAAGGATCAATTTAAAACAAGTGCATAAGAATGACAAAAAAGTCTTTGCAGCACGATTGTACATGACAGACAAATGTCACAAACTCAAGGAGCTAGAAAAAAAGCGTAGTGGAGTCCATTTGATATCTTGATGAAGAAATAGAAGTTAACCATCAACACAGTACACCCAGGGTTGCCCTATCAATCTCTGGCATGCAGTAGTGGAAATGTTGTCAAGTACGCAATGATGGAAGATGTTTACCTGTCAAAAGAATCCAACCTTCAGAATAATGGTTTACAGCTCTTCTGTATAGCGAACAGGAGAAGAGAGAGATAGAAGGTTCACCCTAGGAGAGAGAAAGAAAAGAGGAGACTGAATTGGAAGCGGAATTCTCTGCATTTGATAGACACTCCTCCAATAACTCAACCTTAACCAAGAATAGACTGCTGTTTTCTTAAAATAACCACATAAACAAGCTGAAAATGCTTCATTAGGCAGCTGGTGTTGCAAGGATATTTGCTGTTTGCATTAAGTTCATGAACATCTAAACGAGAACGACCTCTTTAAGGTGCAGATTTTTGGGCAACTTCCCTGTTCTTGCTTGCTGTCATCATCATGTACATGCTGGGTTGTCAAACCTGCCTAGTTAGCCGCTCTTCCATAAAATCTGCCATTTTCTGGCAATAAAAACAATACCCTGCTGAAAATTACCTTGGAGCTCTTAGTTTTACCAAATATAGCCATCTTCCTTTCTTATCCACACAAGTCTGTTAGAAACATCATTTAGCAGAGCGCTCATCCTCAACGAGTATTGCTGTTTTCAAAACTGAAATTCTAAATCTGCCAAGACCCATATCCTCTAAAGGGCACCTCTCTTCCTCATAAAATAGGACCAAGTTGATTCTTTCAATAAAGCAACTTGCATGGCATCCAAAATAGCCAAGAAAGGTAGGGTGAACTCTCCTAAAGGGAAATTTCGAAGAATAAATTGCATGCATGCTGTGGATATGAAGAGTTTTAGCTCACAATACAATGGTGGTCCATGTACTTGCGATAGCATGAAATTAGATGCGATAAAAATTAGAAAAGGTTATCATTGAGCAAGGTGCACCTTACTAGGCTAGGAATAGTGTACTTAGGCTCACAGATGTGCATGGAAGGCTCCTTAAGCCATGCACTCCTCTATTTTTAGAAGACATTAGAGTAAATTTGGGGTCTAAAATGGAGTCTCATGCACACACAATAAATGTAGTGCCAAAACATTAAAATTTATATATTGTTGAAAATGTAACTTCGGAAGATATTCTTTTGTATATTACTATTGTATTTTATTGTACCTCCGTCGGAGATGTTTTTCCTTTGTTCGGGGATGTTGTTATTGTATTTGGTCATGCTAAAATATTGAGGTAAAACCTCTATTGTAAGTCGGGGCAATAGTCCCCAAAAGAAATATTGTTAAATGTATTTTGAGTCTCCCTAGAGGGAAGTTGACCCTGTTAGGTTAGGAAGTTGGTCCAGTTAGGGTTTTGGGTCAGTCACATGTAAAGTATAAATAGAGGCGCCCTCCCTCATTTGGATATACAACAAACAAGCAAGTCCGCTCAAGAGAGAGAAAGACAAGTTCACTGATGAAGAAGAGGAACAAGATGCTGAAGACATCTTATCTTTGGCTATTCTATCTTGGTTTAACATTGTACTAAGTGACAGAACTATTCCGAAGAAGTTGTAGGGTTTTTTCCTTTATGGTTTCCACGAGGAAAATCTTTGTGTACTTGTGTATTGTTGTGCTTGTCTATATTTCAGTTTAAAGATCTAACATAATTGAATTAAAGTGTAACTCTAACATAGTATCAGAGCCACTTTGAAAGAAGGCATTGTGCAGCTGCGGAAAGTAGGGCTTCCAAGTTCTAACACTTTTCTCCACAATCTTTCCGGAAAAGAGGGCTAGGCTAACTCGCCTCAAGGAGGCGCGTCTTTTGGTGGAGAAAGATTCGAACTTGGAGGAGTTTCAATTTTGACCTAATCACTACTACCGGAAGAAACTAGGGCATTAGATCTTTGGAGCTTCCATACCCAAAATTTGGAAACAAACCTCACTAGACAACTCGCCTCAAGGAGGTGCATCTTTCTATCCAAGCATAATTTCAAGATTCCAAGTTTGGAAAATTAGGGTTTCGCTATGGAACCCTAGGTCAACTAGCTCCAGAATCAGCTTGGTCATCTCAAATTGGTAAGATCTATTCCATTGTTATTTCCATTTGAGATTCTCATATCAAGATGATGAATCACACCAAGATTGAGGATAAGCTTGAAGGAGTAGATAACTTCCAAGCATGGAAGTATAGAATCTCTCTTATCCTAGAAGAGGAAGAGAGTGACTTGGACAAATATGCCAATGAGGAGGTTCTAGAACCAAAGGGAGAAGAGGCAAAGGAAAACCACAAGAAGAACATGATAAGAGCCAAAAGGATTACTGCAGACTCCATTAAGGATCACCTCATCCCTCATGTATCATCCATGAAGACTCTGAGAAGATATTCGATGATTTGACCAAGATATATGAAGGAAAGAACATCAACCAAAAGATGACCTTGAGGAATCAACTCAAGAATATGAAGATCCAACACTCAGAATCCATTTAGTATTAATTCACAAGGGTTTCTTAGATCAAGGAGCAACTAGAGGCCATTTAAGAAAATGTTAAAGAAGGAGAGATCGTGATGACTACCTTGAATGGTCTCTCAAGGTCACGTGACTCATTTATTCAAGGGATATGTGCCAGGATGAAGCTAATCAAGTTCAACAGATTGTGGGAGAATGCACCAAGAAGAAGCTCAATTAGTATCAAGAGAAGAGAAGATGGGGGCAAGTGATGATCAACCTCTAACAACTCAAGCAAAGCAAAATGAAGGCAAGAGGGAGGATCACTCTAATAGAAGACCCAAGAAATTCCAAAAGAATCATAGATCACGAAGGGACTATACAAATATTAGATGCTACACATGTGATGAGAAAGGCCACTTCTCAAGAGATTGTCCCAGAAACAAAGGATCCTCCAAAGCGATCAAGAAGAAGAGGCATCATGCACATACTGCAGAAGATGATGAACCTGCAAGCAAGAGAACAAAAGAAGATTCTTCAAGTGATGAAGAATATGTTTTGATCTTAGCTCTTATAGGTACCATTACCCATGGAAGCAATGATTGGCTTGTGGACAGTGGAGCTTCAAAGCATATGATAGGATACAAAGAATCCTTCGTTAACGTATTAGAACATGAGTCACCTCACAAGGTGAAACTTGGGGATGACTATCAATATCCCATAAAAGGCAGTGGGGAAGTCTCATACAAGTTGGATTCAAGCAAGTCAATGAAGATGAAGGATGTTCTCTACGTACCAGGTTTGAATAAAAATCTCCTCTCCATTTAAGCTTTAGATGCTAAAGGATTCCGTGTTGCATTTGTTGATGGCCAAGTACTCATGTGGCCAAGAGGAAAAACAATAGATAATGCAACAATAATTGGAGAGCAAGAGGGAGGTCTTGACAAGTTGAAAGGACAACCAGAACAAGCATCAGTTCATGACTCTATAGAACCAAGTGAATTATGGCAGCGAAGGCTTGCACATGTGGACTATAGGGCACTACCAATTGCAAGCAAAGCAGTATCAGGCCTTCCCAAAATCCAAGGAAAACATGAAGGCATTTGCAAAGGATATACGCAAGGGAAGAATGTAAAGAAACCGTTTCCAAGTAGTGACAGCAAGGTGAAAGAAATGTTGGAAATAATCCACTTAGAGGTATGCGGTCCCATGTCATCCAATTCCTTAAGTGGGTATGCATACTATGTTTCTTTCATAGATGATTATTATCGTAAAGCTTGGATTTACTTCTTGAAAGGCAAAGATGAAGTTTTTAGCAAGTTCAAATGATTTAAAGATTTGGTAGAGAATCACACTGAAAAGAAGATCAAGACCTTACGACCAGACACTGGCGATCAATTCACTTCAGACGAGTTCAAAGACCTACCCATAGAATTTGGGATTATGAGGGAGATGAACACTCCCTACAATCCTTAGCAAAATGGCATTGCAGAAAGGAAGAACATAATGATAATGGAAGCAACAAAGGCGATGCTTCATGATCAAGACCTTCCAATACACCTATGGGAAGAAGCAACAAGAACAACCATGTATGTACAAAACATAACTTCTCACCATGTTTTGAATAACAAGACTCCAGAAGAAGCTTTCTCAAGAAAGAAACCAGAAGTCAACCATATTTGAATATTTCCAAAGAAAAGAGGACAAAGCTAGACCCTCCAGGAAAGAAGGGCATATTCGCGGGATACAGTGACACATCAAAAGCATACTGAATATACTTCTCAGGATTCAATAAGATCGAGACCAATTGAGACGTTACTTTTGATGAAGACTCATCTTACAACAAGTCAAGACAATTTCACATTGAAGATGTTGAAGAACTCGAAGTTCCTAGAACCAAAGATACAGTTATGGAAGAAATGACTCAAGAAAACCATGAAGATCATGACATGAAGGAACCTCAAGAACTTGTAGATCCACCTCATGAAAAGAATTGCTAAAAGAGACGACCAACATTGGCATGCGAAGCTATTCAAGATGTAAAGGTATGTTGCTCCAGATGGGATACTTAGAGAAAGTAAAAGACCGAGATCATACTCCAGCTACATAGCCCTATTGTGCGACATTATTAATAATGAACCTTCCAACTATGAGGAAGCTGTTGAAAAGGAGTGGAAGGACGCCGTGATCGAAGAGTATCACCCGATTATGAAGAATGATATCTGGGAGATAATTCCGAGACCAAAAGTGAAGTCCATAGTGTCTTCCAAATGGATCTACAAGATCAAGCATGCTACAGACGGTAGCATCGAAAAATACAAGGCAAGGTTTGTGGCACGAGGTTTCTCCCTGAAAGAAGGCATAGATTATGAGGAGACATTTGCACCTGTAGCGAGATACACTTCCACTAGATCTATACTTGCTCTAGCCTTAGTAATGAAATGGAAGATACACTAGATGGACGTTAAGACAACTTACCTGAATGGTGTAGTTGAAGAGGAAGTGTATGTGGAGCAGCCATTGGGATTCTAAACACATGACAGACAGATTCATGCGTGCAAGCTAAAGAAGGCCTTGTAGGGTTTGAAGCAGGCACCCAAGATGTGGTATGGCAGGATGGATAGCTTTCTAAAGAGCTTAGGCTTTACTAAGAGTAAAGCAGATTCCAACCTCTACTTCAAGGTTGAGGGTGGAAGACTTGTTGTTCGTCGATTGCACACTAGCAGCAGAAACTTTCCGAAAGCTGTCTCCTCACTTAGGAAAGTGGGAGAGGTGTGGCCTTAGGGGCAAGCATAGAGCTAGGTATTGTCACCTACTCCTAGCTCCTCCATTTAGGCTAACTCCTAACGAAGCCAAGGGGGTAGTCCCTAACAAAGAGTTATCTAAGGCTCAATGTGGTTAAAGTGTTTTAGTTGGTTATGGATGCGGATGGGTGTTATTTAGGAGTTATTATGATTAGTAGTGTTTATTTATTATGAGTATGACACATAATCAAAAGCAATCCACGTTGCTAACAAGAGATTAAAAGATAAGTAATGATTCCAGACTTTAAATATGCATTCAGAGATAGAAATTATAATAAACCACAGACAATTGATCAAAATAAGATAATTATGCAGATTAAAAAGGACTAGTGCCTTATGGAGGCAATAATACTGAAATGCGTAAAGAAAATAATAAGTCTAGAAACCAAACTAGTGAATATTAGGTTGTGCGAGTGCTCTTGGTAGGTTTTAAGAATTTTATATGCTCTTGATTAGGGTGTCAACGAAGGTTTGTCAAAAGCTGGGAGAATATTCCAAGTTCACTCCGTTGAAGACATGTCGGGCCCGCCCAGTATCCCAGGTTGGTATCGCAAAGATTGACCAGCTAGCTGAGAAGCTTAGATAGCGGGATTCCGGCGCCTCTACTAGGAAGTACTTTAGAAAATTCCCTACAATGCCGATGCGTTGGTTGTGGGGTTTCAAATTTTATTAAGTTATTCTTGCAAGATTAAAGATCCAGTGTCGTTTCTAGGTACTCTGATTTGAGATCGTTCAGAGCATACTTCAGCAAGGAGAGAACGAAATTAATTAATTAGGGGGTGTGTGTTGCAAGTTTTATTAAATCAATTAATTAGGACTCTCCGACAGAGAGCGCTCTTGACCCCATCTTATGACATTGGTTCAAGAGACTTAGCTAATCTAAGATGTCTAATGCAGGGATATGCCGTTCTATGAATGCTCTCCGATAGAGAGTGCTCTTGACTTGTGTTACTGCAAGTTCAAGAGTCTTAATTAATTCGTTAAACTTGAAAGAGAAATAAAACATAAACAATCTAACTACCCAAGAGTCTCTTTCAGGCTTTTTAGGGCCCTAATCGGGAAAGCAAGGGGGTAAGTATACAGTAAGAAAATATGCAATGTTTAATCAAACAATCAAATCAATATTTTTCTTCATTTTCAAAACATAAACTAACTTAATTATGATCATGCAATTATCCTAGCCTATTCTACCATTAGCAATTTATTAAACAAAAATGAAAAGCATGACACTGGGATGATACAGGCTTCCCCCAAATTGGGGAAGAAGGGTGTGGGAGCCGTAATCCCACTCGCTTTTTTATGAAATTTTTACAATTTGATGACTTTGCTTTTTTGCCTTTGCCTTGAAAGAACAGGGAGAGAAAGGGATAGAGAGAAGAGGGAAGATTTGTTTTTTTTTTTGTTCTTGCTTGCTTCCTTGCTTGCTTAAGGCCCTTTGGGCTTTTCTTGATTCTTCCTGCAAATAAGAGCTTTAAACAATTCAAACGTTATGTGTTACTTCAAAAATTTAAAGACAAAACTACAAACTAAACTCTCAAAAAAGGGGTAAAAACCAGCAGTGAAAGAGGAGGAAAGAGAGAGGAGAAAAACCAAGAAAAGGGAGAGATAAAAGGAAGAAAAGAGGGCTGTCCTAAAGGTGAAAAAGAGGGCTGTCCAAAGGCAAAAAGAGGGCTGTAAAATAGTAAAAAAGAGGGCAGCAAACTAAGTGAAAGAGGGCTGTCCAAAAGGAAGAAAGAGGGCTGCAAAACTAAGTAAAAAGAGGGCAGCGAAGAGGAAGGAGGAAAGGCAAGCCAAACAAGGCAATGGAAGGGAAGCCAAAGGATGGAAAGAAGTAAACTAGGGCTTCCTAAGTAACTGGTAACAAAAATAACTTTATCTTGTGGATGGAACACGAGAGAGAGAGTTACTCCCAACTTTCTTTTTGTAGCAAAAGATGACGAACTCAAAATGGTTGTTTTGAAGCATGGGATAGAAGCAGCTGAGCTCATACCCGTCTACAATCTGTGAAGCCTGAATCACACCAAGACTCAATACAAGAAGTAAGATAAAAATTATATGCTAGTATGCTAGGAAAACCAAATCAAGATCAACATTTTGTATCACTGACTACTCATGTCCATCTAGATATCAATCTACTTTGCATAAATAACCAAATTGAGACCACAAATGGCTATTCTACTGTGCCAACAATGGCCTTCTCGAGCTAGCAAAATATTTAATCACGTACAAGTATTAAAAGAGAGGAGTTAGAGACAATATCACCTCAACCATGAGGAGTTCACCACAATCAAAAGCCCGTAGACCTCCAAAGTCGAATATCTTTATTAACAATTCCAAAGCAAATGCTTGATACAATTTTCTCAGAGTAACTTTAACCCAAAAGTTCCATCCCAATAGAGCTAAAGAAGCCTCTATTTATACAATGAAAGAAGACCCAAAACCCTAAAACCAGAAAACCAGACCTAACCGTCCCGACACACCACTAAAAGACCAAACTTGAAGAAGATGAGCTAAGAGTGAGGGGAGGCCTCCACCTAGGCAAGGCACCCCCACTCCAACCCTAAACAGTGAAAACCAAGCCCAAAATAAGCCCACGCGTGTGATGACGCCCCTGTTGGAGAGAGAGGGCATGAGCATGAGAGAGGGGCTTGAGCTGGCTAAGGGAGGCGTGGGCTAGGTAAGGAAGCGCTGCTGCTAGGTCTGGAGGAGCCATTGCTGGTAGATCATAATGTAATCATCAGTCCCTGCCTCGATCAAATCATGAAACCAATGAGTGCTCTCCATCTCATCCAATTTGGGTGTTTAGCTAGAGATGATAATGTCGTTAACTGAATATATCTTTATTGCTCACTGAATGTTGACTGAAGCTGAGTTATGATAACTCCAATCATCATAAATGCCCATTGACATGTCGCTATGCATTTCATTTCACTGAATTTGGATTAATTTGGAGAGTTTTGGATTTTCTCCAAAATAATCATTTTTTAATAAAAAATCAATTTTTCCCCAAAAATGACTTTTTTGAGAAAATGTGCATTATATGTCCGATTGATGATCTGAAAGTTGGGATTTGATTGGCTGGTCGATCAAGAATGATTTTTGGCTTAAGGTTAGAGCCTTCAATCACTGAATTCGGGGTCCGGATGACTAACTTATTACAAACGAGATTTTTCCATTTAATTTATGGAAAAATTAATTAAAAAACTTAGGGAAATAATTAAAAAATTAAAAAATAATTTTTGAACACGTCTGGTAAAATTTTTTCAAATTTTTTTAGATGGTCCTATTGATTTAGGACATGACCATGCTCTATTCTAACAATGCCTAGTAGGTTTATATACACTTAATTGGGCTCTAATAATCCGCCAAGGCCCAGAATTCAAAATCGGGCATTCCAGCTTTGGAGGAAGTGGGAGAAAACCTCGTCAATTATACTCGGCTAACAGGCAAAGCATAATTTTCAAGGGCAAAAAACTCCCTGGAATACCTTAGTTGAGATTCTACGTCTTAGGAGACCGAACCACTCAAAAAACCCTACTAGCACATTTTATTACAAATCCCGCGGGGCCATGGTCAAAATTATTCAAATGAAAAACTGGCTAGACACTAAGACAAATCAACTGATACACTGGAATCAAACATTGGACATGTTTGTCAATCAACGGCTCCTCAGGTAACCCAACTATGGTACAAAAATGTTGGTAACAAGACCAATGATGCTCCTACTGTATGTAGATGACCTGTACCTGATAGGAGAGGATGAGCTCATTGCAAATACAAAGAAGGCTTGCTGCGGAGCTCAAGATGAAGGACTTGGGGATGATGCAATACTTCTTAGGTCTGGAGGTGTGGCAAAATTAAGATGGGATACTCCTTGGACAAGGAAAGTATGCAGTAGAGATTTTGAAGAGGTTCATAATGGTGGACTACAAGGGTATTGTCACACCCATGACGTCCAACTTGAAGCTACTGAGTGATGCTTCTTTTGAGACAGTTGATGCCACGATGTATAGACACATGATTGGCTCGTTAATGTACTTCACCAACACGAGGCCAAACATATGCTTTACTGTGAACACATTGAGTTAGTTCTGACATATCCAAGACGTGTTCACCTGGTTGTTGCAAAGCACGTATTGAGGTACTTGAAGGTTACAATTGAGTATGAGATTAAGTATGGGATGTATCAAAAGATTAACCTAGATGGTTATGTTGATTCAAATTGGGTAGGCAATGCCACAGACAACAAAAGCACTTCAAAGTGCTGCTTCAGTTTGGGATCTAGGGTGATCTCTTTGTTTAGCAGGAAGCAGTTGAGTGTGGCATTGAGTACAGTCGAAGCAGAGTACGTTGCAACTTGTTCGAGTAGTTGTGATGCAGTATGGCTTCGAAAGCTATTGTCAGATTTGTTTGATCTCGAGTTAGAGGCAACTTGTATCTTCTGTGACAACTAGAGTTGTGTGAAGTTGTCTGAGAACCTAGTGTTCCATGACAAGTCGAAGCACATTAAGATCAAGTATCACTATATCCGGGATATGGTGCAGAGAGGAACAATGAAGCTCTAGTATGTGGTGATGGACAAGCAGCCAACCAATGTTCTAACCAAGCCTCTGGCGAGAGTGAAGTTTGATTACTTTAGGGACAAGCTTGGAATTGTGCAGATCGATGTCCATTACAAGGAGTGCTGAAGTCCTAGATGGTGTTAGGCCTACATTTAGTATGAAACAAGATTGAACCTGTAGAAGGACACATCCAGTATAAAACACAACTAGCTCTGTGAAGTCCTAGATTGGATTTAGCCCTGTATCCACTATGAACAGGACTGACCCTGCAGAGAGATACATCCAGTATGAAACATGATTCAGTATTCAGTATGAAATAGGATTAAATAGGATTGGCTCTGTGAAGTCCTCGATGGCTCTAGGCTTGTATTCAGTATGAAATAGGATTAACCCTGCAGAGAGACACATCCAATAAGAAACATGATTGGCTCTATGAAGTCCTAGATTGGATCTGGGTCTACATTCAGTATGATACAGGATTGACCTTGCAGAGAGATACATATAGTATGAAACAAGACTGGCTTTGTGAAGTCCTTGATGGCTCTAGGCCCACATTTAGTATGAAACAGAACTGACACTACAGAGATAGACATCCAGTATGAAACAGGACTGACACTGTACGATGTACATCCAACATGAAAAAGGGCTAACACTGTACGAGGTACATCCAACATGAAAAAGGGCTGACACTGTACGGGTATGTTGATGAAGCCCTAGATGAAATCTAGGCCTACATGCAACATGGAAAAGGGTTGGCTCTATATAACTTCCGAAGACGGATAGATTCGAGAGATGTCACTAGTCAATGGTTGACAAGATGAGAATTGATGCAACAATGATGATGATGATCCATCGATGATCATCCAGAGACTGTGTCCATTTGTGATGATGGTCGGGTTGGAAAATACCTTCCTAGTTAAGAGGGAGTGTTGTTGAAATTGTATCTTCAGAAGATATTCTTTTGTATATTATTATTGTATTTTATTGTACCTCCGTCGGAGATGTTTTTCCTCCGTTCAAGGATGTTATTATTGTATTTGGTCATTCTAGAACATCTAGGTAAAACCTCCGTTGTAAGTCAGGGCAATAGTTCCTAGAAGAAATATTGTTAAATGTATTTTGAGTCTCCCAAGAAGGAAGTCAACCTTGTTAGGTTAGGAAGTCGGCCCAAATATGGTTTTGGGTCAGTCACTTGTAAAGTATAATTAGGGAGGCACCCTCCCTTATATGGATATACAACAAACAAGCAAGTTATCTCAAGAGAGAGAAATACAAGTGCGCTGGTGAAGAAGAGGAAGAAGCAGCTGAATACATCATATCTTTGGGTATTCTATCTTGGTTTGACATTGTACTAAGTGACAAAATTATTCTGAAGAAGTTGCGAGGTTTTCTTCTTTATGGTTTTCGAGGAAAACTTTGTGTACTTGTGTATTGTTGTGCTTCTCTATCTTTCAGTTGAAAGATCTAACATAATTGAATTAAAGTGTAACTACCTTTTTATATATTTAATAATAAATTTAAAACTCACAAATAACCAAATTATAATTAAATAAATAAGTATAATAATGCTAATATAAAAATAATATATAATTCTTATAGATACCATATCTATATAATTTGTTATTATATATAACAATATATAAATTGTATAATTCAATATTATATGTTATATTAATATATCATTTGTTTTATTTTAATTGAAAAATACTTCTTATATTCAAGTAAAGGGGCCGCTTTGAGTGTGAAAACAAGCATATCCATGGAAAGTTCAGCCTCTAGACCACACTTTTATCACAATTTAAAATTTCCCATTTAAACCATTAAAAATGGCTTAAGTTTACGGGAAAAATTATTTTTTACGAAACTAAAAAATAAACTTAGGGGGACTTAGTACATGTTCATAATGACTCAAAACAATGTCTAGCATGCTTATACATTGTCACATGAACTTTAATAACCTCCTAAGGCCTAACCACCAAGACGACCATTCCAACTTTGGAGAAGCAGTTAAAAAGTTGAAAATTATACATCGTTTATTCAACATTGCATAATTGACAAGGGAAAAAACACCTTGGAATGATAAGATTGATGTCTAAGTCCTAGGAAGCCAAGTCCTTTACAAAAAGTTTGCCATGCTAGAACATTTATTACAATATCCCCAAGGGCTATGAACATACAATAAATAAAAGGGCCCCAAAAATGGCCCTGATGAACCATGGAACTTTTGAGCATTGATAATGAACAAGGTACTTGTTCACAACTTTGATGACTCATTGGAAATCCACTAAGTGCAATTTTAGTGGATAACAATAGCTAAGCAAAATGAGGGGTGCAATAGCACCCACAAAATGACGTGAAATGAGTATAATAGTGCGATAAATGAAATGGTATAAACATAGTCATACAAGTAGGTTATCCCGGTAAATAAACATAGGCCAAGCTTAGTTGTCACTACCAAAAAGTGAGGAGGTGTAATATCCCAAACTGATATTATTCTTTTTATGTGTACTATAGATGGCTAATAGACTTATGCCTCAATAAAATAGGAAAGCAAACCCCGATCTCGCATGCATGCAGTTGAATACAGATCTGTGCCCTAGAAAATACTAAGATGCTATAAAATAGGAGAAATCAATGCATGTACATACCAGTATATAGATCAACTGATGGTGAAGAGGATGGTCCCAGCATGCAAGGATTCTGCCGGAGGAATAGGGAGATAAACCAAATCGTTCTCCACAGGTGAAGGCACTCTGCTCTCAAACTGTATATGCTCCAGAATAAAAAATAAGCAGCTGCTAAAAGCCCGGATGATATGCACTAGGGTTATGATACCCCTCTGATGGTGATGGAAGCAGCGTGTGGAAGAAACAAAGGCACACTAGCCCAAAACGTGAATGCCTCCTCAAATCAATTCACCTATGCAGAATAACGCCTCTAGAAAAGGGAGCACTGATGATAACTCGCTGGATACTCAAGCTGAATGGTCCTTCTTCCAGGGGAAGGGTAATGGAGGTGCTCCGGGATGAATGGAAGTAACATGCGGAAGTTCTGAACCCTGTAGATAGGAAAACGAATTGCTTGGTCTTTGACCACGGTGACAATGTGTGATGGTGGAACTCTTCGGTTGGATGAATAATCAACCTCCCAAAATAACTGCTGAATGTAACCTGATGATGAACGAGTGTTGAACCTGGATGATCCAACCTGATGATGAACGAGTGTTGAACCTGGATGATCCAACCTGATGATGAACTAGGGCAGATAGATTTTGCTGCCGAAATACACCAGTTAGCTGAGCATGCACTCAACCTCAACTTAGCTCGCTGAGCTCTCTAATTTGACTCCACAAATCAATAATCACATAAATGTCTTCTCAATTCACTTTATCTTTCTTTTATAACTTTCAATTGCGAAAACCCTAACTTTTGACCTAATTAGATCACTTTAACTTCTAATTTGCAGTTGACTTGCATGCATGCGCATGGAGACTTAATCGGGTGCATGCATCATTAAATAATGCTCAGATGTCATGCATGCAGGTGGCCTTTGGCTTTGGTGGCCCTCTTCGACCCAATGGTGATATAATATTGATGCCCTAGATCTTCTGTAGATGGCATCAGTCTTCAATTGATTCCCTGACTGTCAGTACCCGCTCGAACCTACAGGAATCACATAGGTTAGCGGGTTGGTCCTCAATGCCTAGGCAGAAGAGGACATTACCGGAGGGGTCATATTTGTGTCTCATTGGAGTCAATAGTGTAGATGTGAACACCAAGAGCTTGTTGAATAATGTTTCCTGGAGAGTGGCTTGGACTAGTAGGGACTTGGGGAATGAGTCTTAGGTGAGGCAACATCAACACATTCTTGGTGTTGGTTAAGGATGAGGATGAATAAGTCGAAGTAATCCTATCATCTAAATCAAAAGAACTCTAATAGTGTGAAAGGGATTTATTATTAAGCAGGCGTCTTGTAGCGGTGGCTCTTTCGAGCAATGTTTTTGGAACTGGGTTGGAACTGGTTGAATTAGTTGGTTAGATTGGTTCTTTAGTTCCTTTGACTTGAAATAGTTGGTTCCATACACAAGCATATAGAGACACACTGTAACAAACATAAAATAAGATAATAATTAAATAATTAATAATTAGTTTAAGTAAGTTAGGTTATGAAATGAGGCGTCTCCTTAACATCAAATGCCCAAGCCATATTTAAGGCAAGGCCACCATTGTAATATATCATCTCTTATCTATTCAATCATTAATATATATATTATTATAATGGCTTATCTCGTTTACCAAGTCTTTTGGTGAATTCATTGTGTGAGCAAATAAATATTCGGCTCATTTGGCATCAGAGCCTCGTTGGATGATACTGCCTATGGCCATTAATTTTTAGACTTTGTCTGGTTTTTGTGGCTTTTAGCCTCACTCCAGGGTTTCCCTGAAATCTCGCATTCTCTCTGGCTCCGTCCAGCCCCATCTCCCTTCATTCTCCCATGCTCTTCCATTTTCATCCCTCTACCCGCGTAGAACTCTCTCCATTTCCTCCTCGCAGAATTCTATTTCCCCCGCAGACTGCGATTACCTCCACGGCTCCACCCCCATGCCAGCCTGCCACTCCACCTTCCGTCGCTGGTGCCACCTCTTCCCTCCCACGTTGGTGCCACCTCCTCCCTCCCATGCTGCCCTCCAGCCACATACCAATGCCCTTCATGCCTCCATCGCGCACACTCTCCCTCGCACCATCCTCCTCGCTGCTCCCTCGTGCTTCCTCCGTGCTGCACCCACCTCGTGCCTCCATCCGCCGTCCCTCCACCCACCTCACGCCTCCTCCATCTGCCACCCCTCCATCCACATCCACCACCCCTCCATCCACCTCGCGCCTCTTTCATCCCCCCCTCCATCCACTTCCATCCACCTCGCGCCTCCATCACCCACTCATCCATCCGCCACCTCCTCCATCCCCCAACTAATCCACGATCCACGTCACCTATCATCCTCCGCCTCAAAGTTAAATAAAGATAATTATTAACTTTATTCACCACCACATCTTTCCAAAAAATAATATTAAAAAAAAATTTATATATTTTTAAATATAATATAATATTATTATATTATATTATATATAGATATATATCTAGTTTTTATTTATTAATAATATTACTATTATTGTTATATATAATAATAATTTTAATAATTATTAAATTTTTTCAAAAAAAACTTATTTTGGAAAAAATAAAATAAAAGAGAGTTAAAGAAAAATAATAATAATTATTTTATTTTATTAAAATAATAATTATTTTTTTTGAAAAAAAAGGTTATTTAACCTAATACAAGAGAACAAAATTAAAGAAAATCAAAGACCATCTATAGTCCACACGACCATCTAGTGTCGAAGAAATCAGAGATCATGGAATCTGGCTTGCGACTAGAAATAGAAAATTAGAAGCCAAGTTAAAACACTATCGAAAAGACAATGAAGAATTATGAGACATGAATACGAAATCGGAAGTCATGATTAAATTACATGAGATACGAGACCAGTTCAATGAACAAAAAATTTCCAACCAAAAAAATCATATAGAAAAATTATGTGCACAAATTGAAGAATTAAAAGACGAACACGATTTTAATCAGAGATTGAAAAATCAAGATATAAAGAAAGAAATAAACGATTACGAAGCAGAAATAACACGGTTGATCAAAATCGTTAGCGATAAGGATGAAGAACTAACATAGATACGACATAAATTAGAAAATCAAGAATTAGTGATCGACCAGTATCAACAACAGATAAAAGTTCTTCAACAACAAAATGATGACTCTAAAAAGATTTATAAGTCGGAAATCACAAAAAGTAATAAAACACTATCCAACAAATCCGAAGAAATTTTCAGATTAAGGAATCATAACAAGACACTAGTCACAAAAATTAAGAAGTTGAAAAATAGTTGAAAGACAGAACAATCTACGGAAGACATTGAATGGAAACTTTTAGACAAGCAGGAAGAAAATAGTTGCATCAGAAGTTATAACAAAGATCTTAAGGAACAACTTAAGAAGTTTGAAGATGACAGAAAAGCGCAAGTAGAAGTGATTAAGAAGTTTCAAAATGATTACATGCAGTAGGAAAACAAGTTGGAAAAGATGCATAATAAAACCTTAAAACCTCAAGGGACGAAAATACAACTTCCAACTCAGATCAATGCTCAAAAGACGACACTCATAAAAAAAAATGACGTTGTGAAAATTCCCTATCGGCACCTCAACCATAAAACCAATATTCTAAAAAGTGGGAAATGTCGAAAGATAATGATACTAATATGATCAAAGCTCTTGACAACAGATCAGTAGGGAATCCCAACAGTCAACAACAAATCAATTTGGGATGGATTGACCCATCCACATATCGAAAGTTATGCTCTACACTTAACAGTTTGTATCGACATATTTCATCAGCCACGACATCGTAAAGAACGACGCGACAACATTATAAGGCTTTGAGGACAAAGCCTTTCTAAGAGAGTGGCAATGTAACAAACATAAAATAAGATAATAATTAAATAATTAATAATTAGTTTAAGTAAGTTAGGTTATGAAATGAGGCTTCTTCTCAACATCAAATGCCCAAGCCATAATTAAGGCAGGGCCACCATTGTAATATATCATCTTTCATATATTCAATCATTAATATATATATATTATAATGGCTTATCTCGTTTACCAAGTCTTTTGGTGAATTCATTGTGTGAGCGAATAAATATTCGGCTCACACACTTGGGTCCATAGAAAACACATAAAGAACGATAAAAATAATAAAATTAAAAAAACACAACCATAAATCTAAACCTAAACCTCTCCCATTTATATTTAATGAGGGTTGAGTGTTCATCTTCACCCTGCATCATTCTTTTGTTATTTTGCTAATTCAAAGTTTAGATTTGAAATCTTCATTTAAAGATCTATAGGCCCTAGGGTCCCCCATTGACCCAAAATCCCAAATTTCTAGCTCCTATATATCAGTGCACAATCTTGTGCAATCTTGAGACAAGATAATTTTCCTTTGATGACTCTGGAACTTGGCTTCCTCTTGTACTCTTGATGGCCCGACTAAAACCTCCATGAATTCACAACTCAAAAACCCACGACTAAAACTTGCTACTATGGGTTGTAGGCACTGTCCAAGTTTAGTTCCCTCTCATGGGCATAGTGTTAGAGATTTAGCTCTAGAGGCACTCAGCATGTGTTTGTCATGTATGCGGAAGTGACCATGCACTAGATAGGCTACTTTACTTTGTAATGTTGTTTTATAAAGTATTAAGTGACTCTTTTGTAAATTGGACTTTTTATAAAGTATTCCCTTGTTTTAATTTTACAAAGTGACTTTATGAGATAAAGTGCACTTGTTTCAAAAGTAAAGGTGACTTTATTAAAATTAAATGTAACCGCTTTTGGGGGGGAAGTTTCTCAACCCTTGATCTTGAAAAGGCAAGACTTAATCTTGGCCTTTGGATTTGGGGAACAGGGAAGGTGAAAAAAGTCACTCTCAAGTTTTACGATAGAGCTTAGGGTAGTGTGCATGACAAGTTGAAGGAAAACATTTCCAAGAGTTAGCATTTTCGCTGGGTGATTTGCAGAGAGTGGGAGCTGCAATTTTTCTCAAGTGGGCACAAAACCTAAGGAGAATTTTTTTTCTCAAGTGGGCACGAATTCCAAGGAGTCAGGCATGTTACTTACCCAAGGTATTTATTTCTGCTGAGTTATATTGTTCTGTACATTCCCTATGGTACAACAATGGCATGCATTTCAAGAAAATTTATGGGCACGATTTTTGAGAAATCTGTACAATTCCATGAAGTCCGTACTGTTAGCTGGGCACAAGAATCGAGGTGGGCATGGAAATCAATGTGGGCATGGGAATCAAGGAATTTGGTACAGTCATTTAATGCTGAAATAAATGCTGCTGTAAATTAATTTTCTGCCTGGTAAATGCAGCAATAAAATCTCTTGGGTTGGTTTTCCTCGGGGTGGGGTTTTTTCAGTGTCACATTGACCAAATTTTTGTTGTTTTACGGGTTTATCAGTCTGCTGTTTTTATGTGATTGTTTTCGTTGCTACAGACTTAGTTTCAGTGTTTCAACTTGTTGGGTTATTGATTTAAATGCATGAGAGGTGTTTTTATTAATGGCAAGTTTTAAGTTTGAAATCTGAGTAAACTAAGTGTTTCACAAAAGCCTGAATTTTTTGTCAATATTTCTACACAGTTGTGGGCAATTTGTAGGGAACATAATTGATTTGACGAGCATAGGTCACTTTGTACTTCATGGGTTTAGTTGTGAATTTAGTTGTGGGTTCAATAATGCCCACTAGTCATAGATTCAATCACCAATCAATAGCCATAGATCCAATTTGTGGGTTTAGTCATGGATTCAGCTGTAGGTTCGCTAATCCGTGGGTTTGGTTGTGGAGAGAGGATGGTAGTCATGGGTAGAGTCTATGGAGGAAATTTGCAGAAGTTTTGATGCGAGAGCCTGCTCGAAGAGAAATAACCTTTGGATTTGCTCTAAACCCATCATGTGATAGTGAATTTGAGCTTCCTCACGAACTCTAGTTGCAGGAAAAACTTTCTTGCAGATCCGGTCGCCGGGTCACTATTACGAGGTGTTGCCGCCTTTCACACACCTGGGGGGAAAGTGGCATAAATCTTTAAGCCACTTGATGTGTCCTTAGGGGCAAGTCTCGAGTCAAGGCTGTCACCTTATTCTTGACTTCTTTGTTTAGGCCAACTCCTGATCGAAGCCAAGTGGGGTAGACCCTATTAGTTGTTGATGAAATTGTCATTGATGCCAACATGGACTTGTAGTGGCGTCACAGGTTGTCATTGATGCCACCAATCCCTCTTGCAGTGCACAGGTATGGATGATCCCAGTACCCTCACATCCAGTGCCTTAGAACCCACACAGAGTTGGTTTGTGCTTTGAAATACCTTGTACCCAGTTGACAGGGTCCCTGTACCCACAAGGGTGGATCTTGGAGCCACCACCTAGTTGACGATGTTGAAGAGCCTGCTGATGATGCTAAAGACCCTGGAGATGGTGATGAAGCCCTTGTAGATGTTGGAGAAGCATTAATGGCCCATTTTGTAGTCATTCATGCTATAATGGTGTCATGGTACCTTGGGAGAAGTTTTGGCAGCCCCATAGGAGTTGTCATGATGGATCTTGACCCTTGGAGGTCCCCTTGTGTGGTTAAGGTGGTTGAAGAAGCCCATGAAGTCTCCTGCTTGATGAGGAAGCCCTTAAAGAAGTCCTTGGACCCACACTTGGTGATTTGATGACCCCCATAGGAGGTGTCATGATGGATCTTGACCCTTGGAGGTCCCCTTGTGTGGTTAAGGTGGTTGAAGAAGCCCATGAAGTCTCTTGCTTGATGAAGAAGCCCTTGAAGAAGTCCTTGGACCCACACTTGGGGATTTGATGACCTTATATTGTCTTTGACATGCTATGGAACCCATGAACATGCCGTTGGTATGATGAAGAAGCCCATGAAGACTTGTCCATGGTGAAGAAGACTTTGAAAAAGCCTTTGGACCTATAATTGATGGCATTTGGTTGCTTGTGGATGATGGGGTCCTTGGTCATGCATGTCATGGTGATGGGGTCCTCTTTGAATCCCTTAAGGCTTGTGGAGACCCATGGACAAAGGTGGAGCATACCCTAAAGATGATGACAACGCTTGATGAAGCTCTTAATGATGATAATCTTGTTGAAAAAGCCATGGCATGTCCTTGGAATCCCTAATGGCTTAATGACACTCTTGCTTATGGTATTAAGGGTTTGTGTGACACAAAATAATGGGTTGACCTTTGAAGGATGGTATGACAAACTCAAAGTCAAATAAAATAATAATAAAATAAGAACTTCAAAATTAAATTAAAAATCAAAATACAAAATACTAAAACAACTTACTTTGCTCACCTTGAAGTCGGCCCTAATTCAATGAAGTGGACAAATGTTGAACGTGTATATAAACACAAGCTTGCACACTCCAAACCAACTAACAAATTAGTGTGGTGAAAACTCGTGACTAAGGAGAAATCTCACTAGCTTGGCTGAGGTTGGGATCAGGTGACTGAGGAAAGTGACTGTGTTTTTATTTGGTGGTAGCAATAGGAAGAAGTAGCCCCAAAATTCTTGCAGTCGTATAAATGAGCAGCAAACAGTCGCGAACTTCTTCGGCATGTAAACAATGCTCTTTCCTTTTCATTTGCAGTAGTAGTATACAGTGGATGAAAAACAATGTTGGAGGCTTTTCCACACTTGCTTGGGGTCTCTTGTTCAACACACACGTGTCCTCTCATGAACAGTCCGAATTTTTGATACTTCCACCATGCAACAGTTTGAAGCTTTGATGTTTTGTAGACTTAGTCTTGTGGACTTCTAAACACTTCCACAAACCCAAATTTAAGGGAGTTTGAATAGTCCCGCACTTGATGACATAGTACATCCGAGTTTGTTTTGGGTCCATACTTTCATGCTTAAACAGTCCGTAATTGATTAATAAAGTTCGATGACCAACATTAACATGCATCCGAAGGTTACAACAATAACATTTCTTTTTGGGTTTATTACAGTCATGGAATTAATGGAGTTTACCACAACCACTTATACAGTCCTAGATTCACACATTTGAAGGAAGGTTGACTTCATTATGACACTACAGTCAAAGATGATGAAGTGTGCTATGATGAATTCCCTATGACTATGATGTGATGATGAACACCTTGATGAAGATGATAAAGCAGCAAATAATGGATTATGACACAATCAATGAAGTGCACAAACAATGAAACCTTGAGAGCAGACTTTGAAATGATGAAAGAAGACATTGAAATAATGAGAGTAGACCCTAGGTCTTGATCTTTACCCAACATGGATACACAACCAAGTGAGTATACACAGTAAGGTATACAACAACATGAATACAGTGGTAAGTATACAGTGATGAATGTCAAGATATTGAAGTGTTGTATACAGTACATGATATGCTCTAGAAGATGATATTACAGAACTAGATGACTTGTTCAAACCTTATGATGATATAATAGGTTTTTGTAGTCTAACCAGTAAAAAGTAGAAATAGTGATGAAGGCCCTAAATGCATAGATCTAGGTTGATGTCTGAGTTTTAAACCAACAGATGTGTACTCTATAATGATAATGATGCATGCTTGATGCTTACCACATGATGATGAAGCATACTATTTAATGATGCATATTTGTGAGACTACACACTTGATGGTGAATGAGAGCAGTAGTAGCCTTGATGACCAAGATGCATATGAACAGATGACCAATGGTATTGATGAGCAACAGAGAGGGATGAGCAAATTGACAGGTTGATGAGTAGAGATGGTTGAGCAGCAGATTGATGACAATCAGAGATTGGCATCAAGCTTGTAAGTGGAATTTTGCTCTTGAGGATTGGACTCCTCAAACCTTTCTTAGTTGGAGCTAAGAAAACCAGGTTTGGTCCTGTTACAAGAGTTGGTGCTCTTTTCATCAATTGGTGTTGATTGTAATCGAGAAGATTGTAGTCTTCTATTACCATAAATAGAGATCAAAACTACATATATTCTTTTGTCTTTTTTGATGTGATGATTGTGCTTATGACTCATGGTTGATTAGGCTGATACATATGATGATGTTATTAATAACATAATGCTTGATATACTCTGATTAATTAATTGAAGGTAAAAAGGTTTAAATTGCGCACACACTGATTCACCCCCCTCCCCTCGCAGTGTGGCCATTGTGTTTAGTGTGATGATTTATGACTGAGTAAGTTATTTAGGTTTTTTGATAAAAATACTGGAACAAGATATTGCACAATATATCTAAACACAACAACATATAAATTATCTCAACACATGATAAATAAATGATCTTAAAGCAAATTGATTGTATCATATAAATAAAATACCAGTGCCAATAATGGAGTCGAAATAAGAAGATGTTGTTGTAGTGCTGAGAAATGTGTTGCAAATGCTCGTGGTACGTTTAAGATTAAATGTGGATAAATTCTATAGAGGATGGCAGAGGGGACAGGCAACCAACGCTATGATCTACAGAAACCCTAACCCCCAAAAGATGGATGGTTGTCACGCCGGTTAAGGATTCCTTCGCTTTATGCCACTAGAGAAGCCCAAGTGACAAAGGGGGAGACCCAGATCAATCCTGAAAGGAAAGATCCAAGACAAATCACTAGATTAGACTCTTGTCAGAGAATTCGTAAGGTGAGTGTCTGAAACCCTAGATTTAAGGATGAGCCACAAATTAAGGATACATGAGTGGGGCGGTTATTCGAGATTGGAAATGTCACTCAGGTGATTAAAACATATGGTTGCAAAGATTGAAGTTGGATCTAGGATTTTAGTGTGCTAGTTCAATTGATCAAACTCGAACCTTGAGGGGATTTAAGCAGATGATCTAGAAAACCCCAGGACGTAGTTGATATTGACAATTATGGCTTCCTGCACATTGGCTGGGATGAAAGATTCAACAGTGAAAAATACCCAAATGAAACCGGACAAAAACAAAGGGAAAATGACTGACTTGTTGAAGGAAGGGTGTTTTCTCTCAGACAGAGACCAATGCTTGGAGGGGGGTAGAGGAGTCCAAGCTTGACGTTTTTGAGGGAGAATGGGTTTTTCAGTATGCCGCACAAAACCTAGATCGCCAAATTTGCAGATTCCCAGTGCAAATTGGTCTTGTGATTTTTCCTAATGCTAAATGAGGGTTTGCGAGTGAAAATTAGTGATGTGCAATGCATGAAAATCAAAAGATGGAGAACTTACAGGAGAAACGTACCTGAATCATTGTTGATGACCTCTTGGATGATGAAGAATGCCTTTCTTGAGCTCAAATAACATTTTCGAACAAGCTTTTGATGAAGTGCTGCTTGAGCCAGTGTCCCTACGCCCCTGTTTGCCTGTCAGACCAAAGAAAATCAATCAGTATGGCAAATAAATGAGAAATGCAAGCTGAAAGAAGTACAAGAAAAGGAAATCATAAAGAAGTTCAACTCCCTGATAACTAATTGCCGAGATTAAACAACAGGGTGACTCCCCCCCCAATGCGCCTCTCTCAGAATCGCCTCCTTCAACCTGAAGGTTAAACGCGTACAAGGAAAGATACAAAAACTATGTCGGATTTATCTTAGTGTAGAAGAAAAGCAGTGCCAGTCATCAACTCATTCATTCATCAAGCAAGTAGACACGTGTGTAGTCCTAGGCAAAATCTCTTTATTTCAATTCTGGTGCCAGAGCTCATGAATTACAATGGGGGGGTGACCTCTCTTAAATAGTTTGAGAGAGACACAAACTCTGACTCACTTTATCATCCAACGATTGAGATTAAAACATCATCAACGGTGGATATCATCAATACACCAATCAATACATGGATCAAGTGACCAAGTCAAACAGGGGGCGCACTTTACTCAAGGACGCCTCTCTAAAGTGAAATGTCACAACATAATGATACCACATAGGAGGGGGTCACTAGGGGCTTAATTCACCCTAGGCCCCTTTACAACTTACATCAATAGCCAGTCAGAGGGGGCACCCCTTGGGGGGATTTCCTCACTAGCTAAGCCATAGTAAAATAATCCAGACATTTGCTAACTGAAAACTGCTGGAGGACTGTCCAAGATGATAAGAAACATCATCTGCCAAAATTCCAAGCCATTTCCTTGACCTAGGAGGCCAAATTGATTTTTTCAGTGATTTTCTAGTTCATTTTTCGCTGGTACAATCTCTGGAAATTGATAAATCCATCATAACTCTGTCTAGGGTGCAAACTGGGGCAAACTGACTGCTCTAGATGATCTGGAGACATAAAAGAATTGTATAAGCGACTACTGATACCCCCTAGAACAGTGCTCTTCTCTAGGAGAACCGATCATAATGCTATTTGGAATAAATCTTGATCATTTGGCCAATAATTAAATGATAATAATCACTTTTTTGGAGAACCAAGGCCAAATTCTCAAAACTGAAATTGCAGCATTGGTCTTGGGCATGTCTAGAACAAATATAGACCCTATTGTATTTTTGTGTCTGTTGACAACTTCTAACTTGCAGAGTATTGAAGGAAACATGGTGAAGAAAAATGATGGTTATTTGGACTTTGGTTAATTATGACAATGTGAATGTATGATAGATGGCGCATAAATGATGAAATTATCTCATAATCCAATGGTATAAAACAAGGATGTGAAAATCAACGGTTTAGAATAGCTCTGCTCTGTGAATATGCACGGGAGATAAAGGTATGCAGAGATAATTAACAAGGCGTGAGGATCGACGGTTATGGGATCGGGTCGGCAAAATCTACGGTTGATAAGAAGTCTGCTCCATAAAGTTGCGCGTTGTTAAAAACAAAAAGGCCCAGTGGAATGTGTACGTGCAAAGTTAATCCAACGGCTTAAAAATAAAGTGAATATTCATCAACGGTTATCATCAGATCCAGAGGATAGAGTTGCACGACGGTTGAAGTAGAAAAGCGGTAGCGGAATAAAAACCACGATACATGTAGTGGCTTATGATACATTCCGCGGAGAAAAATGGTTTAAGAAAAACCACTAGAAGGAGCCTCCGGAATGGACTTCTATATAAAGTGAAGTTGACTTATTTTGAAAAATCATTTTTTATTTTACATGCTAGGACGAATGAAAGGGACCGCCCACCATCCTTTCGCAGTCAATTTCGGGTACATACAGTTACAGTCACAGGTAAGCTTCGAACACTTGAGTTTTATTCATAGAATTATCGTCGTTTTTCTATTATGGAAAAAGAGAAAGGGTTAGAAGGTCTTACCCGTGTCCTGGATGAAAGAGAAGAATTCTTGGTTGATAGAGATAGAGGCGTATATGATCCATTCTTGTCAGTGGGAAATGTATCGGTTATTAATGAAAGATTGTGGCGATATAATTCACAAGGAAACGGCATTTTGAATGCCTGCAAGTCATTTCTGTATTATTTCGCCATTGAGCAGACCTTATCCTTTCCTGAATTCCCTGAGTGGTGTGCAAGTAATTACTCGTCTTCTGAGAGAGTCATTGTGAGTCGTTCCACGTCCAAGATATTGTGTAGAATTGATGCAAAAGCTATCCGTGGATTCTTGAATTTGCCTGATAATTACCCTGATAGTGTTGAGTCTGTGAATGAGTCTGTTTTGGCTGAAGTATATAGAGATTGTAAAACTGAAGTTCGATGTGAATTTTTGTCTAGTATTCTTAATGAAGGTTAGTCATTAGGTCTCTTTTTGCCATATCGTATTCACATTTTCAAAGAGGAGGTCTAATTGGTTGTGTCTTTGGTCTGTCAGGTTTTAGGTCTAGATGATGACTTTCATGTCAGTGAGGTTGTCTTGGGTTTCTTATTGAAAATGAGTTCAGTTAGTCTTGAGTCTGAGTCCCATCCGGTCCATGTCTTCAGTTTGGATGAATATTTAGCAGAGGCTATCCATGTCCAATTAGTCGAGTTCTCAAAGGTCAGATTTTTCAAGTATCAATCATATTTGTTGAATATGTTATTATGTTCAAATGTAACTGAATTGCAATTCTTGAATACTATATTCTCTTCGGATTTGCCGAAGCAAATCAATATGTTCGAATTTGTGAATTCCATTATGTCAGAGATATATAAGTTGTTGTTTGATGAAGTATTGCCTAGAGTGTTTGAAGAAATGAAGATTATGATGCAATCGTCACCAGAAGACAGGATTGGGGATTGGTTTTTGTATAAAGACTTTACAGTTTTGAGAGTATATGGTTTCACCGGAGAGCCTTACAGGCTGCCTGCTTTCCTTACCCCTAGGATCTTTGCATTGGAATACATGAGACAAAGATTACATGCAGAAGAGGAACATTTCGGAGCTTTCAAAAAATCCTCCAATATCAAATTCCCCCTTAAAGTTGGTTCCTTCATCTTTAAAAACAAGGGTGCCCTGGTGATTGTGGAGAAATTATTGGAAAATATGGATTTTCGAAAGGAACAAAAGGTCAATTATGATCCTTATCATATAATTTCTCTAAGAAAACAAGCAAATAAAAATAAACCATTTGATCACCAGGTTGTTGAGGGTTTGAAGGAAGTAGCCAATTTGTCTCACTTTGTGGAAAATCCAGGAAGTAATAAGAGTACAAGCAGTGGATCAATTACAGTGTCTCAAATGCCAGAAAGTTCTAATGTTTTAATTAAAATAAGTTTTTCTGAGATTGAAAATATGGAAATAGATGAAGATAGTTCACATAAGAAGACCAAAACATCTCAAGATGATAAAATTTCAAGTGAAGTAGTTTCAGATGAGTTGAAAAAAGTAATTTTGATTCCTAAGAAGTCAGTGCAGATGAATCAGTTTTCTTTTGAAAGTGCAAATAATGCAGAGTCCAGTTCAGTTTTTAAATCTAAAGCAGAATTCATGACTAGCTATGTAGAAAAGCAGAGACAGTCCCTAGAAGAAACTAAGAATCTACTCCCTCGAGTGTGAAGTCTGAATAACCCAAAGACTTCCTTGATTTCCACTCGAGACGTAGAGAGAAACACTTTAAAATTAGCTATGGTAAGTAACAAAAAAGTGGCCGAGATGGAAGTAAGATTGGATAAAATCAGTGTACCTGACAAAATACAGCTGCATAAACTGACAGGAGATATTTATTTATTCAGATTTGTTACATGCCATGGTGAAAATTAACAAGTTGCAAGTTTTGGTTGATAAATTAGAGGTCCAATTAAAGCACGAGAAAGTTGAGAACAAGGCGAATTCTATTCAAATAAAGAAATTGCAAGCAGATATTGTAAGCTTAGGGGATGAAGCAGGAAACACACAAGCCGTCAGAAGACTTTTAGAAGAAAAAGATAATGCCCTCCAGGTACTAAAGAAGAAGTTGAAAATCCCGAGTTTCGAACATGTTCAGTCATTAGAGTTGTTAGCATTCCAGGAGGAGAAAGATAAGATTCATCAGGAAATGATGGAGTACAAAGGCAAAACTGTGAAGTTGTAAGAAGAAAAGAATAAATGGGAAACATAGCGAAATGAATTAATGGCACAAATTTCACGGTTAAAGAAAGACCAGAATGATGAAAAAGAGATTATGGAAGAATTAATGAGCTAGACTCCTACTGATGAAGATTTGACCATTGTAAATATTGAAAAGCCTTTAAATGATTTTTCTGCTGTTGATTTACTAGTACCCATGTCACAAGTAAGCTTGAAGGATGTAGAGATAAGGGAATTAAAAGAAGAAAATGAGAAAATCAAGTCTGAGCTGACTAAAATGGCTGAAAACAAGAATAAAATATTACAGGATAAAGGTCAATTACAAAAGAAGCTTAATGAATTAAAAGATAGGAATTCAGGAAGGGGTCCTCTTCACGGAGCCAAGCATATAATTTGGGATACATTGTCTGTGGAGATTACTAAGTTCAGACATTATTTGAATTTCATTGATGATCAAAGTACATTGGTTAATTTAGCCAATCAGAGATTAAAACTAGTAAATGAGACCATGGAGAGGAAACCCCTAAGTACAGCTCAGAATGCATTGAATTTCTTGAATTCATTAACTTATCAAAAATTACAAGATATAGGAATCAAAGACAGAGTGGCTATGGTACTGTGGTCGAAAAGGTTCATTCACAAACATCATCTTATGGAGACTGTACAAGATAAGGCTAATGAGATGACTTCGCGTATTAATGATTTCAGGCACGCTTTTAAAGAATTGTTTGAAGATGGCCTTCCTTCTTTTTAGGACGAAGAAGGAAGACTTCTTTCTCAAGAACATTACCATAGCCTGCTAGTACAAAGCCGTATGGATCACTACAAGTTTGATGAATTGGTAAAGGGACTGACGGGAAAAGTCATCGTGGACAAGTTGACAAAAGACTTCAAGATATTGCAGAAATTTCTGATCGTTAGAGGAGGGTTGCTTACTATGTCTTATGAAACCTATATGGATCTGGAAGTGTCTATGCGAGAAATGATTGAGTACGACATCCCAAGCGCAGAACAATGGAGAGCCGTGGAAAGATTCGGAAAAACAAAGTATATTCTTCATCTGTGAAAACAGGTGTTGTGCGCTATGGAGCTGCTTGTTCGAGCCTTGTTGTCACCAAGTTGATTTTAATTAAATGATTTGTTATCAGGATCAAAGCAAGTAGTTTATTCCTAGTTGTTAGGGATATAGTTACAAAGACTTTGATTAAACGGATTATTCAGTTATTAAATCTTCTTTGGAAGAAATCATTTATGTATATATTTGCATTTACTTGATGTATTGGGGGTTGGAACCCATTTGTTGGATCAATGTTTTTGATGACAGATAATTTTTGAAATAACAAAGTTGAATGCGAGTGGGGTATCAGAGATTCTTGTGCTGTTTACATTACAGTCTGTATTTTCTTTCCTATGTGATTGTTTTTTCCGGTGTCTAAATTCCAGTCTATTTTCCTTGTATCTGATGTTGATGAAATTGTCATTGATGCCAACATGGACTTGATGTCATTAATGCCACCACCTTGCTGAAGATGTTGAAGAGACCCAGCTGATGATGCTAAAGACCCTAGAGATGGTCTTGAAGCCCTGGTAGATGTTGAAAAGCCCATGAAGTCATTGATGAAGACCCACAAGTTGGTCATGAAGCCCCCACACACTTAGATGTGTCATTTGATGTTTCTGGAGCCCCACTGCTTGCACTTGATGTAGACCTTGATGAAATTGTACCCTTCAAGCCCTTGAAGTCCTTGTAGCTCTAGAAGAAGGTTGATGATGATGCATGGTCTCTCTTGTGGTTAAATGGCGTGATAAAACTTGGTTTGCACACCTATTAATTGAAGAACTCTTTATATAGTAGGTCGGCCTAGAAATATATTTTTTTTGTTTGTCGGCCTAGAAATAAAAGTTTTTATGTCGGCCCCATTAAAAACACATGTTGGCTCCAAATTAAAAAATATAGTAGGTCGGCCCCAAGAAAATATGAAAAATGGGTATAAATACCCCTTTCAACGTTCTCATTTGATACATGGAAATTTCGGCCATCTCTGAGGAAATTCGGGTGGACTGGGCACTGTAACAGCCGCAGTAAGGAGCAGTTCGAAATTGCAGTAGGGAGCAGTCCGAAATTGCAGAAGGGAGCAGTGTTTGTCCTCGGGCAATTTTTTTTTTTGGAGACCTTTCCTTTTTTTTGGAGATCTTTACTTATCTTTTCAGTGCAAGTGTTGAAGACTCTCAGGTTGCTACAACAGCACGCAAGGGTGATCTAGGGCTTTGCTTTGATCTAGGGCCACTGTATGACCCTGTTGAGAGGGTGTTGATGCTGCTGTTGACTGCTGCTAGGGTACCGTGGACTGTTTGCTTTCCTGCTAGCTGAACCATGAGCCCTGCTGAAGAGTGCTGTGAGCTTGTTTCGCTGGCCTGTTTTGAAGTTCTGATCATTATCTTTGATTTTGGGGTATATAACAGCTATGAGGCAGCTACAGTGGAGGTTAAAGTTTGAAGCTATAGCTCTGAAATACAATCATCTTTGAGGCAGGTTTTAGTGGAGTATTTGAAGACTGAGGCAACCACAGGAATAAAAGAAGCGATCTTATGAAGGCATCTGAGTTTGTTTGCAGCAGTAGCTAAAGGTGATTAAGGTTTGATTTGTCAAATGGTTGAGACCTTTGGAAAGGTATATCAAATTATATATCAGTGGTGAAGTTACAGTCTTCAAATTGGACACAGTAATATAAGAGAGTGCCCTTCAAACACCGCTGTCAGACAAAGCCCTACAGTAATCAAGAAGAGGTAGACAGATGTCAAGTTCTGACCTTGATGACGGAAGCAGCAGAGGAAGGTATGCGAAGATCATATATTCAACTCGATCAAGCAGGCAATCAGCAGGCTGATATCACTCTTTCTTCCAAGGCTACAGAGAAAAGGTTTATCTCTCCTTGAATTCTACAGTTCATGCATAGATAATTGAAGAAGGACATCACAGAAAAATTCAAGAATTTTTTCACAGTTCAAAACAGTTCAAATTTTGCAGCAGCAGACATGAAGATGTGGAGAAGGTATGTGAAAGCTTTTTAAAGTTTGAAACAATAATTGATTCAAGAAGCCAAGAGCTGTCTTTATATTGGATAAACAAGTGCCAATAAAATCACTTATTTGAACATATAAGTCTTGGATATACTTTTTTTTTTTGGAGACTAGTGACATATGATTAGCAAATATACAAGTGATTTGGGAGTATTGTAGTAAATCTGGAACAGAGAGAAGTAATTAGTAACAGCCTTCAAGTTGAGAACAACCTCCCTAAAACAGATACCTCTGATGTTGTATATGATAGCATGAAGGCTTATTTTCATTAAAGGTAGGCCACTTGTTGACTGGCATGTGTAACATTATATTGAGAATACCTTTGAACGCACATACAGTAATGAAGTGATGATGAAAGGTATGTTATGATACTCATAGTGCATGGTTAAAGTTTAAGGTCTATCTGAGCTTGTATCAGTGATTGGAGTCTTTACAATGCACAGCAGCAACAGTATGATGATGATGATGTACAAGGTATGAACAATACACAGTTTGAAGTCTGATGATGATAATGATGTACACAGTAAAGGTGAAGTATGTATAGTAATTTATATCAGCAGAATAAGTACAGGAATAGTTGTACAAGTGTAAGATGATGTACACTTAATGCATGTTATGATGTGATGCATTAAGTGAAGATAAGATGGCAGTGGTGTATGTTCTCCTAAAGTACAGTGATGTATGCACAATGATGATTGTGCTATTTTGGCACTGATGGCAGTGGCATACTAGTTCCATCCTTGAGCCTTGGATAGTGGAGTGATCAGATTGACAAAATTGACATTGACATGTTTGTGTACATTTGCCTGTGAAAGTTATGATGATACTCAAAGCATATCAAATGACTTTGACTTGAGAATGACTGAGTGTCATGCTACTGATTGAATATGAAAGCTGTATGATGTAAATTGTGTATGAAAAACAGGATGAGCTGAATATGCATGATGAGGACAGTGAAAATTCACAGAGAAGTCAATATGTGCAGATGTGATCTCAACAGAATGACAGAGGTTCTTGATGGTAAATTGCCTGTGTGAACAGCAGAGAAGCAGAGCTACAGTTCTGTGTAAGTGTATTACAAACATATTCATATTTAGGTGGCAAGGTAATGCAAGGTAAGTTTGAGTCGGTGTTCAAGAGGATTGGGGTAAGAGGTTACTGCTATTTTACTGAAACCAGTATCAGTCACATTAGCTGGACATCTTTTGAATCAAGCAATCACTGCAGATTAGACTTTGTTGGTAATCTTGGAATCTTAATGATATATATACATGCCTTGATTCTCCTTGTTAATGATGATGCTTAAGCAGCATAAGAGTAAGACTAGATGATGGGCAGATCTTTGTTGAATTGGTATGATCTTTAAGCAGCAGAGCAGATGATGAGAGCAAGTTGATCAGCAGATGAGGTATTGACCAAAGGTTGTCTAGCAGCAGTGTTGATAAAGAGCAGAGATTGATGATCAGTGATAGGAGCAGTATGATGACTTGGCAGGGAGTGCAAGAGACAAGTGATTGATGAATTGATGTAACAGTAAGCTTTAATTGTAAATGCAAGCTTGTCTTGCTTCTGAAGTTAGGATACCTCAAACCCTTCTTAGCAGGGTCTAAGAAAACCAGGCAGGGTCCTGGATGCAGAGTAGGTGCTCTATGTATCAGTAGGTGCTGATTTTGCCTAACAGTTGTAGCCGAACCAAACTAATATAAAAAGATTACAAATTTATATGGTGTGGTGTTCTTCTGTGTTATAGATCTTGATGAGTTAAATGCTATGATATGTGAAATGATTATGAGATTGGTAGAATAATGAAATGATGAATTAGTAGTTAAGTGTGACAGGTCAAGAAAAATTGTAAAATTGCTTTACACTGATTCACCCCCCCTCTCAGTGTCTACAATTGGTATCAGAGCAGGCCTTCGTAACGAGCCTAGCAAGCTTGAAGGAGATCCTTAGACACAATGGAGGAAAAGAAAGAGTCATCAAGCAATGACGTGCATGTACTGGATATTGCAGATTGTTTTAGTTGGAGGAGCAAAATGAAGGCTTATCTGAAGAAGTTTGGTGTTTGGGAAATTGTTATCAATCCACCAGCTCCATCAAACAAGAAAGGAAAAACTGCTGCACAGAAGGAAGCAAAGAAGGACAACACTACAGCCTTGAAGTTCCTCTTGGATGGTCTTCCCAGCTCAGTGAAGGAAAGTGTAGGAGAGAACACTTCAGCAAAAGACCGATGGTTCAAGTTGGAAAGGGAGTATCAGAAGGCGAGACCAGAACCCGAAAAGACAAATCAGGAATCGGAAGACAAGCCCCCAGAAGAGCTCAAACAAGAAGAGGACTCCAGTAAAGGTATGAACTCTTGTGATTATGATAGCTTGTGTGATGAAATTGAGAAGGTTCTTGCAGATGATGATGAAGCAATGTTGAAAGCTAAACAGAGAATTATAAACTATGTATGCAACATAGATCTCAAAGCTGATTGGTTCTTGAACAAAGTTGATCTTAATCAATCTGATTACAAGGTGTTTAGGACGACAACCTTTGATTATATGGATAATCTCCAAAAGCAGAATGTTGAACTAAAGGAGTTGCTTAAGAAACTTAAGCATGAAGGAGTAGGTTGGCTGAAATTGCTGAAGGAAAAGGAAGTAGAAAAAGAAAAGCTAAAGATTGATTTGATCGATCTAACCCTAGAACAAAAGAACCATGATAAAGATTCAAAAATACTTGAAGAAGCCAGAGAGACAAATCTTGATCTGAAAACTCGGCTAGAAGAAGCATTAAGAGATCAATTGGAAGAAAAAGAAGTGACAAATCAGAAGCATGAGTTTGAGATTGTCAATCTCAGAAAGAAGATTGAAAAATCAAAGCATCATGAGAAGTTCAACAGCAGCTCTGTCAAGCTCCAGGACAGTTCAATTGTCCTAGATAAGATTTTAGATTGCCAAAGATCTCCACTCGACAAAACTGGTATTGGTTACAAGAAGAACAAATAAAAATCTGAAGATGACACTTGGTCTCTGAAGACTCCAGTAGCAGGTCCATCAACGTCCAAAGCTGCTCTCCAGGCACCTGCACATGACAACAAGGATTTTGGAAGTTTAAAGATGAAACAAGGAGTTAGGTCTATTCATCAAAGCAACTTCATAAAGGAAACAACTACAAGACCCAGGTATGAAAATGGCTTCAATGGTTATTGTTATTTGTGTTCTAACTTTGGTCATAAGGCTATGGATTGTAGGTTCTATGGAAGAAGAAGGGCTGGAAGCCCCAATGTCTCAGTTAGATGTTGGACATGTTGCTGCCACATGTCACACATTGAGATGCTACACCTGCAGTGGATTTGGACACAAAGCCCATGAATGTGTCAGTAAAAGAAGTCAACCAAGAAGGAGTACTCCGTACTCACCAACAAGAAGATTTGAAGATCATAAGACAAATGTCTACAGTCAAGGACACTCTCAAGCATGGAGAAATGAAGTTGATCAAAGAAGTGTTGGAAGCTCCAACAGCTCAGTCAGATGTTGGTCATGCAACAATGTCGGTCACATTGCTGCACATTGTTGTACGATGAGGTGCTATAGCTGCAGTGGCCTTGGGCACAAAGCTCAAGATTGTTGGAGTACACGAAAACAATCCTTGAGAAGTTTCATAGACAACTCATCAAGGAAAGCCAGTACAAATGAAGGAACAAATGCTCAAAGAACAGATTTCAAGAAGCAGGTATGGATGAGGAAGACCGAGCAGTTGCAGTTAGGAGAAGCTGATCAGAGCAGGGAGGATGGCTGCCATATGGAAAGCCAAGTGTAAGGTCTCTCAAAGACCTTAGCACACCTTGAGTTCATGAGGCTGGAGAATGAACTCAAAGGAGAAATGATGGTTACTCCAGGCATAGAGACAGGTCCTAGGATTGTGCATATTAATAGGGGGAGCAGTTAGCAGTGATCAGAGATTTCAGAGACAGGTATGTGGACACCCTTTGCCATTGATGCCAAAGGGGGAGAGATGAAGACAAAGGGAGAGATGCAGACAAAAGGGGAGCATGCTCATAGGGGGAGCATGAGTTGTTGTCATCAATGACAAAGGGGGAGATTGTTGATGAAATTGTCATTGATGCCAACATGGACTTGATGTCATTAATGCCACCACCTTGCTGAAGATGTTGAAGAGACCCAACTGATGATGCTAAAGACCCTAGAGATGGTCTTGAAGCCCTGGTAGATGTTGAAAAGCCCATGAAGTCGTTGATGAAGACCCACAAGTTGGTCATGAAGCCCCCACACACTTAGATGTGTCATTTGATGTTTCTGGAGCCCCACTGCTTGTTCTTGATGTAGACATTGATGAAATTGTACCCTTCAAGCCCTTGAAGTCCTTGTAGCTCTAGAAGAAGGTTGATGATGATGCATGGTCTCTCTTGTGGTTAAATGGCGTGATAAAACTTGGTTTGCACACCTATTAATTGAAGAACTCTTTATATAGTAGGTCGGCCTAGAAATAATTTTTTTTTTGTTTGTCGGCCTAGAAATAAAAGTTTTTATGTCGGCCCCATTAAAAACACATGTCGGCTCCAAATTTTAAAATATAGTAGGTCGGCCCCAAGAAAATATGAAAAATGGGTATAAATACCCCTTTCAACATCCTCATTTGATACATGGAAATTTCGGCCATCTCTGAGGAAATTCGGGTGGATTGGGCACTGTAACAGCCGCAGTAAGGAGTAGTCCGAAATTGCAGTAGGGAGCAGTCCGAAATTGCAGTAGGGAGCAGTCTTTGTCCTCAGGCAATTTTTTTTTTGGAGACCTTTCCTTTTTTTTTGGAGATCTTTACTTATCTTTTCAGTGCAAGTGTTGAAGACTCTCAGGTTGCCACATCAGCACGCAAGGGTGATCTAGGGCTTTGCTTTGATCTAGGGCCACTGTATGACCCTGCTGAGAGGGTGCTGATGCTGTTGTTGACTGCTGCTAGGGTATCGTGGACTGTTTGCTTTCCTGCTAGCTGAACCATGAGCCCTGCTGAAGAGTGCTGTGAGCTTGTTTCGCTGGCCTGTTTTGAAGTTCTGATCATTATCTCTGATTTTGGGGTATATAACAGCTATGAGGCAGCTACAGTGGAGGTTAAAGTTTGAAGCTATAGCTCTGAAATACAATCATCTTTGAGGCAGGTTTTAGTGGAGTATTTGAAGACTGAGGCAACCACAGGAATAAAAGAAGTGATCTTATGAAGGCATCTGAGTTTGTTTGCAGCAGTAGCTAAAGGTGATTAAGGTTTGATTTGTCAAATGGTTGAGACCTTTGGAAAGGTATATCAAATTATATATCAGTGGTGAAGTTACAGTCTTCAAATTGGACACAGTAATATAAGAGAGTGTCCTTCAAACACCGCTCTCAGACAAAGCCCTACAGTAATCAAGAAGAGGTAGACAGATGTCAAGTTTTGACCTTGATGACGGAAGCAGCAGAGGAAGGTATCCGAAGATCATATATTCAACTTGATCAAGCAGGCAATCAGCAGGCTGATATCACTCTTTCTTCCAAAGCTACAGAGAAAAGGTTTATCTCTCTTTGAATTCTACAGTTCATGCACAGATAATTGAAGAAGGACATCACAGAAGAATTCAAGAATTTTTTCACAGTTCAAAACAGTTCAAATTTTGCAGCAGCACACATGAAGATGTGGAGAAGGTATGTGAAAGCTTTTTAAAGTCTGAAACAATAATTGATTCAAGAAGCCAAGAGCTGTCTTTATATTGGATAAACAAGTGCCAATAAAATCACTTATTTGAACATATAAGTCTTGGATTTTTTTTTTTTGGAGACTAGTGACATATGATTAGCAAATATACAATTGATTTGGGAGTATTGTAGTAAATCTGGAACAGAGAGAAGTAATTAGTAATAGCCTTCAAGTTGAGAACAACCTCCCTAAAACAGATACCTCTGATGTGGAATATGATAGCATGAAGGCTTATTTTCATTAAAGGTAGGCCACTTGTTGACTGGCATGTGTAACATTATATTGAGAATACCTTTGAACGCACATACAGTTATGAAGTGATGATGAAAGGTATGTGATGATACTCATAGTGCATGGTTAAAGTTTAAGGTCTATCTGAGCTTGTATCAGTGATTGGAGTCTTTACACTGCACAGCAGCAACAGTATGATGATGATGATGTACAAGGTATGAACAATACACAGTTTGAAGTCTGATGATGATAATGATGTACACAGTAAAGGTGAAGTATGTATAGTAATTTATATCAGTAGAATAAGTACAGGAATAGTTGTACAAGTGTAAGATGATGTACACTTAATGCATGTTATGATGTGATGCATTAAGTGAAGATAAGATGGCAGTGGTGTATGTTCTCCTAAAGTACAGTGATGTATGCACAATGATGACTGTGCTATTTTGGCACTGATGGCAGTGGCATACTAGTTCCATCCTTGAGCCTTGGACAGTGGAGTGATCAGATTGACAAAATTGACACTGACATGTTTGTGTACATTTCCCTGTGAAAGTTATAATGATACTCAAAGCATATCAAATGACTTTGACCTGAGAATGACTGAGTGTCATGCTACTGATTGAATATGAAAGCTGTATGATGTAAATTGTGTATGAAAAACAGGATGAGCTGAATATGCATGATGAGGACAGTGAAAATTCACAGAGAAGTCAATATGTGCAGATGTGATCTCAACAGAATGACAGAGGTTCTTGATGGTAAATTGCCTGTGTGAACATCAGAGAAGCAGAGCTACAGTTTTGTGTCAGTGTATTACAAACATATTTGTATTTAGGTGGCAAGGTAATGCAAGGTAAGTTTGAGTCGATGTTCAAGAGGATTGAGGTAAGAGGTTACTGCTATTTTACTGAAACCAGTATCAGTCACATTAGCTGGACATCTCTTGAATCTGGCAATCACTGCAGATTAGACTTTGTTGGTAATCTTGGAATCTTAATGATATATATACATGCCTTGATTCTCCTTATTAATGATGATGCTTAAGCAGCATAAGAGTAAGACTAGATGATGGGCAGATCTTTGTTGAATTGGTATGATCTTTAAGTAGCAGAGCAGATGATCAGAGCAAGTTGATCAACAGATTAGGTATTGACCAAAGGTTGTCTAGCAGCAGTGTTGATAAAGAGCAGAGATTGATGATCAGTGATAGGAGCAGTATGATGACTTGGCAGGGAGTGCAAGAGACAAGTGATTGATGTGTTGATGTAACGGTAAGCTTTAATTGTAAATGCAAGCTTGTCTTGCTTCTGAGGTTAGGATACCTCAAACCTGTCTTAGCAGGGTCTAAGAAAACCAGGCAGGGTCCTGGATGCAGAGTAGGTGCTCTATGTATCAGTAGGTGCTGATTTTGCCTAACGGTTGTAGCCGAACCAAACTAATATAAAAAGATTACAAATTTATATGGTGTGGTGTTCTTCTGTGTTATAGATCTTGATGAGTTAAATGCTATGATATGTGAAATGATTATGAGATTGGTAGAATAATGAAATGATGAATTAGTAGTTAAGTGTGACAGGTCAAGAAAAATTGTAAAATTGCTTTACACTGATTCACCCCCCCTCTCAGTGTCTACATCTGAAGTGTAGTGTTGAATGGTTGGAATTCATACTTGTTGTGCTTTGGCTATTGTTTCAGATATTCCATAAATGTTTCTGCTAAAGTTAATATGGAATTCATCTTTTGATGCTCTATATTGATAGACTGTTCATATTTTTTCCTTTTCCACCTGAACTAAATGAATGACTGTAATTGAGTGGTTTTCTTGCCTTTGATGAAATCTCATGCATGCGACCTTGTGATATTTTTATGTATTTTGACTCGATTGCCCAATGATTATGTGTATCGTTTCAACCATCTATATGATGTTTAAGTATTGATTTTATATCTGGCCTTGTTAAATATATATTTGTGAGATCCCTTTGTGGAAAGGAAAGCTAGTTTCTTTCTGAAGTGGTTTTTGCTGTTACCTTTGGGATTTACCTTTTGCAACCTGGGTACATTCTGAGTGTTAACAGTGTCATTGCCTTAGGAAACATGATTGACTTGGGTCAATTGGGTTGACCAGGCCAAAGTACCCAAAAATAAGGTGAGATACTATGTCCATATGATGCTGCAACCATCCAAGGTAAGAAATGCTCTAATGATGTATATCAAAACCAAACTTGAGTTAGTTATTCATAATCATGGTGACCGACAATCATAATAATAATAAAGTATACCTTTACTTCAAAAAAATCTTTCCTCTAGAAATCTGCTTGTATATGCCATACTTACAAAGTGTAAAAGATGTGCTATATATGGGTGAGGGTGGAAAAACAAATTTAAGGCATGGGGAAATGACTCTTGACTGACTTTGACTCAGTGATCTATTCGAATGATAACCAATACACTCAACCAAGGTGACATATGTATGCTAGATGAACAATAAGGAATGGTGGTATCTCACAAGTGGATGAGCTGATTTGAAAAGTGTCCATTCAACCTTTGAAATCATGTCTACGACTCACATCCAAGCTAAGCTTTGTGAGGATCTTAGCTCATGTCTACGACTCACATTCAACCTTGCCAAGCTCTGTGAGGATCTTTTCTAGGACCTTTGCGTTGAGTACAAAAGAAACTGTAGTGAAGGGATCCTAGGGGACACTTAGAATTGCTGTCCCTTACTCCATCTCACATCAAAACCCTTAGGCTCCGTGAGGAATTAATCATTATATTTCAATAATAGGCTAACAATCTTTAGATTATCATTTGTTTATCCGCTGCTTTATTTTGGGCCTTTTACAATTTCATTTCATTGCCTTTTTGATTTGTGTCTAAAGACACAGTTTGCAGTTTCATTTGCAGGCTTGCATTTCATAATATATATAGCATATAACTCATAATGTATGTAATGATGGTAGACATACTACTTCAGGCTTTAGCTGACAACTTTTCGGGAAACTAGGGGGAATATCCACAGTTAGGACCAAACATCGGGGGCAATCGACCAAAGAGGTCAAGGCTTCAAAACCTAACTCACCTAAGCTCAGGAACCAACACCAACGGGTTCTCTTGGCCCAGAAGGATCAAGGCTTCGGCAAGTTTTGTTGCACAACTCAGAGCCGAGACATAAAACAACATGGGATCCAACATGCATAGGGGTCATAATGGGGAAAGGATCTTCAATCTCACAAGTTTCCATCAGTATTAGTCATGGGATAAAAACAAAAATGCGTGAACTGAATGGATGGGCTCAAATGACATGGAACCATCCTAGCACTAAGGTTTACACTTTGTTTCAGCATGGCATGGGCAACCATCTTCGATAAATCATAACACATGTTAGAGCAATATATAACATATAAGCACATGTCAACACAATCATCCTAACATGACAAGCATAGGTTTTTAAGATACATCACAGAGCAAAACTAAACCAAGGAAATATACTTGACCTCACCATGTATACCTGTCTCCAACTAATAAGCCCCTCTGTGACTGTGTGTACCAACTCTTGATCTGCTCCTATGCTCTAATGAACTAGATCATCACCAAAATCATCTCAATGGATTCCTGAATCTTAGTCCTGGCGAGGAAAATATGAAGAACAAGGCTCTGAAATGAAATGAAGCTGTAAAGATCCATGCTGATAGCCCATGTAAAAGTAGCCCGGAATAGACAAAGAGACAAGTCTGCATGCTGCATCATCGAAGCATGCTGCATCAATGGTGCAACATACCATTGTGTCCAACATTAGGTTCTAAGGTTGTTAAGGCTTAGTGTGATGATTTATGACTAAGTTATTTAGGATTTTTGATAAAAATACTTGAACAAGATATTGCACAGTATATGTAAGCACAACAACATATAAATTATCTTAACACAAGATAAATAAATGATCTTAAAGCAGATTGATTGTATAATATAAATAAAATACCAGTGCCAATAATGGAGTTGGAATAAGAAGATGTTGTTGTAGTGCTGAGAAATGTGTTGCAAATGCTCTTGGTGAGTTTTAGATTAAATGTGGATAATGAGTGAATTAGATTAGGGGGAAAGGGAACTCCAAATATACTTGACGGTATGCAGAGAATGTCCAAAACCCTTATCCGATGCAGTTCCATGCGAGGAATATGTGGGCTAGATTGGAGTCTCTAGGATGTGTCCAACACTACACCAACAAGGGTGTAACTGAACGGTTATCTAGTTGTTCCCGCTTCCTCTGTGAACCTTCTCCACAACGGATTAATTCGAGGCGTTGGATTTTTGCCTTGGGAGGTTAATTTAAATGTGAATCTATTTTAACTAGCCACCCTTGTTGCTTTTGATGCAACCAACTCGTCGGTTGAACCGCAACAGTGTAGAGCATACACAACGGGGCCTTGTGAATTTTAAAGATTTTAAGGACCGTGTTTACTTGTTAAAAAAAGGATAAAATACCTCCAAGAATATCTTTCGGTTCAAGTGAATCTCAATCGGGAAACCAAGGAGGGATTAATTTTAAATGAGAAATAGAAATAACACGAAGAACTAAATATTCAATAGTTTTCTAATTTGTCCTACCACGCATCTCTTTCCCCTTTCGGGTAACTTGAGAAGTTGTGGGGTTAGTAATTGTATTACTTTTGATTAGACAAAGATATAACAATTGTATTGATCAAAGTATACTACTCTGCAAAAAGAAACTAAACTAAAAAGAAAAGTCACAAAAAATGACACTGACACAGATCCCTCTTGGGGGGATGGGAAGCGAGCTCTAAAGACCCTTCTCGAAATTTTTATTACGATTGGTTACAATGCCTGTTAGGAAAGGCCACTTGGTTCTTATAGAAAATGAACCCAAGGGCTTACAAATCTTTGGAAAGAAAACTATGGAAGTAGGGGGGACTCCTGGGAAGCTTTGGATGGCCCAAAATTCAATTTTTGGGCAATGTTTCCTTCTCTTTTTCATGGACCTGCTAAAAACCAACAAGCTATTGTCAGTGAAATGTGTCCAAAAACGCTTTGGAAGTGTCTTTGGACAACACAAAAAATTTCCAAAAAAAAATACGAAGTTTAAAGTTATGATAAGAGTGCAAAAAATAACCAAGTAAAGCAAGCTTTCCTTGGGATCTTGGCTCATGTTTGGGCAGCCAATAAGAATGTGTACTTGGATGCAAGATTCAACTTTTGAAATGATTAAAGAGAATACCTTCTAAGCAAGATTAAGATCTACTTTAAAACCAACTTGCATAGAAGTGAACCTTTTTAAACTAGATCTACCTAGAATGCTTATGAAACTTTGAAAACTGATATCTAGCTTTTTTAAAATGCTTATGGATGAGATCTAACAAATATTTTTGACTAGAATAACTTAGATACTCATAAACAAGCATGATAACCAAGGAGAATTTCATTTGAAAAAAGAGGAAGAGGAGTGAAGCCTAGTTTGTTGCTGGAATGGATTGACCAAGAGAGGCCCTTTTGTGGAGTGCCTAGGGACAGTGTCTTGATTTTGTTGGAAGTGGAATGGCGTCAATCTTGATCCATACCCTTTCCGTTCTTGACAACCTTAAACTAGATCACAAATCTTGTAGACACCTCGTGAGATTTGGATATATATATGAAAAAGAATGAAAATAACATGCAAATAATCTTATTTAGACATGTATAATTTAGATCCTTGAGCATATATGATATGAATAAAAACAAACAAGTAATCTTACTTGCCAATTTCTACTCTTATGGATTCAGTTGAATTCTTGAAAGCCAATACACAAAGGAAACAAGAAATGAGAAGAAGTAAAAGCCACCACATTTGCAGCATGACGCTGGTAATCCACACATTAAGGCACTACACAGTATAGCTTCCAAAGCTTCTTTATTCTCAGAAAAGAAATGAATATCTCTGTATTACAATAGGCACCAACTCTTCATCCAACTCTAACTCGTTTGAAATGAGAGGGTTCATGCTTTATTTATAGCCAGAGAGGCCCAAGGGGGGCGCAACCTTCACTGGTAGAGAGAGTCGAATTTGAGGGCATAGTAGAAAAAATCGGCGATGTACCGAAAAATCGCGATTTTTTCTGGCTGCCGATTTTTCGGCCCGAAAAAATCGCGATTTTTTCAAAAAATCGGACATCGCGAAAAATCGGCAAACATCAGGAAAAATCAGCAAACATTGGCAAAAATTGGGAAAAAATCGGGAAAAATCGGGAAAAAATCGGGAAAAATCGGGAAAAAATCGGGAAAGATCGGGAAAAATCGGCAAATAGGGGAAAAATCGGGAAGGAAATTTTGACCCTATTGAAGTACAAAATTTGCATTTTTTAATGCTTGCCGCGGTTTGCCGATTTTTGCCGATTTTTTCGCCGATGTTGCCGAGAAGATGCTTTCTAGACCCTCGCCGATTTTTTGCCGATGCCGATTTTTTCCACTATGTTTGAGGGAGATGATCTAGAGTTTGATTGGAGTTGATTGAAGTTGAAGGGGAGTGGAATTGGAGAGGTAGATGCCACCTCTCCTACCGAACTCCACCAATCCATTCACTGATTGCCAACTACGCAAGCGTGAGCCTTCATGGACGAGGCGCATTCTTCGAACCACTGCTTGATTGCCACCTCTCTCACCTACCAAGAAGATGACGCCTCCTCAAGGAGATGACTCGCCTACCTTAAAGGGAGCCAATGCCACTGACCTCAATCAAGTCCGACATGATTCCATTGATTTAGGAAATGAGGATTTTTCTTCATTTATTAATATTTTCTATTTTTTAATTGATATTTTTTATTTTTTGGAGATTTTTGACTTAAGTGATAAGTTTATCACTTAAAACTTAGGAAAAGTGGGTTTTTGGGTTAAACAGGTGTTTTGAGTTAGAAAATGAGCACCCCTATGGAAAAATGTGATCCCTAACCACACTTTTATTATATTTATAATTTTTCCAATTAGACTATTAAAAGATAGCCCAAGTTTACGGAAAAAATTAATTTCATCAAAAATTAAAATAAAACCTAGGTGGACGTAGCACATGCCCATATGACTCAATATCAATGCCTAGCATGGTTATAAATATTGACACATAGACTCTAATAACCTCCCTAGGCTTGACCACCAAGATGACTACCCCAACTTTGGAGGTGTGGGTGAAAAAATCGGAAATTATTAGTTGTTTGTTCAACAACAAATAATCACTAAGAAAATAAACACTTTGGGCTAGTCGGATTGATGTCTAAGTCTAGGAGAAGGAGTCTTTTGCATACTTCACCATGCTAGGAGATTTTATTACAACTCCCCCAAGGGGGTATGAACATGTGGTACATGAAAGTTTTTGTAATTTTTTTTCCAAAAGAAGCCTGGCTGACTTCTAAACTTTGAATAATGAACAACTTTGCTTGTTCAACTTTGCGGCTCACTTGATATAACCAACTAATCATGACTTAGTAGGTGACACGAGGTTCTCACAATCACTAGTCACTGTCTTGAGGCTCTCATTGTCGAGAGGTCTGACATAATTTACACAAGATTGAACGGGCCCGATTCTGATTTGAGTGTAACAGTCAATGGCTTACACATGTCGAATCTCTTCATGATTGATTGAGATCTTTTAAGTGGAGGCTTTGAATGAGGGTTTGCTTGAGAGCAAGATCTTTGGAACAAGGTGTCACCTAGACCTATTAGGATAACCAAACTTGCTGAAGTGACCAAAATCACTTCTCAAAGTTGGTGTTTAAGTCTTTGTGATTAAATGCCAAAACTTTAGGTTATTTAATAAACATTGCCTCTCACATCCATTGATCTATGAAAGAAAAATGATATCATGAGTTTTATGCAAATAAAAAGATAGAAATTGATAAGGATTTGCTTAAAATGGAATTCCAGAAAATTATTATAAGTTAGTTAATGGTTATGTGATTTATTCATTATAGTTAACCACTGAACCACCTGAACATTTCCAGAAAATGAAAATGAAATTACTTAGCAAATGTAAGATGGAATTATGAACCACAATCAACCAAGTAAGCTTGAAGCCTTCTTTCTATTATGTGTTATCAAATGTAATGGTAAATTGTAGAAATTTCCAGAATTCAAAATAAACTTTTATTCAATATCCAAAAAGGATTTAGCAAGTAATTGCCAATAGTCGGCCAGGACTAAATTTCAGAAATATTAGTTTGCTGTCCCATTGATTTTGCAGAGGTAAAACCGTAAAATAGTAAGAAAACTCGATTAAAATTCAGATTTAACTAATGAAGTGTAGAAATTTAGAGGTGCAGAAATATGAATTTTAAGATATTAGATTCGCCTCAAATTATTTTCAGAATTTAAACTAATTGCTGTAGTACTAGAAATCTATGTCACAGGGTTCAGTGAATATCTTCTATGAAATTCGAAATTCCCCGAGCTTTATCAAATAATGGAATTCGTTTAGTTCGGCGAATTTCAATGCCGAACCTAAAGTCGAACCGAAACGAACCTCATTGAATTCAAATTCAAACTAATTTAATGTGAATTTGAAGACGAATTTAAAGTCAGATTGAACAAATCATGGTTGAAATTTGTCAAATTTCAAGGCAATTTTTAGTTTTTAATATAATCATTTTTTAAAACTTTAACCCTAGTCCATTGACTTTTCTTCCCGTTCCTGCCTTCTAATGTCATTTCGTCGCCTGCAATTGCTCTTGAGTTCGCTGCCCATTTCCACAGCCAACAGTCTCGAGTCCCTTATCCCCTGCTTTCAGCATCGTGCTTCCACTTGTGGTCCATGACTCCGAAATCCACACCACTGCATAATGCACACCACAGTTCATGACTGTTTTTTTCACTACACCAGTGGTCCAACACACCCGTGAATGGTGACTTCGTGAATGATGACACTAGTGAGCCAGCATATATCTTTTTAGCAGATGCAAGCATACAATGATAACTTTGCTATTTTTGGGTTTTCCTGCTTTCACATTATTTTAAGTGTACATGCAGCATTGAGCATAATGATAAATTCTGATATCTTTGAGCATAAAGATAAAATCTAATAGCTTTTTTGTTAGTCATTTTATTTCACTGTGGAAATTTTCTAAATTGGCGAACTTAATGCCGAACCTCATCCCGAACTTTATAAAAAAATTTGAAATCGAATTGAATTTCAAGGTCGCCGAACTCGAACCATGTGACATAGCTAGAAATAAAAATATGGAATTTTCTACCAATATAAA